>KK120629.1:0-14707 GCA_000611955.2 Stegodyphus mimosarum
AAAAAAAAAAAAAAAAAAAGATTAAAATTTGAAATGTGTCTTCTACAGAACAACAAGGCAAGGGATTATATTCAGTAAGTTATAGGATCCTACCATCAAAAAAGTGTATATTAATGGGTTAATATAATCTGCTGAATGTGGCTGATGACACAGTAACAGATTAGAACAGTTACATGTGAGGAAAGTATGTGCTCATAACTTTTCTAAGCAGAGGTTCTGGAAGGTGTAATAAAATAGTTGAAATCGACGAAAGCCTTTTTACCAAGAGTAAAAATGAAGCTGATAATATTGATAGTGATCAAATACTGAAGGTTTATTAAATGAAGAGGCACTAGTTCTTTCAGAATTCCACAGGAATGATTGTTGCAACTTTGGCAGAATTTCCATCAGTTTTCGTGGTTCATTTGTAACCAACTGTTGTGGTCGATGGGATAATTGCAAATACCAGAAATTAAAATTAATAAGTTTTGTTATGTTCTCTGAATTAACAACTATGACATTGTAAATACAAACTTTATGCAAATATTAAAATGGTAGAAATTAAATAAAGTTTAAATTATTAAATATGGTTAAAAATACATACAATCTTGTTTTTCAAAACATGGAACCTATTTGGCATATGTTATTATAAATAAAATCATATTGAACCTCTGTACATATATGTTCTGCTTTTTCAGCTGAAATTTTGATCACTGTTTCAGCTAATGGATAGGAACATTCTAATATGTATATAAGCTTCAGCTGGAACAATAAAAGAATGGAAAGATTCTAGCAGAAGTGTATATTTGTCTGACAATCAAAACAGGAAAAATAAAGGAAATTAAAAAAAAAGAGCTTGCGCTCCAGTTGAGTGCCAAGTTACCTTAAACCAAAGATTTACCTGATTAAGTTTGTATAAAGTTCAAATTTATTGTGTAATTTTTTTGTCTTATTATATGCTCTTAATATTTTTTTCAGTTGGCCACATTGTTTTAGCTATCAATGGAATTCCCGTCAGTGGTTGTAAATTAAGTGATGGTAGAGATGTATTTGATATTTTGAAGAATGAACAGAATTACCCTATAAACATCAAATTTGGTCGTCCAAGACTTGGAACAAATGAGAAAATTGTTTTAGCTAGTACTTTCCATTCGTAAGTTATTTTCAATAGATCATTTTTTTTATATAGTGATAAATATTTCAATAAATTCAAAAAGGCGTGAATTTTAAACTATCAATAATAAAAGCATTTAAAATCCTTTAAGGAAATTAAATTAAAAAGTAGCATTTGCTAGTTATCAGATACTATTACTTGTTCTTGATTTAATATAATTTTTTTTTCAAGTTCTTTTTTATGTATGTATCATAAAGTTACCTAGTAAATATAACAGCTTTAATTTTTTTGCCAGAACTACTAATGAACACATTACACAAGGAAAAATAGAAGAACTGGTAAAATCAAACTTCAAGAAACACAAAAAGTGAAATCAAATTAGGAAGAAAAATCTTTTTTTCTAACTATATTTATACTGCAAAAAATTCTTTTGAATTTGTCAATAAGCTTAAAGAGCTATTCTAAGCGTAAAGATATTTCTTCCCAGTGCTCAATTATGGTTTCTTTTGACATAAAATGGTAAAAATATATTTACGGGTGCGCCTTGGCGAAAATTGGCAATTTTTGGCGGTACATGGACATCAAGTTTATGCAATTCTTTGACTTGTTATTTTGGCTTTGTGTAGCGGTGATTTTTGCGTCAAAATTGCCACTACACGAAGCCAAAATAACAAGTCAAAGAATTGCACAAACTCGCTATTCATGTACACATCGACCTGTTTTCACTTAAAAAAAATATCCCTGAATTGCACAAACTAGGCATTGAGCACTCCCTTTGTCCATGTACACATCAATTTATATTCACTTAAAAAGTCAAAGGAGCAGCCAGGAAAAAATATATAATCTCAATAAACTACATTTAAATCAAACAATTAAATAACATAAAAAAGGAAATTCATCTGAGCACTACACAAAGGAAATATCCACTTAACTTATATGCAAATTCTGTGTCTTCCTTAACAGCATCCAAAAACAAACAAAATTCCTTAACAGCATCCAAAAACTTAGATTATCTGAAGTAGAATCTGTATACTGTATCCACATAAATTTACAAAAAGAAGAGTAAAAAATATCCTCCGTAGTGCCAGTATCCTCTGACGTTCGACCATACGCATTTCCTTCCTACAAACAGGACATTTATAATGGCTACTAAGTAAACCTTCATTTA
Source organism: Stegodyphus mimosarum (assembly GCA_000611955.2). Classification (NCBI taxonomy): domain Eukaryota; kingdom Metazoa; phylum Arthropoda; class Arachnida; order Araneae; family Eresidae; genus Stegodyphus; species Stegodyphus mimosarum. The sequence goes on from KK120629.1 coordinate 2,262, forward strand.
CACACCAGTCAATTAATATGCAAATTCTGCATCTTCCTTAACAGCATCCAAAAACAAACAAAATTCCTTAACAGCATCCAAAAACTTAAATTATCTGAAGTAGAATCTGTATACTGTATCCACATAAATTCACAAAAATAAGAGTAAAAAAAACTTAAATTATTTGAAGTAGAATCTGTATACTGTATCCACATAAATTCACAAAAATAAGAGTAAAAAATATCCTCCGTAGTGCCAGTATCCTCTGACGTTCGACCATACGCATTTCCTTCCTACAAACTGGACATTTATAATGGCTACTAAGTAAACTTTCATTTACACACCAGTCAATTAATGTTTTTTCCTTTTCATTCCAAATTGTACAAAAACTTCAAGTTAATCTTACCAGATTCAGTCATTTTACCGTGTAAACCATAAAATAAGCAATGTACTTTCTAAACAATATCCAACACTTACAAATCTCATCAGTCAAATTCACTGCAGTATTTTTAAAAAGAAAATACATATACTTTTATTATTATATTTGAAATTGCAGATTTTTTTTTCTTTTCTTTTTAACTACCAAATGAAGTTAAGCTTCTGTCACTTAGGGGTGAATGAATATTTTTATTATCAAGGTCGCATCTGTTTAAACCAGTGTATGGGAGAACTTGGTCCTCTCCTTTCCTGTCTTCCCCCATGGCTCAGATGTACAGTATAGCAAAATTATTACAGCCCAGTTTTATAGCTGTTGCAAATGGATAGCGTACTAATCTTCTTTCTCCTTAGAATTTTATTATGAACTTATTCTTTAAAACAAAATTAATTCTGAAATATAAACAGTGATGCCAGTTGCACCAAGAAAATTATTTTGGTATACTTGTTGTCAGATTAAGGTAAAGTAATTATGCAACAATCCTTCCCCCTTTTGATTAATAATATATAATTAGTAATCAAAACATGCAATAAAATTCTCAGTTCAAAAGTTCATTTCAGAAGTATAGAAAGTAACTTAATTTAGAAGGTAATAATCCTTCTGCTTCTTGTCACGACAGTTTTTTTATTAATTATCGAGGCAAGAAGCAATTAATCAGGCAAAGAAAGTTTCCTTTCTTCTTTTGGATCCTCTTCTGAAGATATTTTCAGGGGAGAAATTTTCTGAATAGGTCATACCACTTCTGCATAAGCTGTTTTAACTTTAACTACTTTGATGTTTCCGGCTTTATCTGGATATACACCAGTCACCTTAGCCATCGGCCAGAATGTCATCCGTTTTCCTTCAGTTTCAATCAGGATGATGTCTCCAACCTTTTCGTAAAAATAATTAGGCTTTTGTGGACATTGACTCAGTTGGCCAAGATACTCCTAATCTCTTTCTTAAAATATCCCTCAAATCTTGTTGACATCTTGACCTTTTGTTAAGGTTAATTTTACCGATATAATCTATGCGAGGTACTCCAACCTTGCTAGTTTCTCCCAGAAAAGATAAAGTCCAATGGGATAAGGTCTTCTGACTCATCGTATACATACATAAGTGGTCTAGAATTCACTGCAGCTTCACATTCACATAAAATGCTCATGAGCTTCTCATTGTTAGCGATGATCTTCCCAAAACTCAACGGAGAAGTTACTTAATCATTTGAATCATCCCCTTCCCAGTCTCTTCCTACCAGGGTGCTCCTATAGAGTTGAAATTTCATTGTATTCTGTTTATTGAAGCTTCAGTTTCAATGATATCCCAGTTTATGAATTTGAAGAGATTGTTGGCCCCTGCAAAATTACTTCCAATATCACTGTAAATAACCATGAGATGTCTTCTTCTTGCAATAAATTTGCACAATCCAAGTAAAAAAATGTGAGCTGAAAGAGTAGTCGCTAGTTCCAAGTGAATGGCCCTGTAAATTACACAAGTAAACAAAACAATCGAAACCTTTGATTTTTTAAAAATAGAGGACCTGTTAAATCCACTCCACACATCTCAAAAACGGAAACTCTGTTTTCACCTGTCGCAAACTCTGCTTTTAGGCAAAGATACTGGAAATACATTCCATTCTTAGATCCATATATTCTACATTTGAGGCATAGGGCTATAAACTCTTTCAATTGTCTTTCTACTTCTAAGTATCCAAAATGTTTCTCTTAGCTTGGAGATCAAAGCATGTAAACCAGCGGGGTTCATTTTTACATGCATATCTATAATGATATGTTCGACAAGCTTATGATTACTTGAAAGCAGCATGGGGTAGATAAAATCTTCATGATCTTTTCTTTCAGTCAGCTTGGTTTTGACTCTTATGATTTTTCTCCATCCATAAAAGACACTTATTGATTTAAATTTCTTAATGATTTTCTGTCAAATACTTCTTGTATTAACTTGTATTAAGTGTCTTCTCTGCTACAAACAGTTCATACACCTTCAATTCTCCAGTTAACTTTACTGTTTTGCATGTTCTTAATGAATCTAAACATTCGTGCTTCCATTCTTAAAATTTTCTTATATGTAAAAAAAATAATGCATTATCCATGAATTCATATTATCTCCACTGTTTAATATTGAAGTTATAACCCTTTTCTTTTCAGCTATTATTTCCTTTTCATTTTCAACTGGATTTGTGCAAGCCCACTGATGTTCAGCCAGTGACAACCCACATGATCTTCCTACCACTTGGATTCTATTAATTTGTTGACAAAACATTCTCTGTCGGTGGTACGCAGGAGAAAAATAGGTGGTACACAAAGAAACACAAAGAAGTTTTTTCAACTGTTAAATTCAAAATTTAAATACACCAACATCCTGTTTAAGTTTTTTCTTTAACACTCATAATAACACTTGTACACACAAGATCAACATCTGCTCACAGACATAAGCCCAGTTCACACCAATGCGGTCATGCGTTTGTGCGGAAAGCATTGACCAATCAGAAGTGAGCTCAGAGGCGGCATTTTCCGGACGAACGGAGAACGTGTGAGTTGACTTAACTTCAACTTTTTGACACTTCTTGCGTCAGTTTCAAGCATTTCATTTCAAACTTCCAGTTTATATATACCACAGTTTTTAAATGTTTGCACTTTCAAAAATTCTTCTTGATGAAAGCAAAAGTCAAATTGACTAATCTTAATAAAAATGTCAGATAATAATAAAAAAGTACACATGCTAATAGAATAAATAGCTTTATAAATTATTTAAAGGAAAATTCTCAAGTTTATTACCAGTACAAAACCTTCATAATCAACCATAAATTATACATTGTTGATGATTTTTGCAGAATAATTTAATGCAGTAGATTCTTGCGAGACAATAGTGATGGATTTCAAAATTCCAGATTTTTAATTTTTGTTAAAACATATCTACATAAATTTAAGTAAATTCTCAAGTTTATTAGCAGTAATAAACCTTAATAATCAACGATAAATTTTCATATGGTTGATAATTTTTACAGACCAATCTAATGCAATAAATTGTCGTGAGAAAATAGTGATGGATTCCAAAATTCCAGGTTTTGAATTTTTCTTAAAACATGTTCAAGTGTCCCCAGGTATGGTGTTGTAATGGAGTTGGTATTTTTAAAAAGATATTTACAGAAAATACTATTGCTAGTTTCAGAGTAGCCCAGATGCTTCTTCTGTTTTCTGAAGGTGAAGTGTCGAAACCATATTTGCCTGCAAGGTACCTTAGCACGGAGGTAACACGCTGAAGTAGAAAATTCTGCGGGTACTAGTGACTTGTATTGCGGGTTCAAATCTTACTTTTTCCTACCTTTGATAGTATGAATACACCAATTTTTTTTAACATCTACCATGGCTTTTTTTTTTGGATGGGGGGGGGGTAGGGACAGAAGAAGCTTCCATTTATTTTTCATTTCATTTCATTCATCAGTCTTATAAACATAATTTTCACTGTGCATTGTGTGCATTAGCCTTCTTTTGACAATGAGCCTTTGGTATAATTCTTAAGATGATCTGACTACTATGATCTGATTCTATATCGACTGGCATGAAACTAGCAAAAGCGATACTGGTATTAGTATAAAGCTGCTGTTTCATCTAATTAGAAAATTAAGTGAGTTCTGAATTTTAAACGAGTGATGACGAGTAAACCATTTGTTAAAAAAAATAAGAAAACTGTTATTTATACAGAAAAGAAGCTCTCTAGTATGTAGCTGATTTTATGGAATACTTCTATGCATTTTAATGGCTTCATGTTGTTTTTCTTAACATGTATGACCACTTTTCGAACAATTTATACATGAACTTAACCAAGGTTTAATCTTGATGATAATTTTTCATTAATTTAAAGAACTTTTGCAAATTTGCTAATTGTGGAATTGAATTTTTAATGCAGAAAAAGAAGTATTATATAAAATAAAGTTACTTCAATGAATTTTAGATAAAAGTGACCTTATAAAATAAACCTTTAGGTAGTGGCTGTTCATTAATATATGAATGACTAATTGAAGTAATTACTGTTACATTTAAGGTAAAAAATATGTATATAAGGCAGAAACTAAAACTTTTTTTTTTAAATTGCTGTTGTTTATTAACTTAAAAATAACTCCTTTTTTAGTGTGATATTTAATTTAGTAATACTGTAAATCCTACATATATTTAAACAAAATATACTTTTTATTGCATTATTTAAACCAATTAAGGGAAGTTCATTAAAGAAAGCATTTAACAGAAGTTCATATATCATGCAAAAACGTTTATGGTATTCTACCCCATGAAAAATTTACTCTCCAAAATAGAATCATGAAATTGGGATTTTTTAATTATCATTCAACAAAATTCATAAATAAATTAAATTAGATATATACAATGATGCTTTTCTGGGATATCCTATTTCTGTCTTCCAAACGATTCTTTTCTTCGATATTCTGACAAAAATTAGTGTTCTGCTTTTGGATAAATGAGCTTAGAAATTCATCAAATTGGTAAGGTGTCATACGAAAGTAATTAAAAGAAATTTCATTTCATTCAAGCGCATTTCTTCGATTAAATTATTTGCACCTCCTCACTGCAGTCATCTCACGTATTAATATAAACCATTGCATTCTACTTCTCTTACGCAAAGCAAAAAGTAAAATAAGTTTTAATTGAGCAGAAATTAAATCCATTTTAACTAAAAAATGTAATCATAAAAAGTCAAAATACCACACACAAATTTCACGTTTTTGCCCAAGTTTCCAATACGAAGAACCATCTAGTGAGAGCATATGACAACTTTTAAAGTTAATGTTGCCGTGCTAGTGTGAACTGACGTACACAGAAAGTGTTTTTTTCCGCGTGTTGCCACTTTTCACCTCAATGGACCAGTGTGAAAGCAGCTTTAAGCAAAATAATTCGTTTTTATTTTCACAAATATTATTTTAACTATAGACATAACAAAACTTGTCTTAATGACGTTTCTAAAAGGACTAATAGGTATTGTATTTAATAGGAAATAAAAATAAGTTCCTATAAAAAGATAATAGTATCTCATTAATTCTTTCAGAATTCTTCAATTTATTAGCTTGTCTACATTTTATGTTGCCACCATTTCCAGGCTCATAGTGCTCTATTTTCAATTAGAATCATTTTTTATGTTGATTTTCTGTTTCTAACAGTAGGTATTTTGTCTTCTTGTTTTGTATTCCTTACTTTTCAATGCGATTTGAGAATATCATCGTTTGTTTTTGATGAATGGGTAATATATTGTGCATTTAAATATTTATGAAAAAATAATAAAACAAAACTAGATTTTCAAAATGGAAAAATGGCTAAGATTGACGAAGTAGAAAAGTGATGATTCACAAGGGATGGGTTCAGGACAATTTACTAGCACTAAGAATGAAAAGAAAAGAAAAATCGGTTATAGAATATACAATAAAAATTATTTTGAGATTACTTGGAATACAGATGAAATGCACCTTCAACTTTAATGTGTTGTATGCAATGAACTATTATGTGTGTTCAAAAGTATGAAACCATCTTTTCTTGAAAGACATCTTGAATCTAAGCATGCCAATTTAAAAGATAAATAGGAAGAATATTTTAAGAGGACATTATGGAAGTTCAAAAATAGTGAACAAGTAATGAAAGTTCTTGTTACTTCAAGTGAAAAAGCTTCAGAAGGTAACCTAGTAAGCCTAAGAATTGACAAGACTGGCAGGGTCTCCAGTATTGGAGAAAACCTTATATTACCAGCAGCTAAAGATATAATTTTAACATTATTCAACGAAAAAGTGGCTAATGAACTTAGTAATATTCTGTTATCAAATTATACAGTAAGTCGACAAATTCATGAAATGGCGAATATCATGAAAGAGATGCTTATTCAAAAAATAAAACACAGTGAGTATTTTGCATTGGAATTGGATGAAAATGCTGATAAACAAACTTTGTTAATTATTAGTTTAGATACGTTTCAAAGAAGTTAAATGAATTGCCGAAGAGTATTTATTTTGTAAATCTTCATGGTAGAGCAACTGCAAATGAAATTTTCAAAGTACACTGGTTATCATAAATTAAGGAAAAATCACAAAAATCGCGATTACTGAAAACGTTACGTGAAGAATTTTATGAAACTTACCCAGAATATACAACACATAGTAAGGTATCAAATAACATAGAAAGAAATTACCAGACAATTATGGTAGTATATAAATTAGTTCAAATATAAAATTTAAAAAATCGAAGGCATCAGTTTCCTAAAAATACCTTCAATATGGAATATGATAACCTCTAGAAGCAATACAGCACATGCAGTGATGTGTGATGCTTAGAAAGAAATTACCAGACAATTATGGTAGTATAGAAATTAGCTCATGTATAAAATTAAAAAATCGAAGGTGTCAGTTTTCTATAGTAAAAATGCCTTCAATATGGAATATGATCGCCTCTAGAAGCAATACAGCACATGCAGTAATGATTGATGCTTTCAATTATGCGGTCTCTCAGTTCCATAGGAAGCGAGAGCCATTGACATTGCAAAGCAGTTGCAAGCGCGGAAAAGGTCTGAGGGGGCGGATTGAGAGCAGCTAGATGTCTTCCTAAAGCATCCCAAATGTGCTCGATAGGATTCAAGTCTGGGGATTGAGCTGGCCACTCCATGTACATAGTTGTTTCCTGTTGAAGACAATCGTCTACGATACGACCGCTGTGTGGTCCTGTGTTGTTGTCCTATAACAGGAAAGCGTCTCATATTGCCCCGCCATATGGATGCGCATAAGCATCAAGGACGTCATCACTATAAACCTGAGCATTCACAGTTCCCTTTCGAAAGACATGGAGGTCTGTGCATCCGCCCAAAGAGATGCCACCCCAAACACAGATACTGCCTCTTCTGTATGCGTCCCTTTCATGGATGTTTGACGGATGATAACGAATTCCAGGTCCTCTCCATATCAAATAACGCCTACTATCACTTTCTAGACTAAACCTGGACTCATCCGTAAAGAGAACAGCCCTCCATTGATCAGGCATCCAGCGCACATGTTGTCATGCCCACTGCAAACGGTCCTTCCTATGGCGTGACTTGAGCGGCATGCAAATGACTGGTCGGCTCACATACAGACCACCTGTGTGAAGCCTTCTATGCGCAGTTGACGTTGACACCAACCTTCCAGTGGCTGCAGCAAGGGAGGATCTAAGAAGTCGGAGTAGCGGTTCTATTCCTATGTGCACATAATGTCAAATATCAGTCATCGGCGTCCGTTGTAGCAGTTGGCCATCCTTGGCTGAACCTCCTAGATGCCGAATCTGTGGTTTGAAATTGCCTCCAAATATATGAACCACAGAAGGACTCACATTTAGCCATCTGGCCACTTCTGTTCGACTTTGTCCTGCCTCTAGTCTCCCAATGGCTCTCCATCATAGTTCTGCAGACAAATGATGCCTGGAGGTTATTGTTACGAATTGGCTATCTCAGATTTCTAATATCCCTATCACAGTGAAATATGTAGGCTTGCTCTCAAACGTGGACTTTTATGCTCCTCGCAGATGACGTATTCCGAGTGCAGCGCCACTAATTTGCTTATTGCAGTTTTATCCAGGTGTTCTTACTTGGCAACATATTCAAATTTTACACGGTTTGGCTTATTTTTGAGGGAGTTATCGCTAGTTTTGTGATTTTTCCTTAATTTATGATAACCAGTGATTTTTCCTCTCTGCTTCGTTATTTGGCACTTCTTTGACCACTCCCGATTTGTAACCAATCTTCGATTACCTCGTTATAGTCTTAAAAATTTTCTTTTAATTTAAGTTTCTTTGTGGTTGAGAGAATTTTTTTTTTTTTTTTTTTTCAGCAGTGTGTATTAACTGGTAAATTATCCTGACCATCGACCCACAGCAAACTAACTTAATATCTACCAACATCATTTTTTTGCAGTATGCAACTCAGACAAGTTTTTTTCTTTTAATAATATTTTGCATATTAATAAAATCTTAAATCAATAATGTCAATATTAACAAATTCACGGACCTTTATCTTTAAGCATCACATCTGAGTCACCACGTCTGTCATCACCATAATGTTGAGAATGGATAGACTGCGAATCTACTTTCTCCTAGAATTTTATTTCGAAATTATTCTCTAAAAATAAATAAATAAATAAAATAAAGCAAAAATTGTTCTAAAGCAATAAATAATAAAAATAAGCATTAAATAAAACAAAAATAATTCTAAAACTTAAACAGTAAAAACATCAAGAAAATTATTTTGTTACATTTGTTGCCATATTTGCCTTCTGGCTACCTAAAGGGGAAGTAATTACACAACAATAGCTATTTTTTATACAAACAGCAGTTTTGTTTTTAAAAAAAAAGTTGAGACTCTTCTGTTATTGGGACTGATTAAGAAATGTATGTAGATATATATATATGTGTGTTTACACATATATTTTCATCCGTATGTATATACAGACATATGTAAATATATGCATATATGCATTTTTGAATCCGGACCCAATAACAGAAAAGTATCAAAATGTCTAATTTAAAATTTTTTATTTTATGTTACATAAATGTACTTATTATTTTCCTCCTTCTTCTTTCAGATTGTTTGCAATAGCATCTCAGTTATCTCCAGAACCACATTCTTCAGGAATTGAAGTTTTAGAAGCTGATACTTTTAAACTATATTGTTATCAAACCATCACTGGTATTATTTTCCTTCTTTAATATGTCTGTCATGTCTTAATTAAATTGTCATAATTCATCCTTAAGTTGCCCAGCTTATTTTATAAAGTGTTTAATTAGATTGACACTCTTAAAGACCTTCAGACATAATTTTCAAAATACATTCTGTATAGAATTATAGCATATGCTTTACATCTGACATATCATATTCATTACCTTAAATAAAGCATAAGTGTACAATAGCACGGACCACATGGGAAAAGAGCCATTTTCATGCTTAATGGTATATTTAACCCTTTGACTGCTAACGGGACATATATGTCCCAGTAAAAGTTTAAAAATTACTCCTAGGTTAGAAAGGAATGCTGGGAATCATCCTCCAATAGTTGAAAAAAAGATGCCCCTATGATCAATGTACATAAATAAACATAGAGAAAAAAAATAAATATGAGTTGCCCAATGTGAAATGTTGGGTTATGCAAAGAATGCTTTTTACCCCATACCATACGGTGTAAATCTGTTTCATATAATAAAGTTTTCCAGAATAATAGGTGTGCTTATAAGTTAAATGCTACATGTGGGACATTTGTATCCCATCATTAACTACATCTGGGACATATGTGTCCCAGCCTTTGGCTTGAAAATAGTTTGTTAAAATTCAGAATACTAAATTTTCCTTATTTATGACATATTTTGTTCACTTGGATAGAAAACAGGGTAATTTTTTTTAATTCATAGTGAAGGGGTTAAAAAGAGAGTAGATATATAAAATCTTATAGCAGGTCAATATACACTCACTTCCAAAAGTTAAGCACGAAGATGTAAAATGTAAAAAAATCAACAAATACTGCTTTGATTAACACAAAATTCAGCTGGAAAGTAGCATATATATTTATGCATAAAACAAAATCAATAATTATATACAGAAATGAAAACAATATTAAATTTTTCTAAGTTATCAGATAATGACATACTGCAGACTTAAACAGAATTATGTATAAAGTGAAAATAAACAGCATAAAATGAAAAAAAGGGCATTAATAGGGTATGTGATCCCCCTCATCTGCATGCAAAGTTATCTTGTGACCATGCTTTCAATTAGGTGGTCAACCACCGCAGAATTAAGCAATCGCTATTCTTCTTGTAGAGCAGTTTCCAGCTCAACAAGAGTGGCTGAAGGTGGGAAATGTGAAGGTACAACACGGGTGAGAGTATCCCAAAGATTTTCAATGGGATTAAGGTCGGGCGAATATGCTGGCCACGCCATATGCGCAATCCCTTCACTCTCCAGGTAGTCATCTACGATGTCAGCTCTATGGGGGCGTGCGTTATCAACCATTAAAACAAAAGTAGGGCCAACTGCTGCAGCGAACAATCTCACAATAGGTTCTAGGACTTCATCTCGATACCGGACAGCCGTCAAAGAATCCCGTTTAAAGATGTGCAGGTCGGTGCGGTATCCCAATGAAATCCCTGCCCACACCATAATGCTTCCACCTTGGAATGCGTAATGTTCGGTGATGTTTTGGGACTGGTTGCATGTTTGTTGTTCACGCCATATCCTTATATGCTTGTCATCTGGCTGCAGAGCAAATCTTAACTCATCAGTAAACATGATATTGCCCTAGTCAGACACATTCCAATTGACATGTTCCCAGCACCACTATAATCATGCCCCTCTTGATTGGACGGATAGAGGAACACAAACTCCAGATATGCCGGCATACAGTCCACTCGTATGTAATCCTCGGCATACAGTAGCTGCAGATATCGCCTTACCAATGGACGCTGTAACCATAGATGTCACACGTGGGGAGGTTGCTCTGCGATTCCGCTTGGCTACAATAGCAATATATCGATCTTCTGCGGGGGTTGTAACCCTTGGGCGACCGGCTACGGGCCTTCGGACAACTGTCTGTGCGGTTTGGAATTGTTTCCATAAACATAAAATTACAGAATGATGAATGCCAAAGAAAAGAGCAACATTTGTGATCGACTGTCCTGCTTCAATGCGCCCCACAGCACGCTAGCGCTCAGAATCTTCCATTCATCTTCTGGAAGTCATAGAACATGTATGTCTTGAAAACAAATTGTACAAAGGCTTTAAACACCTTCTATCAGCATTTACAATGAACTTCTGTAACCCTTCATAAAGCTGGCTTCTTATAAGACTAACTTTTTTGTATATTTCTGGACATGAAAGCATGATTGGCTGTTACCTAACATATTTGCATACTTCCATCTACCTCTACAGTGAATTGCATCCACTTCAATTCTGATTGGCTTCCAGAAATTAGCATTTTCCTCTCCATGCTTAACTTTTGAAAGTGAGTGTATATTATTATTTCCTAACACATTAGCTTCTTTTCCCTGCAACCAGTTTTTACATGTCTAGAGACATGTTGCTTGCCATAGTGATTTTCAGAACAGATTTTAGATGTATGTCTGTTCATCTGGATCTGGCCTTGGGCCGGTTTCTTTTCATAAATAAGAAAAATTGTTCATTCTGGAACATACAACATGACATGAAAATCATGTACGATGCAAATTATGGCTTTGTTTCAAATTATGGGATTGGACAAGGAAGTATTTCTAAAATTAGGGATACCTACATCACTAAGTTTTTGTTTTGAGTTTGTTTGCAGTAAATGTCTGCTAATTCCATCTATAAATGGGCTACCACATTCTTAATGTCAGTTGAGAAAATATTTTTGTAAAGAGAGAGTCTTAAGAACCCTCCTTTACCACCTGAAGTTTTTATATGCCTCAGTACCAAGTGGAATTCAGTTTCTGTTAATATGTTATAATTATGCAATTTTTTGGTATTTTCTCAGGATGGACCAAGGTGATAAATATTAATGCACTATGACAGCACTTGTATCTTAAATTTGCGATAATTATTTTTCATGTTAAAGATTTTTTGTGACAACAGTTGTGGCTCTCTCAAGAGAGCTTTAGGTTATATTTTAAAAGTAGAAAGATACAGAATAAACATGTTATCTTTGAGCATATGCATCTGAGTTTTTCTTGAGTTTTATGGTTTTTATGTTCTTATTAGAGTTTATTTTGATTTGAGCTGGTTTGATAAAAAAAAAAAAAAGTACCTTTCAAAACATCTGATGTTGCATGACAGGACAATTACTTGTGAGTAAATTACGTTTGCTTTTTTCTTTGCTTATAATGGATGTCTTGAAAGCTAACACATTCTTAGTTTAGTTCACTAAAGAGTTAAATAACATGAAAAAGTTGAAAATACTTTATTGAAGGATCAAAAGCTTTTTGAAATTAAAGTTGTTGGAAAAGAACGTAAAACAAGTGCTGGAGTTTGATATAAAATAATATGCCAAATATCG
>KK120629.1:14763-58949 GCA_000611955.2 Stegodyphus mimosarum
TCATAAATTTGCAGGACTACTTTAGAAGGGGTAAGTATGGAATCTTCTTTAACTGTAGAATTGTAAATGTTAAAAGAGAAAGAAGCCAGTGCTATAGTGATAAAAATTAGAAGAAGGAAATTAGGCTGCTGGTGCCATCTATTAATAAAAAATGGAAACAATTATAAAATAATTTTCTTAAAAATTTAGAGTAAAGACAGATGGAATTGGGATCATTCACTAGAACTGAAAAAATGTTTATGAATATCAAACATTTCTAGAAAATCTAGTTTTCCAATGAAGGATGTTTTTTGAATAATTTTGATGGTAGAAAAATGGAAAATGGGATTTTTTGACCAACAGTGGTGGGCAACAGAGGATTTATGTGTTACTTTTTTCCTAACATGATGTTTTCCTTAGCACGAAATTTCGAGACTGTCGTAGTTTGGCCAATGTAAATTAAACCACACTGGCAAGGAATCCTGTATACAGTTCATATCTGGAATGAAACCTTATAGGTCTTTGAATTTTATTGAAAGAAAAGATGACCCAAAAGTTGAATTCTGTAAAATAACATGCAATTTTATAACTAATCAATGGAAAGAAAGGAATGAAAACAGAATTTTTATAATCTTCTAAAACAGGAGGGTGCTTTTTGATGTGTTGAGATGATAATTTTTTAACTGCTCCATCAATAATAGCAGGTAAAAAGACTCTGTTAATTGCTGCTACTTTTAAGTAATTTAGCTCTTGATGAAGAGCTGATATTTGAAATTGTAAAGTTTAAACAGAAATCGAGTTCTTGATTGAGTTGATTTCACTTCTTGATCAAAAGCCAATATTTTAAACTTCCGCTTATGGTTCCACTACATTAACTGGACCTTTACCGTGTTTCAAAGTGCTTGAGGTGATTTAAATAAAGCTCTTTCAGTAATGAATTCCATTGATTCTGCTATTCAGTTCACTTTTGACCTTGAGACATCCAGTTCTTTTCCATTCTTTGGCATCTTGGTCACATGCAACGTATCCTACTTCAGCGGTACTGTTTATGATAACCCTTCACCTCTTTGCTTTCCGCCATATTTCAAATCATGTTAATCTACTAAACAGTTAGGTTCCTTTTATTCCTTCATTTTCCAAGCACTTCAAGTTTGGTCGTCAAAATTGCTCCTGATCAAGAAGTAAAAGCACCCTCTTGTTTTAGAAGATTATAAGAATTCTGTAGTCATTCCTTTCTTTCCATAAATTAGCCATGAAATTGCACATATTTTACAGAAATGGAACCAATGGGTTGTTTTGTTTTCTTCTTTTCAGTTTTCAAGTCTTTTCTTATGTCAGTAAAATTTCCAATTCTATACTTAAGGATTCCGTACCAGAAATGAATCCCTGGAGTATAGGCATGATTCCTTGCCAATGTGGTTTAATTTACAGTGGTCAAACTAAGAGAACCTTGAAATTTCATGCTAAGGAACTTGAGGCATATATTAGGAAAAACCAAACACATAAATCCTTTGTTATCGAATGCTGTTGGTCAGAAAATCTCATTTTCCATTTTCTGCAGCCAGAATTATTCAAAAAACATCTGTTGGTAAAAAAGGTTTAGGTGTTTCATATTCCTAAAAATCTTTTACTTTAAATTGACGATCCCAATTCCAATCTGTGTCCTCATTGTTTAAGGAAATTATTTTATAGTTATTTTAATTTTTCATTAATAGATGGTGCTAGCAGCTTAACTTCCTCCCTCTCATTCTTATTGCCTGAGCACTGGCTTCTCTTTCATCATTCGTATTTCTGAACCTGAAGAAGAATGCTTTATGTATTAAACCTTCAAAACAAGTGTTGCAAATTTATACATATTAGCTGATTTTTGCTGATTTAATGCCTCCTGTAAATGCTGGAATGTGAGAGGTTAGTTAGAAATGAATTATTTCATTTTGAAGAAAGTGAAGATGTGATAAATAAAGAATTTAATAAGTCTGAAACTTATATTGATCAAGGGAGAGTATTAGAATCTAAGCTTTCATCCCTCTTATTTAATGTAGAACAAAATTCTGCTGCGGTTCCCACAAGTCATGTTTCTAAAAACACAATACTACGCTATCCTAAGCTAATAAAATTGCCACTATTTGGCAGTAATACTAAAAATTGTTTAGGATTTTGAGAGTAGTTAAAGAAGATTGATAGTGATACAAGTTTAAACTGCCGTAACCAATTTGCATATTTACTGCAGTCATGGAAGAGAGAGTTGTCTGCTGAAGAATAGAAATGTACCTTCTTTAATCTTATAGGAAAATTCAAACAAGAAGTTATGCTTGAGCAAATGACAATCTTCGGAAATCCTGAAAATGCAAGGACTAAATATGCCGCAATTTTATATTCACTTATGGATTCTTCATATGTAAGGAAACTCTTTGTGCATGACAAAAGTTCAGAGTTAGTTCTTAATTGAGGCACACAGAATTTGAAATAGGTGAAGGAGGCTGTGATCAAAGTGATCTATTCCTCCTACTGAATGGATTAAAATTTGGTATTTTTATTTTTGCTTGATGAAACTGAGGAAAAAGAGTGAATATCTATAGCCAGTAAATTTTTTGGAGCGAATCAACTGTTTAAATATTATAATCAAAAGGTACTGATTTTTAAAGTCATGGTAAATCTCCACCAATTTATAGTATATTCTTTGATTTTGACTACAAAGGAGAGTCATTGTATATTCTTTTCAGGTTTTGGTAATTCATGCAACTGTTGTAAAGCATGAAAAATGGCTGTAGAAGACAGAAAAAATATTGTACAGGATGGCCGAAGTTGTTTCCTATGCTTCGATCAGGTTCATAAGGTAGCTAAATGCTGCGGGAAAACTTCATGTATTGTTTGTGGAAAAAATATCACAAACTCTTGTGTAGAAGTATCCATGCTGATGATAAGCAGCTCCACTATTAGAAAAGAAGAGAGTAGTGAATCCTCATGAAAACATTGACAATTTTGTTAAAGCACCTAAATGTTCTACTTCAAACTTTAACAGTTACTCTCATAGGGCATGGTTGTAAATGTCAAGCATAGTCTGTTATAGATTCTGCTTGCTTTCTAACAATCATATATTTTACAGAACAGTGCAGCAGAAATGCATTTAAATACAGGTAGTGAAAAAAAATCTGTCACTCACTATTTGTATACCAGAACATGATGTATTTATGTCCAAAACTGATAGAAACTCCTTTGCAATTTCAAGGTTGTTTGTGGTACTGCTCCCCAAGCCTTACCAGAGAATGGATAGATGCATAATTTAAAAATGGTATTAGTCTTAATGGTTGAAATTTTGGTTCTGTTGAAATCTTAATAGAGGCTGATATGATGGGTAAGTTAATGACGGGAGGTTTTTCACTTGTAATTTCAGAACTTGTGGCCATACAATAGAAATCAGGTCAGACTGTAAAGGGTAAAAAAATAGCATTTCAGAGATCTTAACATTATTAGTAACACTTATCTTGTATAAGGAAATGTTAATATCTAATTTATAGTCTGTTGATTTTATGGGAACTTTAGGGCCTTCTGAAAAGAAAAATCAATTAGAATTGCATGAAGTTGCAAGAGAACATTTATGAAATGCTCAGAAAACATGTATCTTTGCAAGATAATTTTGATTTAGATACTAAAAGATTAAATAATATAGTCGAAGGACTAGTTCATTTTGATTTTAGCTGATCCACTAAAAGAAGCATCCACTTTGAAATGCAAGGCTGCATGCGATTCACGGTCCACGATCCGTGATTTACATCATACCATCATAGGAATAAAGTGCAATTCCCATCTCAGCACTTTTGTATTTTATACAAAGATCTTTCATACCATATCTCAGCAGCAATTTAGATTTCTTTATTCGTGTCACTTTAAGTTTTTTAATCCGAGAAAGTTAAATAGGATATTTCATTTATTTCCATTTAAAAAAAAAACTGGAAAGAATCAATTTTGGTGACAAAGTTATTTTAAGAAAGACATATATGCATTATTGTTGGGCAAAAATAGCTATTTGGCTAATAAGCTTTTCAGTTATTCATTATCTGCTATGAATATCACTGTTGGGCATTTCACAAGTCACAAAGTCACTTGAAAATAAAACACAGTGGTTCTATGCTGAAGAAGAGAAAACTGTGGTGGGATCTCTGGGAAAACTACCTAATGGATCATCTTATAATTTGATAATAAAATATAAAAATAGTGTCTATATTTCTTTATTTTTGTAACTTGTCTAGGAAGAAATATATCTATCTATTATATATGATGCTCATACATTTTAATTGGACAAGACACTATTAATTGTATTTACTGTATTTTCTTGTCAATTACTTGTATTTCTCTGTATTCCTGTTGTTCTCTTTGCTTTTAACAAATGATGAATTATGTGTACTGCATAACACGACTGTCTCAGAATGACCATTATTAGTGCTTACTGCTCATACGTAGATCACACCAGGCACATTGTATAAAATTTTCGTGTCATTAAATCTGTGTCATAAAATTTTGCTACAGGATTGGAAAAAGGCAAATTTAGTGTTAAGAATTATGCCCTATGTGCTAGCACATTAGCAAAAGGAAAATTGAACAGAAGTGGTTTTTGTTTTTAGTCCAAAGGGGCTTTGTCCCTGAAGGACTATTGTTTTTTTTTTACGATTTTCCATCAGAAACATTAAATGTCGATTCACTTTTCAGACTGTTGCCACCAAATATTGCAGCCCTGTATTATATTTAAAGAAATTAAATAATGAAAAATGTGCATAAATGTATGTATGTTTCTCGCATTGTGATAAAACCTAGAGCCATCGAATTTTGAATGATGTAATTCTGCTATGAATATGGGCATCTGGAAGTCCAAATTTGGAATTTGTTTTATTATCGATTTCATATTTTGTAAAACTTTAATGAATTTTTGATTAACAAACTCATGGATTTCAAAGTGAGCAATGGCAACGCTGTACAGAAAAAACATTTTTATCTTCAGCACATGAGGCTGTATAGGAAATTCTAAAGATATGCTTAGTTTAAAATTATTTTGCGATATTTTTCTTTAATTCAATTTTATGGTTTAAGTGCGAAGAACATGATATTTAATAAATAAAGGTAACACACAAAATGTTAAAAATATGCCCCTTTGGACATAATTTAAAATCTGAAACCTTTCATATTTTCTTTTTTCTTTTCTTTCTTTCTTTTATATATATATATAAGGATAAAAATGAACCAGATTTCTGTTAACATGATTATTTAGTATGAAATGTGGTGTTAAAAATATGACCGCAGAATATAGAAGTGTAGAATTCAATGATGAAATTTTAGTTTATAACCTTATGCATAAAATTTAAAAAAAAGAAGGAAAAGCTTTTATTCTTTGAATCTAGAATTATGTTTCAAAGGGATAAACAAAAGGATTATCTTTTACATTAATGTCTTGAACATTTGTGGGAGACAATTTGATTCTTCGTATCAGCTATTCTGTTTAATCATTATATTTTGATCAATAATTATCATCATTTGATCGATGATATGTACTGCATGATAATATATATCATATCATGTAGAGCTCTGTCAATTCAGAAATTTTATGTTAAACATAAAATTACAGCACTCTCACACTGTGTAACCTGCTTATTCTTGTGTTATGAAGATTTTGTGTTGCTGTTATTGTGGGTTATTTTTGTTATCTGAAATAATCAGAACAAGTCCACAAATTTTATGATGGCAAGGAATGCAAGAGTATATTTGCCATTGGCATGGGCCTTGAGCACCATATAGATGATAGTACAACTTTGCCCAGCTTCCATTTTAATTTTGATGGACTCTGAACAATGGGTCTCCCAGCTCGCTTTTCCTCCGGACAAACCACCCAAAGAGACTTTCAGCTCACTTTGTATTTTGAGTGCCTCCATGCCACACAGACACTTTATGAACATCCATGCCTTATCCAGGATTAGAACCTGACTCCAACAACTAATGCAGCAAGTAGGACTACTAACCATGTAAAGGGCAGTATGGAAATTCTAAAAGAGCTGTTGGTATATTAAGTAATATGGGAATATTGAAGCTATCCAGAAGACTGGAATGAGTAGAAAACGGCCTATTTCCAGAACCTAAAAAAGGGCTGCCAATAATATTAGCTTTGAAGACTGTTTTGCAGGACAGATGAACATTTAATTGATGAATTGAAAATTTCATTTTTAACATCATCAGTCCTTTAACTGTTATGATGAAGATTTATGTATCTCAGAGAATCATTCATTCTTCAATATTTATAATAATTAGATGCTGCCATACAAAAAAACCTGATATATTAATAATTTTTTAAAATATTTATGTAATTAATTTTATAAATGTAAAAAGCTGTAAAAGAAATTTATTTCTAAGCTTTATTTGTACCAAAACATTGACCTCTTATGCTTTTTTTTTTTTATTCCTTTAAAAACCTGTGCCTTATTTTTAATGATTGACCAACTTTCATCTTTAACCATTTAAAATGCAACTCTAAAGTATTTTGTTATTAGTTATTCCAATCTATTGCAGTTTTATTGGCGTTTTTTTGCAGTGAAATTTAATTAATGTTAGCTAATTATACCTGCAATAAACAAACTGTACAGCTATTGTGTATATTATCTGTATTCGTTCAAACAAATTTCTGAATATGCATTTATCAATGTTGTACTTCCATAAAATCCTATCTTTGACGATATATAACTTCATCTGATGACAACTGTATAACATGAATACAATTCAATTTCTGTTCAGTCTTCATGAGCTTTCTTGTAATCTAAGTCTATACTATTAAAATCTGTGCACATGTGTCTGTCTGTTTGTTTCTTCCGGAACGGCAGGAAATTTCGAGATAAATATCCCCTGGATTCCAAAAATTCATGAGAGGACATTTTGATCATTATCAACTTTGTATAACTTTTAATCAGCCAAGATATTAATTAAAAACTGAAAATACTAATTTTCACATTTATCTGAGTCGCAACAGTCTCGGTCACTGGAGTTAAAAATCAAGATCATATTTTGACATTGAAGAAAGCACACAATTGCATGTGATGTCATTGTATGTCGGAAATTTTTCGTTAATGTCAGCATTTTAAATAAATAGCTGCTGTTGGCAGCTTTTTTGTTTCAGGTTAGGATAGTTGACACAATATATTATTCTAATGTTAATTCTTTTATTGATATTGAAAAAAAGTTTTATATTACATTAAATTTAAATCATGACATTATACATATTAGCCTGAAGTGTCAACTGTTTTTGTTTCCTAATTGGTGGGCTTGTCCCTAGTAGTCCAATAAAATTTGATGAGAACCAGCATGGATTTAAATGTTTGGCAACATGATCGATATCTTGACTTTCATTACTTAATAAATCCCATAGGCCCACGATTATGTAAGAAATATCTTAAAAGTTAAATGTAAATAGGTATTAGCTGAAACATCATGCTAGGAGTGAAATCAAATAAGTGGTTTATGCAGTATTTAAAAAATAGATGCAAATACTGTGATTAATGCAAATATATATTACTTCTTGCATAAGCTAAAAGACGTGGTAAGATTAAACATATGTGAGTTGTACTTGGTTGTAAAGGAGGTGATAAAAATGTTTGTAATATAAGATATGAAGTGTTTGTAATATGAGATCAATGTTGATAAAAAACTGCTAAATATGGCCAAATTATCTGTTAATAAATGAGAACTTATATTGATTGTGATTGAGATTTATAAAGTAATCATATTTCTGTTTTATTTTAAATGCAAAGAAATTTAAAATTTTGCATTTAAAGTAACTGCAAATTGTTTTTCACAAGCGTATTAAGATATGACACCGTATCTCTGTGGCTTTCTTTTACATTTTTATTAGCTCTTTCAATGAACAGAAATAACAATGAATTTTTTTCTGTAAAACCAAATCTGTGTAAACTTATTTATCTCTATCTTGAAAGCTGTAACACATATATATTTTGTCAGTGAACAAATATATGATTTTAGAAAAATCATTTATATTATTACATATATTTTTTAGGTACCAAATTTATCGTTGTAGCTGATCCTAAGCAAACTGGAGTAGAAAATTTACTAAAGAAGATTTATGAATTGTATACTGATTATGCTCTCAAAAATCCATTTTATTCCTTAGAAATGCCTATCAGGTAAGCCATCATTTCCATGATTATCAGTTTATTAAATTTTAATCTAGCTGTGTAAAATTAGTGTCAGATGGCTGTTTTCCTGTCTTTGATAACCTAATTCATGTATACATAATATCTTTGAAAATGAGATAAGGAAGTACTGGTTGAATCTCAATTCAGTTTACTTGAAAGCTCAAGTAATTGGAATATTGAAGGAGCCCCTGCCCCTCCATCTGAAAAATTAAGCAATTGCGACCTAGGCAAGTAGCAGATACTATCGCAAAACAGTGTGATTTTATGCCAATAATGCATAAGTGTGACATCACAACATGATCATAAGATCTTATAAAAACCTTGCCTTTGTTTATGTAAACCCAATGAATTCCTGATAAACTGGTTTAGTTTTTTTTTTTTTTTTTTTTTTTAAGAAGGTTAGTAACATTTTTTTTTTTTTTTTTTAAGAAGGTTATAAGTTGACTGTTATTTATCTTCCTCCCCCCACACTGCATTTTGAAAAAAATTATTAAAATTTTGGACTTCCCTTCTGTAGAACAGTTTGTAATGGAATATGTAATAAAAGGTTACAGTGGAGTTCTTTCAAAGTTACAGAAACCTGGCATAAAGAAAAGTGTATTAATGGCCTGAGACTTGTGACCTGAGACTTTATTTGGACATGGATCAACAATGGTAATGCTACACGAAAAATTATGATGGATGATTTAAGTACTTTTATATGCTATATCTGTAACTTGTATCTGTTGACTGTCCAACTAAATAAAGAATGATTTATTTCTTTAAATTTCTGTTGGAATGACTAGCACATCACTGCTAACTTTCACAATTGATATGATTTTAAGATATACATTCATGTGTTTAAGTCTTAGGAAATATGTTGGCTTTTATGTCTGAAATGCAGTTTTTTGGAAAATCTTGCATAATTTTAAATATAGGCTTTTAATATTAAGTTCATTACAAATATGATGATTGATTTATAATTTTAGACCAGAAATTTCTTCCTTTCATTTGCTTTTCTAATATTAATTGCACTTTTTTATATACTTAGTTATCTAGAATTTTCACACATCCATTATTTCCTGAATTTTCTAGATAGTTGAGTTTTACAATACATGCATCCCTAAGTTTGTAGTTTGTCTTCATAAAAAATTATCTCATTAAGATGAAACTTAGCATAGTCTCTCTCTCTCTCTCTTTTTTTTTATAATGCATAGATTACCTAACTGAAATATAAATGTAAAACATACAAATTTATTTCACAAAGACTGTTTCTTAAATTTTAAGGGAAAAGAATTCTTAAAAAACTGGGCAGAATTTAAATGACCGTACTATTAATATTATAGAAAAATTGTGCGCATAGTAGGCTCCCCTAGCCACTATACCATCTGGGTGACTGCAGGCATCTTAAAAAATAGAAAATTCATGTTTACAAATTCTATATATTCTATTCATATTTACCTGTTACCTTTTTAATTTAGCAGTGAGAAAGGGTCAACTTCTTCAACTTGACGACTTTTAAGAGAAAGCTATGCCAGAAAAGTAAAAATACCAGAGCACGTACGTTTAATAAATAGATGTCTTGTAATTTTACTCTTTCGCTATCCAGAAAAATTGATAAAATACCAGAATGTTTTTCTGCATGATTAAAAATCTTATAAAAGCTGGAGGAAGGCATCTCAATTCAGTTGTTTTAAGTGAATTGTAGTTGTTTACTTAGTGCTGTTATTAATTGTAGGGAATTCGTGGTGCGATTGGATTAGCTTTCTCTGTATTTTCAATTGAGTTCTATTCAACGTTTTAGCAGTTTAAAATATAACTACTGTGAGATATTGTGATAATGTACGAATATCTCTGAGGAAATTTCAGCATTTTGTTTTATTTCTTGGGATAAAAATAAATTTTATTAACTTTTTATCAACTTGTGCATTCAATCCATTACAAACCTGTACGCATGCAATACTTTTTGGTGTCAGTAGTGGGGTTTGAATGCCAATCACTAGAACTATGGAAGAACAATTGAGACATCTTGTCTCTTGCATTCCAAGAAAAGGTGGAAGCTGGCCAAGCATCATTTAAAGAAGAGACGAATGATTCCATAAAAGAGATGAAAGCTAGCCAAGAATCAGTTAAAGAAAGATGAAAGCTGTTAAAGAAGAGATGACCTGTATAATAAAAAACTAATTTCAGGCTATGGAAAGCAGAATAGACAGTGTTGAAAATAAAGTTGCAGAATTTCAAGAAAGAGTTTGTTCTGTGAAAGAACAAATAGAAGAGAGAGTTTCTGCTGTGGAGCAACAAATCGAAGGAAGAGTTTCGGCCGTCTTACAGTTAATCGAAGGAAGAGTTTCGGCCATCCAACAGCAAATTGAGCAACAAATTGAAGAAAAAGTTTCTGTTGTCCAGGGACATATCGAACACTAAATTGATGACAGGGTTTCTTCAGTTGCTAAAGAAGTTGATAATTTAAAGAAATTCGTAGTGAAGGCAGGGAGCAATTCGGTTGGTTTTAAAATTTTACACATACCTGCTTGTCCGTCTCTGAAATTATCCATGTATGATGGGAAGACCTCCTGGTAAGTGTGTAAGACACAATTTTCTGTAGTTGCGGATGCAAATGGACGGGATTC
This sequence comes from Stegodyphus mimosarum, assembly GCA_000611955.2. Classification (NCBI taxonomy): domain Eukaryota; kingdom Metazoa; phylum Arthropoda; class Arachnida; order Araneae; family Eresidae; genus Stegodyphus; species Stegodyphus mimosarum. The sequence goes on from KK120629.1 coordinate 25,538, forward strand.
CAAAGCTAAGGCCTGTCATCTTGATGCTTCTCGGAGAGCAGACACAGCAAATATCCTGCAGACTCTTCCCGAAAACCAGAAACTAGACTTCAAAGCTCTATTCGGCGCGTTGGAGCTGCACTTTGGCAAGAAATGTTTAAAAGACTACATCAGACTTCAATTAAAATACCATCAAAAGAAGCCCATGGAAACACTCCATGAGCTCCCCACGAATGTTGAAAGTCTGTGCCATCTCCCCTTTTAAGAGTGCCTGACAGAAACAAGGGCAATCCTGCCCCTGCAGTCCTTTATCGATGGCGTCTGAGATCCCAAAATACAGAAAGCTCTGAGAATGGCGGATGTGAAGGATGTAAAATGTGCTCTGTCATATGCCATGAAATTCGAGGCAGCCTAGCAAGCAACTCGGGTAGACTGCCACTCAACCAGAGCTGCTCAAGTCCACAAACCAGTGGATCAGTTGATGGCTCATTTAGATGATTTATCCAGACAAGTCAATGTTTTGATATGGAGTAAGAGTGAGAACAAACTGGCTTAAAGTGTTGAAAATGCGGTATTGAAGAGGACATACGAAAGAACTGTAGAATACACCTGTACACGAAAAATAAGATAGACAATTTAACCAGAGAACTCTATGCTTTGAAACAGAATATTAATGAAAGGAAACCAATTCTAAAGTGCTGGAACTGTGGTGTTGAACACCCCACAGTACAGAAAATAAGATAGATGATTTAAATAAACAATTAAATGTCATGAGATGGAAAAGGAGTGACAAGAAACCAAAGTGCTGGAATTGCGGAGCTGAAGGCCACGTACGAAGGAACTGCGGAACACCCCAGGGCATGGAAAATAAGATCATTTCCCAGCAGCAACGCAGGAATCAAATTAATGACCATAATGTGGTTTGAACAATAGTCTCAAGATTTCTGCAATGAGTGGCAACAGTAGACTGTACATCAATGGGCATATTGATAGAATACCTTGCAATATGATCATTGACATAAGAGTTAATGTTACCATCATTCAGAAAGATTTAGCTCAACAATTTAAACTCATTTGGACGCCATTGTGCATTACTCTTCAGACTGGATCTGGTGATAAAATAATATAGATGGGAAGTTATACATGAACATCATGCTTGAAAGTGCTGCCTACCATCACATGGCATATGTGGCAGATAGTACAGATCCTTGCATACTCGGATTGGACTTATTAAGAAAATACAATGTTTCTTTGGACTTAAAAGATAACAAACTGTTTTTGGCATCAGAGGATTTAAGTGTCCATCATCAGAAGGGATCCTCACCTTGAAACGCCGACGCTGAAAGACCCTGCTCATAGTAGAAAGCGGCCAAAATCATACTAGGGTCGAAGAGAAACACAAGACTACCGACAATTCTCCATCCCAGATGCTGTTTGGTCATGACCTTTGTCTGCCTTATGATCTTTTGTTTGGTTGTCCTCCAGATGCGCCTTCATCGCCTGATTAATACATTCAAGATCTCAAGGCCCAGTTTGAAGTGATGCACAATTTTGCACGAGAGTGAGTCAGCTTGCTGACGGAGAAGATGAAGACCCAATATGACACCAGAGCTACTGGACATCGATTCAATGAAGAAAGCAAGATGTGGTTGTGAAATTCGACTCTACGGAAAGGAGTCTGTCCAAAATTACGGTCACCTTAGGTCAGTCCTAAACAGGCTGAACAATGTCATGGTTCGGATCCATAAGTCATCGAACTCCAAACCTAAAGTCATTCATTATGACAGGTTGGCTCCTTACTATGGCCATAGTACGTAGTGTATATAATTGTAAATAGTGTAAGACTATGGTCCTTTTTTTTAAAATTTGATTGCAATTGATTTATTTTAAATTGGCTATTGCAATTATTGTTTGTCCCCCCTTTTTTTGTAATGTAATGTTTACTATTGCCTTTTTGTTTTAATTTTAAGTTTGGTTTTCTGTCCAGGGACTGTACTGCCAACGTGCAGTCCTTGGGAAGGGGGCCGTGTTACGGAATTTGTATTTAATATGCTATTTTTAGTAGAATTACGATTACAATTGTTTTGTATCCTCATGCAATGCAGCATGTGACGACATTTAAGAGAAAGGTATGCCGAAAATGTTAAAATACAGGAGCATGCGCATTTGATAAATAGATATCTTGTAATTTTACTCTTTTGCTATCCAGAAAAATCGAGAAAATACCAGAATGTTTTCGTGCATGATTAAAAAACTTATACAAGCTGGAGGAAAACATCTCAACTCAGTTGTTTTAAATGAACTGTAGTTGTTTACTTAGTGCTGTGTTATTGATTGTAGGGAATTCGCGGTGAGATCAGATTAGCTTTCTCTGTGTTTTGAATTGAATTCTGTTCAACGTTTTAGTAGTTTAAAATATAACTACTGTGAAATATTGTAGGAATATCTCTGAGGAAATTTTAGCATTTTGTGTCATTTCTTGGAATAAGAATAAATTTTATTAACTTTTTATTGACTTGCGCATTCAATCCATTACAAACCCATAGGCACGCAACAATATACCTTAAGTAAATGGAGATGTAGTTATTGCTTCCATTGTAAATAATAGGTGTGAGAAAAATTAAGTAATTTCTGCACCTGTAAGCAATTTAGTTGGAAATTCTCAAAATAATATCACAAAATATAAGCACAAAGCTCTCTCAAAATAAAAAAATTGCTTGACAAGGGACACATTTTTAGATTATTGTAAGTTTATCTTGTAAAGAACGAATATGTATGCTTTTGTCTTTGGACCTAACAAGGCTTTTTGCTTTTTTGTGCGCTCCATTTTGCCGTCATTCAATGTTCTTAACACATTTCCACAGTGCAGAATTACATTAATTTGTGTCTTGCATCACTAATCAGTTAAATTATTTAATGTTACTATTTAATCATTAGGGAAACTGATTAGAGTATTTTTCTATTATTAGAAGGTAAAATAAAACTCCCTTTTTTGTACATGTAAGTATATTTGCATTTAAGAAATAATAACTGAAATTTCATATGTTAATTAGTTGCCATTTAAATTTAATTCATTGTTAAAAATATATTTTCTTTCTACGTATTTTTATTATTTAAAATATCTTTTCATCATTGAGACAATTCTCCTGATTTTTTACTGTCTTAGGTTGGTGAATATGCTTGTACACTGGTGTGCAAAACTTAAGCAACAGCAGGATTTTTTGCTGACATAAAGATGTTTTCTAGCATTAGTTTGTGAATAATCTTTCTTTATAATGGATGTGATTCATTGAAACTGAAAGCAATAATACCAAGTTTAATATTTTTGTAGCATCCTGCATAAAGGCAAGATTTAAATTCACACATTTTATGCAAAATAACCTGCTATCTTATTTCACTAAAAGCTGATGGAGTTAGAGTAGATGTCTAAATAAACTATTTTCTTTTTATTATAAATTTATTATTGTATTTTTCTCTGCAATAATAAATTAATAACTATTTCAAAATGTGTTCATTAAGTAATTGAAGAAATTTATCATTTAACAAGAATATTATTTTTGAAACTGTTACATAATGATGACATTCTATAAAAATTAGGTGCTTAAAAGATATGCATTCCAAAGCATTTTTTTCAGTATGGATAAATCAAATGCTTTTTTACTTACTATGAGAGACTGCTGCATAAAGTTTAACTGATTTTTCAGTATGGATAAATCAAATGTTTTTTTGCTAAGTATTTCAAATTTTATTTATTCTATTTTTATTTTCTAGATGCGAATTTTTTGATACTAATCTTCAAGCTACTTTGGAACAAATTGAGAAAACTGGCATGAGTAATATTTAAATATATATGAGTTATAAATACTGCGAGAAACAAATTGTAGACATTTGCGTTTTAAAATAATGTATATAAAAATCAGTGTATATATATAGTATGTAATGCAAAATAAATTTTGATATTTCTTGAAAAGTTTTTGATAGACAACTTTTATTGAGTGTTTTTCCTAAATTAGCTTAGTAATATATAGCGGAGAAATTCCCTTGTACAAAAAATTATCGAACAAGATTAAATATGTGCAGTTGCCAACATGAAGGCTCCATATGTACACACTTTTCTGTGCATTAGTGTTCATTTGTGAAGCTTCATAAAAATCAGTGTATATGTACATACATATGAAAAAGTTAATTGCCTTTTCCTGCCCCTGAAAGATTTAAACAGATGCGAGAATAGACGTAAATGTAATAAAAAAATAAACGAATATAATTCAGGCTTAACTTCCTCAGCATGTGATAGAAGCAAGACAAAATTTAACAAAACACATCATTAGTCACCAATCTCATGATACATTGCATACAGTGCAGTGTACTGTGAATTTTAAACTTTATGATAACAAAATTCTCTAGTATGGTTCTTAATCCAGAAAATAGTGAAGAAATTTACAGAGAAGTTGCTGAAAATGAAAAATTCTGGTTTGACAACTGTGTCAATTCTTTACACAATTAAGGGACTTCAACAAGAAATTTTGTCTGTTTATAAAATAGAGAAAACATTAGCACAAAAAAATGAAACAACTTACATTGAAAGAAATGTTCATTAAAACAAATATTGAGTGTTTTTTGTAAAGCTATAAATGCTTCAATGTCATCTTACTCATTTTAAACCGAAGATCTAAAACTGGAAAACTCCGAAATCCAGAATTACCAGTCATGAAAAAAATTCTGATCTCAAGACTTCATACTCTATTATTATTTTACATTAAGTTAAAAGAGAAATTTGGTACAGTCCAAAATAGTTAAATGTGAAGAAAACTTTCAGGTTTAGATTTGAATAAACTGAACTAATTGATGACTAACTTGACAAGACACTGTATGTATGTTTTGACTTGTATTCCAGTCAAAAAGCAGAACTCATTAAATTAACTCATAATTATCAATTAATTAAATGAATTAATTAACTCATAAGATAGATTTCATATTTTGTTACAGAGGAAGTTTCATTTCTAAGTAAAGTTCAAATAAGTTTCATCCATTTACACGACAATGAGATAATCAGGTTTGGCTATTTGATATAAATGCAGGAAAAATAAAAGTTTTGAACCAATTTCTGAAACTAGTTGAAATAATAATATGATTAAGAATGTCATATTTTATAAGTACTAATATTAATTGCTGATCCAAACGTTATTGTTGCATAAATAAATACTGATGAATTATAGAAATTTTTATCAGTTTTTAAAAATATTTTTTGGTGTATTTTGGTATCACAGCTCTATGTAATTTTTAAAATTGAAAATATTTGCTTACATTTAAGTACTGTTTTCAGATTTTGAATTTTAATTTAGCTATTTTATAATATATGGAATTGAAATTTAATCATCTACTTGCTAATATAGTGTATATGACATATTTTCTATTTTATCAGAATGTCCTTCAGCTTTCAAATCTTATAACTTTTAAATAGCATGTTTGCTTTTTTTTAATTTTATTATTATTAACACCAAGTGCTTATCATTCATGCACCAAGTGATTATCATTCATTTAATACATAGTTTTGTTAATTATCTAATAGGTTTCAAAAACGTCTTTTTTAAAGAAATGATCAAATTATGAAATTAGAACTATTAAGGAATATTAAACAATTTTTAATAACATTTATTATTAAATAAATACAAAAGAGAATACAGATATTGCCACAGAGATTAATCCAGTAACAGAGAAGTACATTTTTTCAACACAATGCAAATATATATAAAAAAATCTATAAAATATCAAAATGTGTAACTTTCATAAAAGGAACTGAAACTTTGGAATGACATTATTAGCAATTTAATAATTGCTTTATTTTATTTTTTAAACTTTTCAACCAGTATGTAATACAAAAATTTTCTGACTAAATTAAAAAAAAAAAAGAGAGAGAGAGAGAGAAATGCATTTTTTAAAAAAAGCTGCCTGATATAAGGAACTTTTTTAAATAAATGTTGATAACAATAACAACTTTAAAAAAGTACTTTTTCCCAGAAAATTTAGAATTTTCATATCAAGTAGTTTAAAAAAGATGATTACAGGCTTTATTCCCTTAAATATTAATATTGGACACATAGACAGTTCAATCACAAAGCACTTTTTAAGATTAAACACATATTATTAAGATAGTTTCAACTCTGTGAATGCAATGATTCTGTAAAAATAAAGTCTTGAACAAGGCTTCTAGTCACTAAGCATAAAATATTTTATGAAGATAATTTGAACATTGTGAGTGGGATGATTTTGTGAAATAAAATCTAAGTTATGCCCAGGGATAAATAGAAAGGGCTAGGTCATTCCTTTGTTCGACTCCTCACCAACGCGAGCCTCATGGAGGGGGTTAACTGGTAGTGATTTGACGTCACTGTTATGCACCTGCTCTGATTTCGCCCGTTTAAAACTGTAGTTTCATTCAGTTTGCGAGACAATTTTCTGGAGGTCGCATATCTCAAATTAATTTTAATCATACATAGTTGTTTTCTAATAATGCAAATATTTAAAATAATTCGTGTATATATATATAGTTTTAATCAGTTTTCCTTTTAAATTCTACATTTAAAGTATCCTTTATGTAATATGGCTTCTTGTGCTGAAGCAATGTGCCGTAACACTTATAGAAATACGAAAGGAAGAGATATTGTATTTCATGCTTTCCCAAAGGACAATTTGATTTTGACGAAAGAATGGATACATAAATGTCGAAGGCAAGATTTTATTAATGTGAAAAACGCAAGAATTTGCAGCGAACATTTTGATGATATGAGAAATCGCTTGCTTGGATTGCCACAAAGGAAACTGTTGAAATGCAATGCTGTGCCGAAAGTAAATTTAACGTGTGACGTAAACGAAATAACACCAAGAAATCGGAGACATTTGAAAAGAAAACTAATGCAGAATGCTTTTGAAAGACTACACGAGTTAAGTCCAAAGAAAATTTATATTGAGGCCGAGAACGAAATTGAAGCTGACAATAATAAATCAAATGTGAATGATTTTGAAATAAAACTCACAAACGACAATGCCATAAGTGACAATATCTCTGAATGCCCTAATTGTAAAGATAAACAAGAATGCATTGATAATTTGAAGAACAAAATTATATTCTTAGAAAATTGTAATAAAATATTGAAAAATAGAGAAAAGAAAAATTTTAGAATGTTTGCTCAGCGACAAAAAAGGTGGACGACATCTAGAAAGAAATTTGTATCGGAAATTCAAAAACTAAAATCCCAAAAAGCAAAATTTAGAAAAAAACAGCACAGATCGGAGAATTTGAAAAAACGGCTAAAGCATATTTTTACAAAGACACAGATTAACGCATTGCTAGAAAAGAAGGAAAAAATCAGGTGGACTAGTGAAGATATTTCACGCTGTATTGTCATAAGAGCTCTGTCATCTAAAAGCTACGATTTTTGGAAAGAAAAATGGGCATTCCTTTACCTAGCACTAGCACATTAAAGAGATGGTGCGCTAAATTTTTATGTAGCCCAGGAATTCAGAGTGATGTTCTTGCTGTAATGAAGGAAAGATGCGAATATTTGAATTTTGTAGAAAAAATATGCGTTCTCAGTTTCGACGAAATGCATATAGATTCTAAACTCTGTTATGACTCTAAGCTGGACCAAATACTTGGTCCTTTTCAAAAGTTGCAGTTTGTTTTAATCAGAAGTCTCATTTCGCAGTGGAAACAACCAATATTTTTTGATTTTAATACTCCAATGAAGAAAGAACTTCTTTTTTCATCATAAGACATATTCAGTCATCTGGAGTAGAAGTGAAAGCAATAGTGTCTGATTTAGAAGGATCTAGTATTTTGTGGAAAGAGTTACAGATTTCGATTAATAGTTCTGAGTTTCCAAATCCAGTATTGCAAACGAAAAAAATATGGGTTTTTGCAGATTTAGCGCACTGCCTCAAATTACTGAGAAACCACTTTTTAGATGAAGGATTTATTTTAGAAGATGGAACTGTTTTAAATGTTAATATTATTAAAGAGGTTTTAAATAGAGATTCAGGAGAAATTAAATTGTGTCACAAACTAAAACCAAATTATTTAATGGTCAAGGGAAACGAGAGACAAAAATTCGCTCCAGCGAAAACATTATTTTCAAGAACTACCGCAAAAGGTATACTCCACCTTACAAAAAATCAAAAAGCATCTGACTTCTTTGAGTTAATCAACAGTTTTTTCGATATTATGAATAGTATCAAGCCATACCCTCCTTCAGATAAAATACTTAAAGCAGCATTTGGATTAAATGAACATCATGAAAAACAAATTCAAGTTTTGGAATTAATGAAGAAAGTCATTGGTGGATTAAGAGTTCAGGGAAAATCCAACATGCTGCCTTTCCAAAAAGGAATAATAATTTCAATAAATTCTCTTTTTGGCATACACCAGGATCTGAAATCATCGTATGATGCTAAATATATTTTAACATCAAGATTAACTCAGGATGCACTTGAAAGTCTCTTTAGTCAGATTCGAGGGCTTGGTAGGTTTAATGACCATCCATCACCTAGTGAAGTTATATGCCACTTAAAGCAATTAATACTCGCTAATAAGCTGCCAAAATTATCTTCAAAAGTATGCACGACTAAAGAAAGCAGAAATATTGATTCATATTTAACATCAGAACTACTTGAAATGGCTTTGAAAACTAAGGAGGAAGATGCTTTTCCATTAAATAAACTATTTATGATTTGGATTTGGATTTCATAGAGGAACCTTCTCCTATGGCTTGGGAATTAGAAATGAATTCCGCCAGACAATTTTCGACCGCCGAAAAAGAAGCATTAACATATGTTGCAGGTTATATTGCCTACCGTGTGTGAGACAAAACCCATCATTGGGAACAATATCTAAAAATAATGTTGATGAACCAATATTTAATTCAGAATGGATTAAATTATTGCCCTTAGGAGGTTTGACTACACCTTCCCATTCATGGATGAATACAGTTTACGAGTTCGAAAAAATATTTTGTGCAGTTCATGGTACAACTTACTACAAAGCGAAGCATGTAATTGGCTCTTTAATTAATAAACTGGAGAAACATTATCCTAAAGTTAACAGAGAAACAATTCGTTTATTTTGCAGAGTGCGAACTTTTATTAGAATACGTTTCTTAAATAGAAATGCATATGTTTTTTCCTAAAGAAAAGCAACCCAAAAGGCAAAAAAGTGGATTGCTTTGAATGTGGCAGCCAATAAATAATATTTCAACAGCTTGTAGTTGAATTGCGACTGTACAAGTAAGCATATATGATATGTTTTAATTTGAAATATTTTTAGATGAAATTTTAGAAGTTAATAGCATAAAGCATATTTCAAATAAGAACTAATTTTATTAATTATTATTGTATCCTGTGTTATTATTAATTCGATTTTGTGCTAGCTTAGCTTTCTAGATAAAATATAATAGTATAATATTAAAGTAATTGGGCATAAGAAGACTTGTCTCCTTAATCCCCACTTTTGAAAAATTAAATAATGTTTTAGGTACTGGGAGTAAAGTTGTTTTGTCTAAATAAAGATAACAATCTTACATGTATTTATTTAAATGTAATATGATGAAAGCCTAAGTTACAAAATTATTTAAAAAAATATCTGTTATTATGTTGAATCGGGAGAAAAATATGCCAATGTAAAATTTACAATTAGGCTGAAACTCAAACTTAGATTAGCAGAAATTTTGCCGTTTAAAACTATGCCAATTTAAGGTTGTTTTTGGTTAATTTTAAATAGTTGTTATTATAGTTATCTTAGAAGCAGTAGTAGAGTTCTCTTAGTTAACATGCAGATAAATAAATGATTAGAAATAAAGAGGCATGTAAAGAAAGAAAAAAAAAATCCCTGCAAATTAAAAAAAAAGGAACTTTAGGCTAAGAGTAGTGCATTTTGTCTGTTATTTTAAAATTGAGTAAGTACTATTAAATTTTTTAATGTTCAATGTAAAATGCATACTGCAGTAACATTGTCTCTTCCAAATTATAGCTATCTTTCACACACAGCTTATTTTAAACGCTGGTTCTTCAAATTTAAAACGCTAATTTCTATGTTGTGAATTGCATCTCCGCGCTCAGTGTCATCGTGGCTACGTCATCACTCCCCACTGCCTGTTTCAGGGGGAAAAGGTCTATGAGCTAGCCCTTCTCTTTTAAGTCCTGGTTATGCCAATGTTGATTTAAATTCACTTTCGAGAACAGATTTAAAAACCAGCTACAAAGCACAAGCTGGACATTTCAGAAGTTAAGGATTTTACCTTGGGTAAAACAATATTAATGGTTGTCATATTAAACAATATGATTCATGAACAACCACCTCTTTAAGATGACAACCATTTCAGAAGATCAAAATCATCTGGAACTGTGGGTGGTCATCATAGAAAAGGTTCAGATATGTATCCAAGATTCATATTTAAGGCAATAAAACAAGCATCTGCTTTTTTTCAAACAATCTGTACTGCATATATTAAGTAAGCAAAAATTTTAATTGTATCTTTAGAAAAATAATCTGATTTTCAGTGCATATTAATTGAAAAATTTCTTACATTCCACATAAATAAAATGAAATTTCTCATAGTGACCACCTTTAAAAGTGACTAGTATTTCCTTCAAATATAAATAAATATTGGTATTGGAACACCACACCTCTTATGCAACCACTTCCAACAAAATATTATAATCTGGAATTATGAGTGGTTATCTTGAGAAAATTTCATTGTATACATATATATATATATATAATATTTTATAACAACATAACTAATATAATAAATGTTACATAACAAATTTCTAAAATTATAATGATAATGTATCGGCTTTTGATTAGTTGTTTTTAACGATTTACTCCAAACATATAAATGCACTTCAGGGCAAAAAAAGAGGTAAACAATGGCAAGATTTGCACCATTATAATTCTCTATAAATAGTTTTATACATTAAATAGTATTCAGTTATAACTGATATAACTAAAGTTCTAACTTATTTTCTTTTGGTGATATTTGCAAGTAAATCTAATAGACATGGTTGTAAATTCAGAAAAGATGAAATTTAAGAAATTCTGAAATTTACATACTAGTAGAGAAAAATCATGTACAAATATCTGAAAAATTCATTAAAACAAAAAATATATATTTTTATAATTTCTACTGTAATTGCTATATTAATAGCTGTTTCCATAATGTTATAGAAGACAATTTAATTATTTACAAATTAGATTTTTATATAGTTAAAAAAAATTCTATTCATTATATTTTGCAAAACAGCTCTTAAATAAGAAGTTCTTTTCCTCCCTTCTGTAAAGTTTGAAACTAATTAGTTTATAAACTAAAAGAGCGAGATTATATACCTCCATAGAGAAAAAGCAATTTTTAGTATCTGTCTGCTATACAAATGTAACTAAAAGACATGCAAAGGACTTTTATCATTTGCAATTGAGATTTGAAGTAAAAAATTCCTTTTTTTATATATTAAATAACACATGAATCTGAAACAAAAACACAAATGCCTAAAGAAGAATTAAAAACAATCATTTATATATATATATACACAATGTATCAAAATTTTATATCTACCTTGGATTCTGGTATTATTTTTTTTTTTTTTTTTTCCAACTGAAACAACATTATTCTATTATTCAGCATCTGGCAGAGACTTTTCCATACATGTTCAAATGAATCATATATGAATTTCAGACCATTCAAAAGAACATGTTCATTTACAGTTGAATTAAAACATTAACAATAAATAACAAAATTAATTTAACAAGGAAACTTGTCCTCCTCTGTTCACAGGAAGATAAAAAAAAAGTTCTTCATTGAATCTTATCAGCTTTTGATGCTAATTCACTTTAAAAGTCTGCCATACTGCCAAAAATGCAATTTTAAGCTGCTTTATAGATCCATACATCTTGTAATTGTATGCATGGCAGATAAATATTATTTAAATATTTTTCACTGTGTTGCGATCTGATGAGTGCGTGGGTGATTTTTAACAACTCAATCCAACACTGACTGAATAACTGCTGCATAAAATTATTCCTGCGTATATACACTTACACTTTGCTGATCCACAAATGCTATTCATCCACAACTGTTTTAATCTACTTCTACTTGTGAGAAGCAGATGATTTTCCTTTTTCAGAAAAAGCTTCAGTTTGGCATTTTAAATATGTGACCTTTATGAATGGTGCATTTTCAAAACATCCACTGAATATTCTCACTTAATTGCACTCATTGTCTTCATCCAGTTAGATGATTTATAAATAACATCTGCTTTATCATTCACCGAAACCTTAGGCTTACCAGGGCTCTCTTTCTTGCCATATAACTCAACAGCATTTGGAATAATTTCAAACTACAATATGAGATTGGCAAACAGTGTATTTTATGTTGCTTTTTCTATCATGCATAATATGAATTCATCTTTTTTTTTTTTTTTTGTTTACTGAAAGATTCTTTTCTTTTTTTACTGTTATGAAATTAAAATAACCAACTAAAATATAGCAAAATAATAATTTGATGTATTGTTTTAATAAAGTCTGAGGATCAAATTTTATCTATGGAAATAATGAATGATTGGATTTGAATGTAAAACAAGCAGAACACAGCTTTTAGGAATGCTGGTTGGAATATTGGTTAAATGGAAAGAAAAACGATAACGTATTGAAATACCTCAAACTGAAGTGAATGTCATCTTTTGATATGCAGTGTTTTATGAATAGATATCAGTTTTTCTCCCCCCATCAAGTTTACAGTTTTGAAGTATCATACATTAACAAAAACAATCTTTATAAAATGAAATATATTACCTAAGCAATATTCATTAAGACAACAGGTAAAATATTTCCAAGTTTAAAACTATAAGCAACTGGGATTAAAAAAAGAAAAGCAATTGAGCTGTAAGAAAGATCTAATTACATATATTACTAACATATAAACATATAGTTAGATAAAAAGTAATATCCTGACCAACACTATGAGCGCATGAATTGACTAATTTCAAAGGAACTTAAAATTCTGATACTATTATATATTACACTCTAAGCTATAAATCTTTTATGTAGGAAATTACATTAACATTAGCTTTAAAATTTCAGTACAACAGAACCCCAATCGCTAGAAGCACTAAAGATTACTATACTCTCAGATGAAATGAAAAGTCGAGATTGGATTATAAATGCAGAAAATTTTACTTTTTAAAATTTTTTTAATTAAAAACATAGCGACAAAAGATTAAAAATCATAATGCTTATTACTGTGGTAAACTTTTTAAATATTCTTAAGACACTTTTTGGGGAGGGAATTTTGTCATTATTTCTTTCTTGCAGATGTTCTGTAGTTAACTTTACATCAAAATATCAGCTGCTGCAATTCAGAAATGTACTTTTTTAGCATTTGCATTATCATAAGAAAATTTCAGCAGATTTTCTATGTACTAGGTTAATTATCCAAAGTAAATTTTTCATGAAATGAAAAATGCTAGGTATTACATTTACAGGCTTCCAAAGATAAGAAACCTTAGAAATTGGGATTTTACTGTAATAAAAAATTCCACTGTAATTCATCGAAATATGTACATAAATAATAATTTCATAGAAATAATACATAATAAATTTCATAGAAAAACCTTGCTTCATGGCTTATCAACCTTGCTTATCTGTATTAAATCAGTGCTACCCTGATATTTATTAATATTACAATACATGTTATATACACTATTTTGCATTTTTAATAGAATAATTTTATTTATAAATAAAAAACTGGATATTGCTTATATAGTATATTTCGAGTTTTTCAAAAATTAGAAATTAAAATTACCTATATTATACCATAACTACTGGCTGTTACTCAAAATATGACATTTTGTGTTAAGATTAAATTAAACACTAACTAAAGTAAGGAACATTAGCAACTTAATACTCTAACTGAGGAACTAAAGTATCTAATTATCTTTTTAAAAAATTTTCAGAATATCAGTTGCTTCCTTTTATTCATATGACATGGTCTGCCTCACTGCACTGTAGTATTTTTACAATACAAAGATTTCTCTTCTCCTCCAGAAACGCTCTTTGGCAGGGTTCATTATTATTATGAACTAGACTATCTATAAGATTACATAGTTTAGAATGCTATAATCATTAGGATTAAAATCCAACATAAATCATGATTAATGTTAACACACACATAGCTTAAATTTGCTAGAGGAAAGATTTAATATAAGGAAAAATGCACAAAGCTTTTTTGTTCATGACATTATGATACTAATGTTGTGAATTGTGACTGAATATTGATTATTGTAAATTATGATTTACATGAAGTATTGACTAAATTTTCCTGCCTACAAATTGAATTTTTTTCTTTGAATTCAAATTAATTTTATATTGTACTATAGGACAAAACAGCACAGTAATTTTATCAAATATACAATATTCCCCAAAATACAAATTAATCAAAAAAATCAGTTAAAAAAAATCATTACTTTGAGGAAGGTGAGAAAGCATGTAAAGGAAAGAGGGTAAGTTGCGATACTCAGATTACATTTAATGAATTAAAGTTAGTTAATTAAAAAAAAATTTTAAACACAGGCATTCATGTGAAAGAATGATAAATCAAGTAAAACTTAATACATGACAACAATCATCACTGATCTGATATTCCTACCTGTTTTTCCTATTCTTCTGTAGATTAATTCTATTAATAGATTAATTCTGATTTCATTTTCCATCCCTAGATGTCACTATTTACTTTATTTCTATAATTTTTCTTTCCTTTATTACAGAGAGGGCTATTGTTAGTTCTTTGTACGTTCTCATTTTTTTTTTTTTATCTCTCTTTCTGTTTGGTCCCTCATTTAATTACAACTGAAGAAAGCCCACTAAAAGTGCTTTTGCTAAAATAAAATCCACATCAATTAACATTGATTCTTGCACAAAAGCAAGTATAAGGCAAACTTGATTTGGGATTCATTGTCAAAAATGATTAATCTCTCAGGTACTTAAACGGAGGGAAAGATTTCGCTGCTCCCAAATAAATCCATCTCAGCCTGCTCTATTTTCATTACATGATTTCCCACCTACAATACTCTCAGACAATTTATTTATATGGAAACAATATTGCTAATAGTAAAGAGTCAAGTACAGATATATGTTTTACTTTAGAATAGGCACATGAAAGTCATTTTTTGCCTCCTGACTTGCCTTGCAACCATGGTAATGGCAGCTGCAGAGTGTTGAGTCCCTTAATCCTTCCCTCATGCACACGCACTTTATTTTTCAGTTAGCACATTTCTCTTTGTGAAAAGTGCACAAATGAAGGCTGGCTTAAATTATAGTCTCAAATGAGGCAGAGAAAATAAATGTTGTTGTGCTGTGATGACAATATGCAGTATGATCATAACCGAGGGATAGTTTGAAAGATCTCAAAGTGCCTGTTTGAAAGTAACAGATTATAGTCAAAGTGATTTCTTTTTTGTTCCCACTACTAATAGTAATATATATTTTTTTAAAATTTCAGATTAACTGCCTGATTTATTGATTACTCTATATAGGGATGCAAAGTACTTATCTGGAAATACGTATTTTAGCAGTAGTTTTTTTTTAGCACAAAACTGTGATTGTCTTGATGATGTTTTGATAAATTGAAGCACCATTCTTTGGTAGATTTTGGAGCAGCTGACATAGCAATCAAATTTTAGCTATTTAATTATTTTTAGAAACTGATAACAATCAATGTTTTTAGTATGAGCCAGTAGTTATTCGTAGGAGTTTACACCTTCTGTTTGCAATTCAACAGGAGCTAACCAATTGTATATTCTTTCAAAAATTATTCTAAGCCATCAGAATTTTAGTTTTTTGTACATACTGGCAATTAAGTGCATTGCAAATAAATAATACAAATTAGAGATGGGTTGTGCCTGTTTTCAGAACACTTACATCAAAAATTAGAGAAAGAGATTAATTAAATATGGGTATATTAGTGAAATACTTCGAATATTACAAAGTTTTAAAGAAAAGTTTCTGTACATTATGTTGGCAGTACTGAATGATATACTAAATTTATAAGAAACAGAGAATGGTTTAAATACAAAATTTGTTCAAAAGGTTTAAAGTAATGAACAGTGTTATAGTCTACATTCCAGCAGAGTGAATATTCAAATCAGTGAAATACAAAATAGTTTAACTATAATGTGTTTCTTGAATAATTTTGCTTTGATAAGCAAAATATTCTGTTGTCAAAAATTATTATATGTGAAATATGAAAGTTTTCTGCTTGTGATTCGAGAAAAGGGGTTCCATTTTTAATGCGTAACATAAAATTATATCCATTTTACAGAAACACTTTCTAAACTGTCCGATTTCTTCAACTGATCTAAATTATTAATCTCAGCATTGGATAAAGTCAGTAAAATGCTATAAGGTAATGAGCAAGTTGGGTGGCTAAGAGGAGGGTAGAACTGAAAATAGCACAGCCATGCAATGGCTATTCCCAGAACAGATCCAACAAGTACATCTGAAAATAAAAACAATGATATTAATTAAGAACTGAATTTTCAACTAATTATTTTAGCAATAATTTACAATTAAATTTCCATTTCAAAATTAAAATAAATGCTCAACTAGGCATTTAAAATTTTATTCAAATTTTTTATTTATAAAGTTTTTATCAATTATAAAAGCATATAAATTAAATAAAGATGAAATATATTTGTAAACTACACTGACTTTTTCTAATGCTGTGAAAGAAAGCATGCATTATTAAACCAATTTTATATTCTTAATTGGACAAAACAGTATTTATGAAATTTTAATGTTGGTAAACTACTTATAAGAATCAAATTCGCTGAAACAACCTTGTATTTGGCGTACATTTACAAAAAAACACTCAATTGATTTTGAGGGCAGCTACAGGTCCCTCCTCATCAGGACAACAAAATATCTAAAAATTGAAAGAAAGCTGAATAATGGCTTTTTTATACTCTCGGGTAGAACCACGAGCGAGGAGGCAACGCCATCTATCGGCAAAAATAATCGTCAAGAATTATGTTAATAGAATTTTAAAAGCGTATTCAGCGTATATTTTCAGTATATTAACATAATTCTTGATGATTATTTTTGCCGATAGATGGCGTTGCCTCCTCACGCGTGGTTCTACCCAAGAGTATAAAAAAAGCCGTTACTCAGCTTTCTTTCCCTTTCTAGATATTTTGTTCTCCTGATGAGGAGGAACCTGTAGCTGCCCTCGAAATCAATTGAGTGTTTTTTTGTAAATGTACGCCAAATACAAGGTTGTTTCAGCAAACTTGATTGTCACATTGGCGTGTTTCTCTTCTATTGTATTTATAAGAAGTTTAACAGCATAATAGCTCTAATGATCATTAATTCTTATTCCTGGACATTATTAAACTTGCAAAAACGTTTGCAGCATGACATGTACATAACATACTTTAATCACACAGCTTTTTAAAAAAAGGCAAGTACTTTACTTAAGTTGTTTGAACGTTGCTTATAAGCCATACTTTTACTGACAAACAGAAACAAATAAAAGTTCAAATAAAATAGTTAGAAATTTTTAACATATTGTAAGTATCTTAGCATCTGCAAAATTTTAGCCTATCCTAATCTAAACATATATTATTCTGGATATTAATTATAAATAATAATGAAACTTGTATAATCTTTCACAAGAAATAAATATAAAAATACTCTTACATTACTTTCAACTAAATTATAATTTCATTAAATGGAACAGATGAAATTGAACTAAAATTTTACCTAACATGGTATTTTAAACCAATTTTTCCTAACTATAATGCTGCAGCAAATTGCTGTGTCACTACGTTCCACAATATAAATCAGCAAATTTTCATATTATTGAAGGGGGGAAACCTACTGCATACTTACCATGAAGATATTAATTCATTTTATTTTTAAACAGGCTTCAACATAATCAAAGTTTTACATACTTTGTATAATGCATTTCTATGATTACATTTTGCTTCTATATTCAACATCTATTTGTGAGAAGCATTAGTGCTAGACAGAAATACAGACTAACGCATTTTGTTAGTTACATATTTCTCTTTTAGCCTTGAGGTTATGTAATGACAAATTCAATGATACACAGAAAACACAAACTTCACATAAATAGGTGAATGTTAAAATAATATTCATAATAATAATTCACATTCCAAATCAGTGTATTGCAAGACATTGTGTTCAGTTAAGTGTGATTTCAATTGAAAAAGTTACTGCTTTATAATTTAAGAAATTAGTAGTTTTTAAAGCAATTTTCAATTTAAATTAAATGCTGCTATTATGTCACATTTCATTCTTAGTATAACTTTTTGTTTAATTTAACATTAAGAACTAATAAATAGGGTAATTTTCTAATATCATAGCCTATTTTAAAATTTCAAAATATTCTCTAATCCATCCATCCAATGAATTCAACTATAATCCAATGTTCTCAATTTTAGGTTACAAAAGATAATTTTTTTTTCGCCAGACAGATTATAATCATACAAAAATTAGCCATTTTCATAATACAGATACTCTTGTAAAATTGAAGTTTCTCTCTTCTTTTAAAGACCTACCAAACTATAAATGATTAAACAACTCTCCCCCCTCTAGTTTAATTATGAGCAGTCTTGATGTTACAGCTCGGACTTAGGGAACACAATTTTTAAGGCTGATTTTGTAGCGCATGAAGTGGATGTTGTCTTGAAGGACATCAACCTGACAAAATCCCCTGCACTTGATAATATACATGGTCAAATGCTTTTGCACTTTGACCCTAATGGTACATTTAGACTGTCAGATATTTTTAATCAATCATGGACAAGTGCTCAGCTAACACTTGATTGGAAAAAAGGCCATTGTTTTTCCAATTAGAAAGACAGATAAAGTTGTTAGCTCACATGAGAGTTACCACCCAACCTCCTTGACTTATATTCCATGTAAAATTATGGAAAAAATGCTGCTAAATAGAATCACAT
Organism: Stegodyphus mimosarum; assembly: GCA_000611955.2. Lineage (NCBI taxonomy): Eukaryota > Metazoa > Arthropoda > Arachnida > Araneae > Eresidae > Stegodyphus > Stegodyphus mimosarum. The sequence continues at coordinate 44,540 of KK120629.1, forward strand.
ACTATCTTGAGTCATATAACCCACTTCCAAAGGAGCAAGACAGTTTTAGGAAAGGACATTGTACCATTGATCAAATGTTATATTTTTGCCAGAGTGTTAAAGATGCCCATAATTTACAGCCTTCAAATCACACAGTGGTTGTCTTCCTAGATTTGGCCTCTGACAGAGTATGGCAGAAGAGCAATACTTTTTGATGAATATGGTGTGTGAGGCAATGCCCTGCCCTGGATTTCTAATTTTGTAAATGCCAGAACTGTCAGGGTTAAATTCAACAAGATCCTGTCTAAAGACTTCAGGTCTAGTCAGGGAGTTCCCAATGTTTGGTCCTGGGCCCAATGCTCTTTTCACTGTTCTTTGCTGGAATGAAAAAGAGATGAAAAGTTGGGATTTTTGCTGTCGATGTTGTCCTTTAGCACTGTTAAGCTAATATTAACCTCAATTTTAAAGACTCTAAAAAGAGTGATTTTGCTGATGCATACAAGTTGATTTTTCCAAATCTGTGACTATAATAAGATACATCTATAATTATCAACTTACTATTGTCATGAACGGTCAAACCTTGCCTTATGATAAGAATGCCAAAGCTGTATATATAATAAAGCATCGTCAGCTCAATGGACGAACCTGCGCTTTGTTGCGATCACAGCGCTCGTGGTGGTTGCGCTTTGGAAATACAATTAATTGAACTGCACATGCTTCCCATCTACAGTTGTTTTTCAATGGAATGCACATGCACGTACTGGTTGCAAGAGCTCTCTGTTGATTTCTCTTACATGCATTTTTCACTGCAGTTTCTATCAAACTGATCTTTTCAGACCCAATTTCATAATTATTTTTGTTTTTTCTGACATAATGGCTTATCGCTACTGCGAATTTAAAGGCTGTAATAGGAAGATTACATCAAAAAGTGATGGAATACATTTCTACTGATTTCCCAAGGAAGAGCAAAGGTTAGTACTAAATTATTTTATGATTTCTTTCTACTTTTGTCATAAAAAAAAATTGTTTTGTTAAACGTAATTCATTTGTATTTCATCCTGAACTTTTCCTGAAACAGTTAAAGTACCTTAAACTCAGAAACAGAAATTGATGTTTAAAAATTCTTCAGAAACAAAAAACTGAAATTTTGACTTTTTCTTCCCACAATATTGCACATCCAGAGTTATTTATATTAGAGTTTCTTTAGCTTTCGGCACATTATAGCCACCTAACCCTGTTAGAAGTAAAGGTGTTATTTTTGAAGCTACTTAAAAGTTGTTAATGTGTTGCTTTTTTTGTGTGTGTGTGTGATGTGGATAATCAGAAAGTGGTAAGAGACAAATGTTTGAAACAAAATAAATTACAGTACTTTTACATTAATTGCATGCTACTACTGGTGTGAATTATGATTAAAAAAATGATCTTGTTAAGATGAAATGATAAAAGAACATACTTTTAGTTTGTAAATCTATTTTTAGGGATAGTTTACCAATTAAAGGCATAGGCAAAATGCACTTTTTCAATAGTAAACAGAAAATTTAGAGGTTATATGGATGTCCAAATTACAGGTAAATGATTACGTAATTGGAGAATGGGTTTCAATAGAATGATGAGGTTGTTTTATCTAAGTGAAATAATAAAAAAAAGTGAATGACTCTTACTGTGTGAACGTGATGATTCCTGTGGGCAAAATATGTAAATGGCCCCACAGATCAAATTTTTATTAAAAAAAATCAGTTTCTTATCTGTTGTAAGTTGTAGAAATCAAAGAAAAAAGTAAAATTACTTCAGGAAGAGGGGGGCAGTAATAGGGTTATCTCTAAAATTACCTAATAAAAGTGGTCTGCACTTGACAGGAAATTGACATAAGCTGCTCTAGATGGTTCACTCTATTAAACTAATGCAATTTATATATATATGGAAATTTAAGAAAAGCAAAATGTTTAAACTAGACGTAATAGTCCAAAATTTGCGCTAAAGCTGCAAATTAGCAAAATAATAATTTAAACTAAAGTAAAAAAATTAAATATTAAATTATATATATATACTTATTTATTTTCCATCTTTTTTTTTATTTCAGATGCCAAGCTTGGGTCAAGGCTTCCCAGAATGAAAAGCTCATGGGTATTCCTGCCTCTGATCTGCATAAAAGAGCCTATCTATGTATGGTACATTTTGAAGACTGGTGTTTAGTTAATATCACTGCTAAACATCGTTTGGTACACAATGCAGTACCATGTTCTTCAAAACTGCAGGTGACTGGTTCGGTTCCAGATGAAGTGCCCGAATTAAGTCATATGACAGTGCCAAGTTCTGTGACAAATGGTTCTGAACATCATCTGTCAGATTTCCAACAGGAATTAATATCCAATGTTCAAGGACCCAGTAATCTTTTTCAAAATGTCGGCTCCACAGAACTTTCAACTTGTAATGCATCTTTAATGTCTCCCACTCCACAGCAGTCATTTTCGACACCAGTGACCTGTAGCACACCAAAATCACATTGTTCTGGGAAAAAATACACACCCAGAAAATCACAATTAGCAAAAAAAATTTTTAAAATATCGCGACATGGCAAGACAGCTGAAATTAAAATTTTTGTCATCTAAGAAGAACTTTTCTGCCACTCATTCTCTAGAAAGAACTCTTTCCAGTCAAGGAGTTAGTAAAAAATTATCTTCTTTTATTCAGCGGCAAGTAATATTGAATACCCAGGCAACAGAAAGCAGACGTTTTACGCAGTTGGATAAAATTGATGCCTACTGCATCTACAGTAAAAGTCGAGCAGCATATCGTGTTTTGAAAGAGTTCCTTGAACTTCCACTTGAACGAACTCTTCAACGTTTTGTCTCATCAAAACTGTCACATACAGGAATCAGTGCAGATGTTGGATCAGCACTGAAACAAGTTTTACAAAATAAAGAAAATCATGAAAGAATGTTTGCACTGATCTTTGATGAGATATCATTGAAACCCTGTCTAATGCACGATAAACAAAATGATCGCCTAGTTGGATTTGAGGACTTGGGTGTTTTTTGCAGTGATTTAATTGCAAATAATGCACTAGTCTTAATGCTGAGAAAATTAACTAGCAAAAAGAAACTTCCACTTGGATTTTACTTCTCCAACCATGCAATAAATGCAGAAAGACTGAGAGAAATACTCACAGAAGCTTTAACATAATTATCTCATGCTAATGCCATAGTTAAAGCTTTAGTTTGTGACCAGGGTGGAAATAATAGTAGGTTGTTTAAAATTTTAGGAGTGGACTCTATTAAACCATTCTTTGACTTCAATGAACAGACTATTTATTGTTTGTTTGATCCACCACATCTTTTAAAAAATTTGAGGAGGAATCTTATGTAACATGACTTGCAGACAAGTAAAGGACTCGTATCTTTCAAATACATTCGAGACTTCCATGCAGTAGATAAAACGCTGCTTATCCGCTGTGCACCGAAAATTACTGATGCACACTTAAATACAATGGGATTAAATTCCATGAAAGTTGCTCTTGCTGCACAAGTGTTCAGTCACACAGTAGCAGCAGGCATGAACATGTGTATCTTGTCTGGACTGGTAGAAGAAAGTGCTGCTCCAACAGTAGAGTTCCTTCTAAAGATTGACAGTTTGTTTGACTCCATGAATGGAACTCAAAAGAGCCCTTTAAGAGGAAAACAGCTCCATTGTGCAGTGAAAGAAGGTTCTGCGCATATTAATTTTTGGAAAGAGATGATAACATATGTTGAATCATGGGTTTTTTTGCAGGCACTTCCACAAAACCAAGAAGGTTCAAGAAAGCATGCTCCAGTAGCAAAACAGGCTGGTTGCAAACTATAAGAGCACTTCCACAAAACCAAGAAGGTTTAAGAAAGCATGCTCCAGGAGCACGTAGCAAAACAGGCTGGTTGCAAACTATAAGAGCAATACTGAAACTTTCTGAAGAAATGTTACAGGAACGGGAATTTTTTATGACAAAAAGGTGTAATCAATATTGTCTTGAAAATTTTTGCAGTCGTATCCGAGGGAGTGGGGGCAATCGCACAAATCCATCTGCATATGAATTTTCTTCACTTTTCAAGATCGCATCTCTAAATTCTTTCAGAAACACAAATAAATTTTCAAATTGTGAGCCAGATGGAGATAAATTTATGTTTTTCATTTTGTCCGCAATGCCATCAACTACAATTGAGGAAAATCAACTACAGAAGGAGGAGGAGAAAGAAGGACAAATTACAAGTAATGATGATTTTGATGACACTCTTGTCATTGATTTTGATTTTCCTTGCCAGGATGCATGTTTTGAAAGACTTAATAATTTGTCATAAAATGTTGTTGCATTTCTGAGTGGATATTTATCTAGAAACGTATTATACTCCTTGAATCTTAATGAGTGTGATATATGCAGCATTTCACTGACAGATAGAACAAAGCCAATGCTGCAACATACTTTATTTTTACACTTTAAAGAGTATAAAAATCAGGATATAACAGAAGGAGGATTGACGCATCCATCAGAAAGCATGACAAAATGCATTGCTAAACTTCTTCAGAATGCAAATAATTTTTTCTCCCACCACTTGACAATATGTGACATTTTGCAAAATGTGGAAAATCTGTTATCACAGTTACCAGTGTTTCAGTTTTTGTGCTGTGAACTTCATTCACATAATGTTAAAAAGAAAATTATCTTTTGTAGCTGCTCTTTTTTTTAAAAATTCATCTTCGAGAAAAAAATAGAAAAATAAGTAAATATAACATAGATATGAAAAAAAACTACAAAAGGGGCAACAGAAATAGAAAAGTAATTGATTAAATAAAAAAAAAGGGTGTATATGTGAGTTGCTGGGTGAGATTTTTTTTTTCATATTTTTCTGTTGTATTCATGGTTAGTGTTCAATCTTACCGCTCTAATATATGAACTTTGCACTCTGTAAAAAATGCTTCCAGAGAGCAGTGCTGTGAAAAGGGAAATTCCCAGAGTGTGTTAAAGCTTGGAGGAGAGCGTTACCGCCGTTGTGGTGTGACAGTGTAAAAGATTCAATGAGAGTAAAATTAAGCTACAGTCCTAAATTTAAGCTACAGTCCTATTTAATTGAGTGACTGTGTTTTATATAAAAAAATCTTGCAGTTAGTATACTACAATAATGTGTGAAATATATATTCTTTCTGTTCATGTCAAATAATAATGATGCTCTTTTATCAATTCTGCTTTTTCCTGAAGTTTTCCAAATAGAAAAAGGTACCCATTAGATGCAGAAAAATATGTAATTTAATAGAATCATAAAAGTCATTTTTGACATCTTGACATTTGTAGTACTCTAAATTCCATCCCTCACCTTGAAATTGTTCTATAACATTTTCTATGAAAAGTAAAGGACAAGCTGTTTAAAAATTTTTAGCTTAAAAGCTTTGGTAGATAAGGTGACAGGAAATCTCAATGATAATTTTCTTTAAGCCACACTTTTATTGCATTCCCTTAACCATACTCTTCTATTTATTTAATACATTACATTACAGCAAAATCCATTGTGAATGTTATTTGAAATTGTTACCTGAAAATACCTGTTAATAAGTAATGCAGCTGAAACCTGTGGAACTGTTTATATGGTGATTTCTCAGCCTTTAAACCTCTCTTAGCAAAAGTTTAAAATTGAACCCCTATATAACTTCCTTTGAGCTGAATAGGTTTTTCAAAAGTAATCTTTCAACAGTCCATCATGAACAAAACATTTTTACAGCATTCTGGAACCAAGAAGTTGCACCTATATAACTTCCTTTGAGCTGAATAGGTTTTTCAAAAGCAATCTTTCAACAGTCCATCATGAACAAAACATTTTTACAGCATTCTGGAACCAAGAAGTTGTGCTGAAAAATGTAGTATTCATGAAGGAAGGTAATGCTTCACAATTATTTATTCCAATTCCTTATTTGTTTTATAAAAAAAATTAAAGGTCATATGCCTTTAATTTTGTATGATGATATAAAGAGTTAAGTAGGTTGATTTGCAAGCAAGGTTATTATCATCTAGCAATGAAACCAAAATAATATTTATTTGAAATAAAATCTACAGTTTTTTCTGAATGTCTGTATACATTAATATTTTATTTCAAAAAAAGATTGCAGTTTGGTGTAAAAGAATTTTCAGTACTTTTTGTTAAGTTTTATTTGTATTATTACTAGTAATAATAAAATTTTTAGTATTTTCTTCTCATTGAATGTTTCTTGAAATTATTTAATAAAATTATTCATATTTAAAAGCATTGTTTTCATTGTTTTTTAAAATTTTTTGTTGTAAAATAATTTAAATTTTGTGTTGTAAAATAAATTATATATATATGTGTGTGTGTGTGTGTGTGTGTATATGTAGCAGAAATGTAGTTACATCATTATTTTAAAAAATCATATGATGCAAAGTGAGAATATTTAGAATTTTTTTTTTAATTCTTATTTTACATTCTTTTTAAATTATATTATTTTCCGAAATTTTTTTTACATTATTGGATTCTTTTTAACCAAAATGACAGAAGTTGCAATTTAAATGTTTTGGTACAAAAAAAAAAAAAAAAAACTGAATTTTTAAAGAACACATTAAATGAACAAATCTCTCTTTTTCTTCATATATAAAACAGTGTTAATGTAACAATTCCAGAAATTTTTTTATAACAGCGGTTAAAATATTAGTTTTCAGTGTAAATCACAGTTGCTGAAACGATCTAAGTTGCAATTGCAGTTCTGTTTACGAGTGAGGGGGGGAAGGAAAAGACATGGAGAGGGTTTCAACTCTTAGCGCAACCGCTGCACTGAATTAGCGCTGCAGTCAACCTATCTCGCGGCAGGTAGTAATATGGGAGTGATGACGCTTCTGTTGAAACAGCTTTGAAGAATGCTAAGTACTTTGGATTTACTATGGACCAAGAGTTTCCAAGTAATAGGCACATCCATGAAATGAGATGCAGGAAGAGGCTAAATGTACTATATTTCTGCTCAAGACTGGGGTGTAGATGCCCCAACTCTGAAATTAACTTATACTTCCCTTATTAGGCCAGTCTGGAATATAGTTCCCTTATTTATTTCTGTACTGCAGATTTTAATCTCAACAGGCTGGAAAGAGTTAAAATTACTGCAGTGAAAATCATTCCTGGCTTAGGCATAGCTGCCTTAATATTGTTCTATTTGAATGTGACCTCTGGCCAGTGAATATGAGAAGGAACTCTTTTCTTGTGAAATATTATTATAAGCTTCTCAGTTATGGTGACTAGAATATAACTTCCTATCTAATATCAATAATTAAAAACTAAAGAGAATCAGTCCATTTTCTCAAGTAACTTTGCTTCCCCATATTTGCATTGGACGTCATTCTCTGAAGCCATGCTTTAACCCTGTTTGAGACATTAGCGGCATCCGCTTTCACATCAAAGTTTTGAATAAAAATGTTGATAACCCTGAATTCATGTAATAGATGACCTTTGAAAGTATTAATCGCATACCTAAAGATGTTTTTCAAATATATACAAATAGCAGCAAGAGTGATCAAGGCCATTCTGATAGTGGTGTCTTCATTGGGACTCGTACTTTTATACTTAAAAATAGAAAATCAAAATCTTTCTGTGTGTTCAGGTTAGGTTATTCAGTTATGGCAAAGCACACGAGGGCTATCTGCCTAAAGGGAGGAATGCCTTCGTGGAGGACTTTCTAAGGGAAACTGGCTCGTATACACGTTACACATTGGTGTGTGTTCAGATCTGAGCTCATTGCTATCGAAAGAGCTATGTTGAGAATATTGTTGAACCTGATTTGGTAGATACGAGGGTTTTTTTTTTTTTTTAACCTCCGATCGTACAGTATAATGGCCAGGCATACGGCAGGTGGTTGGTGTGCGTAGTAGGCGACTGCGCATCTCCCCCTCCACACGCTCTGTCAATGGCGAGTTCAACACGCCGTTTTCTGTTGAGTTGCAGTCACGTAAACATGGCTGTCACTATTGATTCTCCCGCCAAGTGTGAATTGCAAGCTGTTATTCATTTCTTGCAGGCAGAAGGGAACAGTGCAGCGGAAATTCATCGAAGAATGAGTCGAGTGTATGGAGACAGCTTTATGAGTGACGGCATTGTTCGTGAATGGTGTCGAAAGTTTAAAGATGGCCGAACTGATGTGCATGATGAAGGGGGTCAAGGACGCAAGTCTGTCGCTACAGACGACATTGTTAAACGAGTTGACCAAGCGGTTAAGGAAAATCGAAGGTTCACCATAAGTGATTTATCGATGAAATTGTCGGAAGTTTCGAGATCTTCCCTGTACTCTATCGTTACTGAAAAGTTGCGCTACAGAAAAGTTTGCGCTCGCTGGGTCCCCCAGATGTTGACTGACGACCACAAAGCTCGCCGAATGGCTGCAGCGTTGGAGTTTCTTGACCGTTACAATACTGATGGAGAAGATTTTTGAAATCCATTGTGGCAGGTGATGAGGCATGGGTTCGATATGACACACCTGAAACGAAACGACAATCACAACAATGGATGCACACAAATTCTTCAAAGAGACCCACAAAATTCAAACGAACCTTCAACAATCGTAAGGTTATGGCAACTGTTTTTTGGGACCAAAAGGGAGTGTTGCTTGTGGAGTTTATGCAGCCTGGAACAACAATTAATGCAGATTCATATTGTAAAACTTTGCAACGCTTACGGAGAGCTATTCAAAACAAACGAAGAGGCATGTTGACTTCTGGAATTGTTCTGATCCACGACAATGCCCATCCTCACAGTGCTCGTGTAATCCAACGGCTCCTTCAGCAATTTCAGTAGGACATTTTCGAACACCCGCCATATAGTCCCGACCTAGCGCCAAGTGACTTTCATCTTTTTCCTGAACTGAAGCAGTGGCTTGGGGGGCAGCACTTCCAAAATGATGTAGAGCTCAAAGAAACCGTCACAACTCACTTCCAATCACTGGCGGGAACATTTTACGAAGAGGGTATTGCAAAGCTTGTTCGCAGATATGACAAATGCCTCAATCGTCAAGGCGATTATGTGGAGAAATAACCTGTATTGTTCTTTACTTTTGGTAATAAAATCTTTTTCATATATTCACCTGTCTTTTCTTTATAGCCCATCGGAGGTTGAAAAACAAATAGCCTACGTATATGGATTTTAACTGCCAGCCAATCCTCAGTTCAACATCTAAGTGACTGGACAAAGGTTGGGCACAAGGCTGGCATATCTATCCTTATTCACTTTCTAGACTTTCAGTTAATTCTGAGTTGCACATCCAATGGATTCCCTTCCAAGTGGCCATTAGTAGAAACGAAATTGGGAATTTGGTGACAAAGGTTGCTACTTTAGAGACTCTTCAGTCAGATATACTTTGTACTTGTAGTGAGGTGTTCCCGAACAGTAAGAAGTCATTTAAGGATCACTGGAATGTCCAACTAGTACACGACTGGTACTCAAGAGTTCGCACTGGTGGCACTCTAGTTTATGGGGACCATAGAAACCAGAAGATTTGTATATCACGTTTTACTAGTGAACACTTGGGTGGTCTCTCCTATGATCAAGGGCAGCAAGTTTTTAGGAGTGTGTAGAGATGCTTAGGCATCATCTGATCATATTTTATTTTGTTCTTAGATGACATTTTCTCAGAACCTCTTCCTTTTTTACATGTTTTGGAGATATTTGGACTCATGGATTTGGTCTACCACTTCTGGGACTAGAAATAACAACAGCTACAACAATGAGAATTCTGGGCAATGATAAGAGCTGGCTGGCATGGATATTTCTATTATCTTTTATGGCTGATTTAAATGCTAATTTTACATGCAAAACTCCTTAAGTAAGGCATTCCATCACTGCAACCAGTCCTTGCAAAATTAATTTGGTGTAATTAATGAGTCCTTTGGCATAAATAATCAATCCACCTACATTATTTAAAAATGGGTGAATACCATAAAACTTTATTCTTTTTTAATTAAAAAGAAAAAAAATAAAGAAAAGAAACTTACTGACACATTAAAAATTTTTGCAATGAACTTAATCTTCATAATTCTTGTAAGCTCAGTGTATGAAGAACCATATACTATCAATGTTAGCTATGAAGCACAAAAGACTAATGCATTTAGCTAATGCTTCCTTTCTGAGATAGTAATGTTTTTACTATCTTTACTAACTCTTATTATGGTTAAAAGATTTTACATGAGAAGCAAATTTTACCTTGCCAGTGATGGTGATAATCACATGTCCTACTAAGAGCAATAAATATAGCTGCAAGTAGAGGAGATAATGCAAGAACTAATCTACATGATTGACCACGTCCTCGTTGGTTGAATACTTGCAGCTTTCCACACAAATATAGAGCACAAAACATCATACTAGCAAATGCAACTGTAATAGTATAAAAGATTGTATATTAATTAATGATCATTAGAAACAGATCTTCAAATTTTATAAAATTGCTATTAAAAATGATGAATATTACAATAAAAATATTCTACTACCAACAACTAATAGCAAAGGTCTCATGTAGCTATTTAAATAGCTTCTTGGAATGTTATTAATTATTAATGGTGATAGCATCACTGTAGTTAGTTAAAAGCATCAAGCCTTTATACTTAATTTTGATATATTTTAATAATTTCCAAAAACTATTTTCAAACTTTTAATGCTGCAATTAATATATGGTCACTGCTTGATAATATATCTGAAAAATCACTCCAACATCGAATATGTCTTAACAGCAAAAAACAGAAATTTTCTTAAAAATTACATTGATGCCTTTTATTCTAACAATAGAAAATCTGCAATAAGACTAATAAAATTTAACCACAATTAAATAAAACTTTTAGAAACAGAAATGTTTGAAACCAGGTACGAACATTACTTTAAATAAACTTCAAAGTAATTACATGCTTGAAAATGATCCATTTTAATATTTAAAAATACAAAATTTATTTGGGGATTAATGGCTTTAATAAATAATTTATCAAACTGACTTTTGACAAAATAAACTTTTTAAAAGATTTATATTTCTTATACAAAATTAATCTACATATATCATATCTAAACGTTTTTTTTAATTTACTGAGTTTCTTGCATTGAAATTCAGATTTTTCATTAAATTTTCAGACACTTTTTTTTCCTTATAACCCCCTTTTTTAATTTTTTCATAATTATTCTCACATTCTTTGAAAATATGTAAAGGGTCTTGTTCATGAAAACTTTTGTGAAGAACAAATTAGCAGACCATTAAAAATCCTCAGTATTGAAACAATAACTAAAAATAAGCATAAGATTAAAGGCATGGATCTTTTCCAGAAAAGCATAAAAGTTTATATCAGAGACAAGAAGAATTAATTTAAGTAACTTATGTTCTAAAAAGGATGATTTTGTGCATTTCAATTACTTGACATTTTGAGGTAGTAATACAAACATAAAAGATGGAGGCTATTGAATGTTTCTTAAAAATAAGTCTCTGCTTTATAATAAAAAACTGTAGCACTCAATACCACATATGTATGCTGCATACATGCTGCACATATGAAAGAATTCTAAATAAATGAATCTTTTGGCTGAACAATATAAATTACAAAGACAGTGAAACTAATATCTAGGCTTCTAGGTTTGCAACTTGCATACACAAGAGTGTTCTTTTTATGTAAATGATATAGCAGGAGCATAAAGAAACTTAATATTAAATCAGTTTTAGTCTAAAGACATTAACTCTAAGAACTGTAATTGCAGTCATGGTATGATTATTTAGATTAACCTCAACAAATGTCCTTGTCCTTTCTGAATGCCAAACTTCATGGTGCCCCATGTGTCTGCAATCTTAGGATACAGAACTGCTTTGGAATATAAAATTTCACCACAGTATCTGCTTTTTTTTCATTCATATATATATCAAGCAATAATCATATATATATATATATATATATATGCCTCCTAGCTGGCTTTCGGGGCTGTGCCCTTATAATGATAATGATATAATGATATATATATATATATATATATGCAGATGATATTTATTAGCCAGAACTCTTCTGACTGAATTTTTCAAATGACCCCAATTCGGAAAATTTTCCTCCATTTTAATTATAGTGCGCATCTGCAGTCAAGCAGTAAGACAGATGAACCTGGGAAAGCTTTTTGAGGTGTTCCCCCAAGCAAAATGTGAATACAAGCCAAATCCCTCAAAAATCCTCCACAAAGGCATTCATCCTCTTGGGCAGAGAACATTCATGTGCATTGTCAAAGTTCCAATAACGATTAAGATTAACTACATAAGTTTTCTTCTTGGGGGTTGAGGGGCAATGAAAAATTTCTTTATGTTACATTTTTGTCAGAAAAGAATTTGTGCAACATTTTAATGCTTCTTAAATTTTGAAATGCCTTAATAACAAAAAATTCAAATAGTTCCAAAGAATTGCATCTGTATTTCATTAACTACCATCAAAATAAACTGCTGGTTGGTAAAATTTAAAAAGGAAACTGGTCAAGCGTTTTTGTAATAATTAATTAGACAAAATACAATAAATAATATAGTAATGTGAAAAATACTTGATTAATAAATATTTTAATTAAAAATATGGACTGGAAACATATTTAATAAATACACCAATATTAATAAAATTTAAAGAGATTTCAGAATAAGCATCTTCATAACGAAAAACTGCGAAAATTTTTTTAACGAGTTAAAATGAAGTGGCTCTTTTCAAACTCTTAAAAAATAAATGGAAAGAGATATACACTCTATAACAAAAAAATCAACGCATCAAAGAAAGAATCATCCAATTACTTTGAAACTTCATATGCATAAATGTTTTGACCAAATACGCAAATGATTAAAATTTGGTGCCCAATGAATGAATAGTGTGATCTCCAGTGCATCGGAACTGTGCATCCAGCAGATGTATATAAGGAGTTGTTCTTGAACTGTTGTTAAAAATTTATGTTGCATTGCGATTTAGGATACCTTTCAACAACTGAAAAAATTGCCTCATCGCAGGATTCGAGCTCATTACGAGCAACTGTCAAAATTTGAAACATTGGATTGAAAGAGGCAGGTTGGGCAAATTGGGGAATCACTTGTCATATGAGTCGAAGCGATGCGGCTATTAGAAGATGCTTCCAAGAATGGGGGGACAATGACAGATTTCAGCGTCTTGATGGTATCAGTAGACCTAAGGTCACAACAGATCGTGAGGACAGAGTGATTGTCAGATCAGCTGTCACAGCGCCCGATTCATCGCCATCAACCATCAGATGTGCAACCCACGCATGAGTGTGAAATATGACCATTCACAGATGGCTGATACAGTGAAATCTACGCTCGTGCCAACTGTTATGCCACCTGCCGCTCACGCCTGCACACTGTTCAGCCAGATTACAGTGGTGCTTGGCTTGATCATGTTGGAATGATGCTGACTGGGGACGTATAGCCTTTAGCGATGAGTTCCACTTCTAACTGTGTCATGACAATCATCGAAGACATGTCTGGAGACGTCCAGAACAGTGTGCTGATCCTGCTTTCATTATTACACTCCACACAAGCCCTCAAGTAGGAGTTATGTTCAGGGGTGCCATTTCCCTTGATAGCCATACCCTTTTGATCGTCACTCAGGCACACTTACAGCACAGCAGTATGTTGATGACATTCTGAGACCTGTTTTGCTACCATTCATTCTGCAGTACCTTGGTTTTATTTTCCAGCAAGGTAATTCCAGACCACATATGACAAGTGTTGCTATGAACTGTCTTACAGCTTGTCAAACACTTCCTTGGTCAGCCAAACCGCCAGATCTCTCTCCCAGAGTATGTCTGGGATATGATGGGAAGGCAACTGCATCTAAGGGAATGTTGATGACTAGCCTGACAATTGGAGTAAATTTGGCAAGTAATACCGCAGGACAGTCTATGCCATGTGGCAGCTTGCATCCAGGTTAGACGGGGGGGTCAACACCTTATTGGCCTCATTACTTTCTAACTATGAAACTCTGAATTAAATCATTCAACGGCTCCAAAATTTTAATCATTTTCTATTCTGTACATAATCTTCCTATCTACCAATTTTTGTCTCATCAGACAACTCCTTCTTGGTGAGTCAATTTTTCTGTTATAGAGTGTATTTGAAATTAAAGAACAATCATAAATTTTTTGGACACTTGCTATTAAATACATCAATATTGTTATGAATTTCACATTTATTTGGCTATTTATTTAGAATTGTAATTAGATTTGCTTCATGTTGCCTTAGCAACGTAGACGATTTTTGAAGAGAAAGCTACGTCGAAAAAAATAACAATAAAAATAAAAGAGCGCGTGCATTTAATGCTTAATAAATAAATATCTCGTAATTACTGTTGCCATCCAGAAAAATCTAGAAAAATCGTGATTGTTCTATTGATAATTAAAAAAGCTTATAAAAGCCGAGGTGAAAC
>KK120629.1:59553-93127 GCA_000611955.2 Stegodyphus mimosarum
GCAAGTCAAGGAAATGAAAACGGAAATTACTTGCATAATACAAAATAAATTTGAGGCTATGGAAGGCAGAATAGACGCGGTTGAAAATAAAGTTTCTTCTGTCAAAGAACAAATAGAAGAGAGAGTTTCTGCCGTAGAACAAGAAATCGATTACAGAGTTTCTGCTGTGAAAGAACAAATTCAAGAAAGAGTTTCTGCTTTGGAGCATGGAATCGAAGAAAGAGTCTCTGCCGTCCAACACTAAATCGAAAAACAAATTGATGACAAGGTTTCTGCGGTTGCGAAAGAAGTTGATACTTTAAAGAAATTCGTAGCGACGGCAGGAAGCAATTCGGATACTTTTAAATTCCTAGCCATGCCTGCGCATCCTTCTCTGAAGCTATCGACATATGATGGGAAGACCTCCTGGCAAGTGTATAAGACACAATTTTCTATAGTTGCGGAAGCAAATGGATGGGATTCCCAAGCTAAGGCCTGTCACCTTGCGGCTTCTCTGAGAGCAGACGCAGCGGATATCCTTCAGACTCTTCCCGAAAACAAAAGGCTAGATTTCGAAGCTCTGTCCGGTGCTTTAGAGCTGCGTTTTGGACAGAAGTGTTTAAAAGATTATAGCAGGCTTCAGTTAAAATCTCGTCAACACAAGCCTACGGAAACACTTCAGGAGCTCGCCACGGATGTTGAAAGGCTGTCCCACCTCGCCTTTTCGGAGTGCCCGACAGAAACAAGAGAAATCCTGTCCCTGCAATACTTCATCGACGGCATCCGGGATCCTGAAATACAGAAAGCACTGCGAATGGCTGATGTGAAGGACTTAAAAAGTGCTCTGGTGTATGCCATGAAATTCGAGGCAGCACAGCAAGCCACTCGTAGAGACCGCCACCCAATCAGAGCTGCTCACATACAAGAACCAGTGGATCCAATGACTGCTCGCCTAGACGATTTAACCAGAAAGGTGAATGCTTTGACACGGAATACTGGTGACAAGAAACCGTTCGTAAAGTGCTGGAACTGCGGAGCTGAAGGGCACATTCGAAGAAACTGCAGAACACCCCAGGGCACGGATGTTAAGACCGCGCCTCTCAAGAAGGAGGGAAACTAATTCGTGGCCATCTCGCGGGGCGGAGGTTGCCAGATAATGAAAAGCCCCAGTTTAAAGCGCTTCAGATTTCTGCAGTGAGTGGCGGCAATAACGGAATTTTCATCATGGGACAAATCAATGGAATTCCTTGTAATATGACGATCGACACGGGAGCCAATGTTACCATCATTCGAAAAGATTTGGCTCAACAACTCGAAGGTAAACTTATCTGGACGCCGCCCTGCGTTACCCTCCAGACTGTGTCCGGGGAGAAGATCGATATAGAGGGGAAATTAAACGTTAACATCACGTTTGGAATTGCCACTTACCATCAGACGGCCTATGTAGCAGAAATTACAGACCCTTGCATACTCGGATTGGACTTTTTAAGGAAACACAATTTTTCCTTGGACTTTAAAAATAACGAACTGCATTCTGCCTCTGAAGACATAACTTTATTCGAAATTAATGATGAAGGAGTGAAATCTATCCACAAAATAATAGCTCATGACGATATCACAATACCGGCAAGAACAGAAATTTTACTTCCTGGATCCATAGCCGAAAATAGAAATTTCCGCTACGGCGTCATGGAATATCCCAAGAATTGTAATAGCCCTAAAGGAGTATTAATAGCCTCAGCACTCGTCGACCTATCAGGGACCGTTATCCCGGTGAGAGTTGCCAATGTAACTGATAAGGCGAGGGTTATTAAGAAAGGTGAAGTGGTTGCAGAATGTACCCCAGTAACCAGCGTTGAAAGAAAAAGTAACATCTCAAAACCCGTGTCTTCCGACAACATTATATCGGAGTTACTGCAGAATGCGCAATTAAACGATGAAGAAAAGAATGCTGCCGAGCGTGTTATTAAAGATCTTCAAGATGTTTTCTCCCGTTCGTCTTCTGACGTTGGTCGAACCAGTTTGACTCAACATAGAATCGATACTGGTGATCATCCACCAATCAAGCAACATCCAAGACGTCTGCCGATTGCGAAACAGGAAGAGGTACGAACACTTTTAAAGGACATGCAAGAAAGCAATGTCATCGAGCCTTCAGCAAGTCCCTGGGCATCTCCCATCGTCCTGGTGAAGAAGAAAGACGGGTCAACTAGATTTTGCGTTGATTATCGCCGGTTGAACGAGGTTACGAAGAAAGACAGTTACCCTCTTCCTAGAATTGACGACATTCTGGATACTCTTTCTGGAAGCAAGTGGTTCTCGACACTTGATTTAAAGAGTGGATATTGGCAGGTAGAAATACATCCTGATGACCGAGAAAAGACGGCATTTACTACAGGACAAGGACTTTGGCAGTTCAAGGTGATGCCGTTTGGACTATGTAATGCGCCGGCTACATTCGAACGTCTAATGGAGACTGTTTTAAAAGGTCTTTCATACGAAGCCTGTCTGATATACCTGGATGACATCATCATCGTCGGGAATAGTTTCGAAGAACATTTGGAAAATCTTAGAAAGGTGCTTCAGAAACTGAAAGAAGCCAATCTGAAGTTGAGTCCCGCTAAATGCAAATTATTCAGACAGGAAGTCACTTATCTCGGACATGTCATCTCTGCTGAAGGTGTGCGCACGGATTCTGAAAAAGTGTCAGCAGTTAAAGACTGGAGACGTCCCGAAAATGTCCACCAGCTGAGAAGCTTTCTAGGACTTTGCACCTACTATAGGAGATTCGTGAAGGATTTTTCTTCCATCGCAAGACCCCTTCACAAGCTGACAGAGAGCAAGCAAAAGTTCGTGTGGACAAAAGAATGTGAGAATGCATTTAAGAACCTGAAGGAAGCCTTAACATCTGCTCCAATCCTGACGTATCCTCAGCTCGACAGACCATTTATTCTCGACACGGATGCGAGTAATGAAAGTGTCGGCGCTGTTTTGTCCCAAGAAATAGAGGGCCAAGAACGTGTAGTAGCTTACTGGAGCAAGTGCCTATCTAAACCGGAGAGGAATTACTGTGTCACCAGGAAAGAGTTGCTCGCCATAGTCAAAGCCGTAGAACATTTCCATCATTATCTATACGGCAGAAAATTCCTGCTCCGCACAGATCATGCATCATTGGCCTGGCTTTTAAATTTCAAGAATCCTGAGGGTCAGATAGCCAGGTGGATACAGAGACTCCAGGAATATAACATCACTATCCGTCATCGCAAGGGACAATCGCACGGAAATGCTGACGCCTTGTCTAGAAGACCTTGCCCAGAAAACTGCCGATATTGTTCCAGGGTCGAAGCTAAATACCAACTGGTTAATCCAGTCGCACGGCAAATTACAGCATCAACATTGGCTGATCCAGATCCATGGAGTGACAATTAAATCAGGAAAGACCAGCTACAAGACCGTGATATTAAACCCATAATTGAAGACCTCAAGCAGAAAACCTACCTGGCAGGATATTTCGAGCTATAGTCCCACGACAAAACAATATTGGGCTCTCTGGGACTCACTCCATATTCGAAACGGCGTCTTGTACCGAAAATTTGAATCGGATGATGGAAAGACATTCCGATGGCAGCTGGTACTCCCAAGATCCCGGATCCCTGATGCCCTTAAAGAACTACATAGCAGCCCTGCAGGAGGTCACTTCGGAATAATGAAGACCTTGCAGAGAGTTCGGGAGCGTTTCTATTGGAATAATGCAAAGGATGACGTGCAAAAGTGGTGCCGATCTTGCGATGCCTGTGCAAGTCGGAAAGGACCGAAGAAACGCAGCCGGGGGAAGCTGCAACGTTACAATGTAGGAGCACCTTTTGAACGTATCGCCTTAGACATCTTAGGACCTCTGCCACGAACTGCTGATGGCAACAAATACATCCTCGTTGTCATCGATTATTTCACCAAGTGGCCTGAAGCGTATCCTATTCCTGATCAAGAGGCTGTCACAGTAGCAGAGATGATGATACAGCACTGGATTTCCAGGTTTGGAGTTCCTCTTCAGTTACATTCCGATCAGGGAAGGAATTTTACCTCGGCTGTAGTTAAGGAACTTTGCAAGCTACTCGGCATTGACAAAACCCAAACGACGCCTTTACATCCCCAGTCGGACGGTATGGTAGAGAGGTTTAATCGAACCATCCTCAATAACCTCTCATTAGTGGTTTCCAGAAACCAACAGGACTGGGACAAGAAGTTGCCACTATTTTTACTGGCTTACCGCAGTGCTGTCCACGAGACTACCGGCTATTCCCCATCTCAGATGCTCTTCGGTCGTGACCTTCGTCTGCCATGTGATCTTTTGTTTGGTCGCCCTCCGGATGCGCCTTCATCGCCTGAGGAATACATTCAAGACCTCCAGGCCCGGTTTGAAGTGATGCACAACTTTGCACGAGAGCGAGTCAACTTGGCGACGGAGAAGATGAAGACCCGCTACGACACGAGAGCTACTGGACATCGTTTCAACGAAGGAGACAAGGTGTGGTTATGGAATCCGACTCGTCGAAAAGGACTTTCTCCGAAACTACAATCACCTTGGGATGGTCCTTACACAGTCCTAAACAGGCTGAACGACGTCGTGGTTCGGATCCGTAAGTCATCGAACTCTAAACCTAAAGTCGTTCATTATGACAGGTTAGTTCATTACTATGGCCATAGTACGTAGTGTATATAATTGTAAATAGTAATGTACATAGTATAAGACCATGGTCCTATTTGTATTTAGTATTTGATTTGTATTTGTTAAGTATTAGTATTTGATAAGTATCTGTATTTGTTAAGTATTAGTATTTGATAAGTATCTGTATTTGTTAAGTATTAGTATTTGATAAGTATCTGTATTTAACAGCATTTGTATTTGATAGTATTTGTACTTAGTATTTGATAGTATTTGAATTGTATTTAGCGTTGGATAGAATTTAATTTGCTGAAAGTAACTTATTGGAATTATTGTTTATTTTGTTATTATAAAGTAATGTTTATTATAGCACTGATGCTTTAGTTGTAAGTTTGGCTTCCTGTCCAGGGATTGTACTGCCCGGGACGTGCAGTCCTTGGGAAGGGGGCAATGTTACGAATTTCACATTTATTTGGCTATTTATTTAGAATTGTAATTAGATTTGCTTCATGTTGCCTTAACAACGCAGACGATTTTTGAAAAGAAAGCTACGTCGAAAATAACTATAAAAATAAAAGAGCGCGTGCATTTAATGCTTAATAAATAAATATCTCGTAATTACTGTTGCCATCCAGAAAAATCTAGAAAAATCGTGATTGTTCTGTTGATAATTAAAAAAGCTTATAAAAGCCGAGGTGAAAAACCTCATCTCAGTTAGTTAGTTGTTGTTGTTGCTGTTATACTTGTAGCTGTAAAAAGCGAACTGCTGTTTGTTTACTTAATGCTGTATTGATTGTAGCAATTTCGCTGTGAGATAGAGCTATTTTATCTGTTTTGATTTGAGTTTTTGCTAAACGTTTGAGATATTGTGATATTGTGCGAAGATTTGTGAAGAAATATTTCAGCATTTTAATTTATTTCTTGTGGAAAGAATAAATTTTTGTTAACTTTTTACGACTTGTGCATTCAATATATTACGAACCCGTACGCACGTAACAATATAAATCTATTGAAAATATTTTTCAATCATTGAAATATAATATTCGAAGGCCTATGTGAATGACATTTAAAAATATTTACAAATAAGAGAGATAATAAATGCATCAAAAATATATGAAGTGAGGCTTAGCTATCTGATATAAAAATCTTATTTGAAAGATTCTCATAATAAAAAAAGAAAAAAAAAGAAAAATTAGCATAGTAAATTATAATGATAAATTAAAAAAAATATATTTTATACATTATTTCGAGCATTTTAAAATCTAAGTTTACACAGAATAAATTAAATATGTAGCAGACTGATTATTTACATGAAGAATGTCCACTTGGAAAACTCTTCAAGCCTTCTATAATATCTTCATTCTTCCCAGAACATGGAAGTTGTAAATCACCTTTTCCATCAGGGAAACAGCGATAAAAGAAATCAGGGCGTGGCCTAATGTTAGAAATAAATCAATGATTTATAAATTTGTTCTTTAAAGAAGAATACATAATATTTACAAATACAGAACTGACAGAAGCTCATGAAATGTACTCTAATTAATTTTAGTCATCTATAGTAAGTATTTTATTTTTCAATATTAAGTTAAAAATTATTAACAATTAAGTTTTGTTTCTCACTTTCTTTTAATATGCAACAGCAAAATCTGTTGATATTTACATAAATTACAGAGCTTGTTTATTTGGATATTATTTTAAGTCTACAACATACTCTTTATTATTTAGAGTTGATCTTCTGTATTTTAATTCATTACTTAAATAATAGTATAGTTTATATTCATACTTTATTTAAGTTCATTTTGTTCTTTGCAGTCTCTTCTGGCCATTATATAGTCATACATGTGCAAATTTGTATTTTATTTATTTATTTACTTTCATATGTTAATCTCATGTTTTTCATGATAAATAAAATTCATATAGTTTTTTAGTTTTCTGGTGATCAATCTTCTTATTATGTTTCTTACATATTAATATTACTATAGATTTTACTGAAGACACCTGAACATTTTATAACTAGCATCTTTTTATGTGTGGTTTTGTTCTATTTCTGAAAAATATTTTATTAGAAAAATAAATTTATTACCAGATTTTACCATAATGAAATATAATAGATTAATTAAATGCATAAGCAATAAATTCATTAATGTTACACCATACATGAAACAAAAAATTAAGAGCTAAGTTTTAGACAAGTTAACTGTTAACAGATGCTAGTTCATAATATGCTACAAAGGAGCTACTATTACTTAGATTTCTAAATGATGTAATTTACAATAAATAAAAATACAGAATGAAAAATAAATATTAACTTTTCTCGATAATTTCTATTTTTCAGTTAACTGAATTTCATTTTTTTTTTATCTCTGCACTTTCAGTGTATCAAAGTTGATTTTAACAAATTTTTAACAATTATATGAATAAATATGTTGTATTTATACGATAACCAGCATATATCAATATTGAATTTATAAGGAAATAAATACAAAACTTTTGTTAATATGCCCAATCTCTAAAGAAAGCATTATTAAAAAATATCTGTGCATGTGAAATACAGGATGACACAAGTAGCTAAAAAAAATACAACTGATTTTTTTCTGTGCAGCTAAACCACACTGGTAGAATGCAGCAATTGTTATCTTGCTCTGCATGTGGAAATTAATTAGTTTATCACATTGTAAGGAAAGGTTACATGCAACAAAGCTTAATAAAAAAAATTATTTTATACTTTACACATGTATAATTCTCAAGCATAACAAAACTATACTAACCTGCCTACTATAAGCTTCACTGAATTTGTAACTACACCATTTATACCAAATGCCAGGGACAGTGCTTTAAAAAGAAAATGATTTAAGTAACTAAAATAGCTAATGAAAAGATAACAACAGTTGTAACACTAAAAATCTCAAACCTGAAGTTATTAATAATCATAATATATTTTTGCAAATGAAGAAAATAAAGCTGCCTTATGAAATATAAAAATAATATTTATATGTATCATATATATATGTAATAAATTCTAAAAATACCTGGATGATTAGAAGATAGTTGCATAGATACATAAGATGACATTCACAGACATAAGCAACTGATTTCAGCATAATTT
The DNA here is from genome assembly GCA_000611955.2 of Stegodyphus mimosarum. Classification (NCBI taxonomy): domain Eukaryota; kingdom Metazoa; phylum Arthropoda; class Arachnida; order Araneae; family Eresidae; genus Stegodyphus; species Stegodyphus mimosarum. Next base: position 67,302 of record KK120629.1, read on the forward strand.
TATTATGGTTAAAGCAATTCTAGAGAAGCAATATTGATTCTCACATCATTATGGGTGCAATATGCACCCCATAATGCTGTATAACACATCACATTTTTAGACAGCGGATGACACAAAATGGTAAAATGACATCTGCTAACATAGCAAAAGGAAAGCAGGAAAACCAAGTGCACATTTAACAGCAGCAATATTTATAAAGTCAGTTCTTTGTTAAAATTTTTATCTATGATTGAATAAAAAATATCTGCAAAGTGCATTACATAAGATGACATGAAGCACATTAATTTCAATATGACACACTTTAGATTCATAAAGTGCGTTTCAAACATCTTTGTGCCAGCGGTAGGCAGTCAATGTGGTAGGAGGCAGGCACCAGTCAAAGCTGTTATTCTCATTATTTGAAACATGTATGGCAAGCAATCTCACAAGAGGACATCTACCAATTCTATGAGTTAATGCCCAGCTGGATAACAGTTTGTATCAGGGCCAGAAGTAGGCCAAAGCATTACTGATTTTTTTTTTTTTTTTTTTTTTTAAATTTTATTTATTGGTTCTTGTAGCTGCATTTCCTGAATAAAACATTCAATTCCTATGATAGTGTCATCATTTTGTTTTCAATACATATGCATTCTATTTAACGATTTCCATCTCATTTGGAAAACTCCTTATTGGTATGTCATTTTTTATGTTATAGAGTGCACATTTGTTTTAATACTTCTAATCTACGAACATCAAGTTTGAGAATACTTTAACAGAATTTTCATAAATCAGCTTTTATTGCAGTTTTAAAAACAGTTTTTGAAAGAAAAGAATTTTTTAAATTAAGTACCCAAAAAGGCTTGAAGTCCATCTGCTTTACTTTTGTTGAGCAAATTTGTCAGGAAGGTGATAAGAAATGGAATGATGCATATGATAACCTATAGAAATTGATATGTAAGACTATATAAACATACAAATTCTAATATAAGATATAAAATACTTTCTTGAAATTATAAAATATAAACATGAAACATAACTAAACTTTTAGAAAATTAAACCTAAACACATTAGAAAACATTTAAGTAGCACTGTTTTTTATATTAAAAAAAGAATTCTTAACTAACATTGATAGGTTTGTTATTTGAAAATTAAAAAAAATTATAAATATAACATAACTGAAATGCTAATACATTCTGAAGATTACAGGGAAAACTCATGGAAGAATGCTGATGCATTCTCCTGCAAAATTGTTCAGTCTGATCTGTCTTTTTTATTGTTCTCTTCCAGAAGGGTGCAGATAGAAAAAAAAAGGGGGGGTGGGATCTCAGAATTTAATTCCTCCTCCAGACATTTGAAGGCATCAGAATTTGGTGAGAATAAAACATGTATTGTGAGAAAGTTCTTTCACACAAAAAGAAAAATTGAGAGCTAATGCAGTAATGTCACAGCACATGACTTCAATATGATCCCAAAAGAATATGACAATTTTACAAAAACTTTATTAAATATCAACAAATCCTTCAAGGCAAAGAAACACTATAGAGATGACATAACACAAAATTACAAAAATTTAATGTGAATTTAATTCTCAAACTCATTAGAATCAGAACTGATATGATGCAGAATTAAACAATGATATTCTTTTTCATTTGTATACATACACTACAAGGGTAACAAAAAATAGCTGATTTCATAATAAAAAATTTTTTGCATCATAAAAGAATTGAGATAGCATTACTGTGTTTATTTTGTCTCTTTTTAGAAAATAAACATTCCTTATGGCAATCTGTGGCTTCTGTCTACAGATTGCAGTTAAAAAGCAGTAAAGCAGTAAATCTATGAAAAGTACAGAACTGCTTTTCCATTAATATTTATGAGCCATGATGCCAATACACTTGTAATCAGCTTTTTTACAAAACATTGCTGCATCGCATTATTGTTTTATAGTATTTAAATTAGCAAAAAGATTTCAAATACACACACAAATTAAGTTTTAGGCAATCTAACGAAGAAGTTAACAAAATAATTAGAGTTTTGGATGTATGGAAAACTTTAGTTAGACTGTACTTTTAATTTAAAACACTTTTCTTGAATCAGATGAGCAACTGTCTCATTTCAGTTTGCTAGACATCAAAATTATCATATATCATATGCTCCTAAGTGAACAAAAATTACTATAAAAAATCATGCATAGATGAATTTTTATGGGTTCAGGGCTTTCAGGTGGGAGAGTTAGGAGTTTTAAATAATGGATATACTTAAGATAAATAAGTTAAAATATCACAATATGTACCTACAAACCAAATTAATGATATAGGTTTATAATATATATGATATAGGAGGTAATTGCTTAGGTTTATAACGTATTTTCTCCCTCCTTTCTGCATGCCTTTGTGCTGCAACGGTAGCAGACTCGGAACATATTCGAGAGGTCCAGGTTCGATTCCCTTGTCAAAAGCACTGCACATTTTTCATGTCTTTTTGCTTCAAAATAATCTAATAACTCTACAGTGGCACCCGAACTAAAACTTTCTGGTGGCAACTGAGTCCTCTAATCCTCAGTCGCCCTTTAAAAGGGGGAGTACATAAGGTATTTTCTCTCTCCTTTCTGCTTCCAACAACTTGGTTGGAAGCTTCAGGCACTTTTCCCTTGACAAGTTCTGGCTGAAGCTTTGAGCAGAGAAGATTAACAAAATATTTTTGTGTACATTTTTTGAAATTTTTCTGTTGGTTTTAAAATGCTTTTAGCTCATAATTTACAATTTAAATGTTTTACAAAATGTTTTTGGAATTAAGATAGGTTACTTCAGAATTTTTAACGGCTTATTATAGGACTTAGTTTTACTTCTTATTTAAATTCATAAAAAATCAGCAGCTAATAATGCTATTTTAGACTAGATAGGTGCTTCGAATTTTAAAATACTTTTTTATATGTGTGTGATAAAAACTTGGAGTAAGCTGCAATGGACTGATGATGGTTCTCTGCATTATAACTTGGAAAGACTTAGAAACATTATTAGAAAGATGACACTCGAAGGAGAGACTATTAAACAGACATAGCCGAACTGAACATAAGCTTTATTGCTGGAAACAAACTAATTATCGAAACCAAATTTTTTATTACAGATGATGATGAACACAATATGCACACCACAGTTTTATACAGAGTATCACATTTTAAATAACGGTGTAGTTAGCAGTACGAATGCACAGCAAAATGAAACAGCATCCAAGGAGCAACAGAGCTACAAGCTAACTGCACATTTATCCAATATGGCAGTTTCTTAAGAGAAAGGTTTTGGTTTTGGTTAGAAAAGTTTCAGTTTCTAAAAGTTCAAGTTTTGAAAAAGCTATGTCATCAGTGTTGCGCAAGCTTTGTGGCATAGATTAATCTAGAAATGATGCAATCCAGAGGAGTTATTATGATTTTTAGAATAGAGAGGAAGAATTAAGAGAGGTTGCTGTTAATTTAAATTGTAATTTTGATATACATATTTTACATATCCCCCCCTTCAAAGAGAAAAAGGCTTGGTGAGAAAAATGGTGTGTTAGCGAAGAGAGTTTTTACAATATTAACAATGTGTAAGTCATGAGTAGGCATCAAGGACATAGCCTGTATGTTTCATTATGCCCTATCATTATTCATGAGTTCTCTCTGTAAATTAGAAAATACTTAAAAAAATTTAATTTAAAAATATTACAAACAAAATATAATTTCTAAATGAATATGTAAGATAATAAATATGTAAAATATAAAATATTTCTTTTTCAAATAATAAATTAATAATAGCCCTTTAACACCTGTCTTCATTCTAAAAATAACATTTCTGGGCTGCATCATTTCTAGATTAATCTAATTACATGAAGCTTGCATAATGCTGATGCTTAGTAATTGGGAACCTAAACTCTGAGAACTGAAACTTTTCTAACTCAAACCAAAACCTTCCTCTTCATGAGCTTCCATACAGGACATCTAGGCACTTTAGCTTGTCTCTCTATGATGTTTGGACATAATTTCACTATGCTCACTTCTTACTACAACAGTATCAAAAATGTAAATGTTCTCAAATAGGCACGAGAGTGCCAAATGAATTGTGGCCACAAATGTCAGTTTAAATAAAAATAGAATTAAAACTGCCTCGAATGCCAAATTTCTTATTCATCGTGGATCGGCATTTCAGTATTCTTCTTCAATATGGATCTACATTTCTACCTCTCAGTGTTCCTGCAATAATACTTCTCTGAAATTCATTTTCATCACAGTTTTATTACACATGTGTGTGTGTGTTTAATTCAAAAAGAAACATTATGAAAAGCAGGCTATTTTTCTGAAGTCAAGGAAAATTTATAAACATTTTTTTTAAATTTTATTTATATACTGCATATTATAATTCTATGCATTCCACTTACAAATATGTTTGTAGCTTTGATGTTTCTGAAAATGGTGTAATAAATAAACATTTTCAGTTTTAAAATAACTCTTGAAGGCTTTGATATAATTCATCAAAGTGTTCTAATATGGTTATTAATACAACTTTTTTTTTCTCCTTCTGTACACATGACTTTGTGCAGTCAAAGTTCAGTATGAATTAAGTTCTTAATGAGGGATTGTTGCAATTTCAATTTTTTAACATCATTAGTTAATTGCTTCTGGCTAATTAATTATGCAAATGTTCAGTATATCAGAACTACTCACATCACTAAAAATTACCCAATCCGTTCTTATTTTTAAATTCAATATACAGCATGCTCTTAAATTTTTGTTCATTTTTCAGTTAAATAATAAGGGCCAAATTAACCAACTCTGAGCACCACAGGCATATTGTGGATTGGACACATCTGTACTGAACAACAGATATTTAAATTACTCCATGTAAACAGACATAAATTACTCCATGCAAACAGACATAATGCAAAACTTTCAGTATTTTACCATGAAGAGAATACAGTTCACAGAATAAATTCTACAAAAAAAAAAGGGGGGGGAATACACCACAAACTTTAACACCACAAGGCTGTTAATCACACATATAACTTAAAGAGCAAATTCTTCTCTGATTTAAAGCCAAAAGATCAGAGAAGGAAATAGTCCTTCGACTATCAACTAAACTTGAATTCTAGACCAGTGGTTCCGAACCAGGTCAATGATGTCAAGGGTTTGACTGGGAGTCGATAGCCGAATATGCACCGGCAATTGATCAACAAGCTGATCAATAGTCAAGATCCTATTGATTTAAAAAAAATTATCGATAAAATTGGTGATTGATATATAAAGCTATATCATGTACTTCTTAATCAGTTCTTAGCGACAATACAGTATGGAAAAAAATCATATAAAATAAATATAAAGGTAAAAATACACTAAAATTATTTAAGACATTTTTAAACATCAATAATATTTTCTTGAACATACAAACTTTTTATGCAGCAAGTGAAATATACATATATATAAATGGGGGGGACCCACAATTAAAAAAAAAACAAAGAATGGAAAACAAGGAACAGGTTGAATATTTTTATCTAGATAATTTAATAATTAAATTACATAATTTTAAGCTAAATATTAAAAAAATTACATCAGTAGATCATTCACAGTCATCACATTAATTAAAATCAAACTCTGTGCAATTAAAAGCTGTGATTTTATTTCTGAAAACTTGTTTATATTTATAAAATTAATAATAATACACAAAAATAATAAAACATTTTTTTTTAAACTTTTATTCATATTCTTAATCTAACAGCTTTAAGTTATTTATGTACAATTATTTGTATTATGATTATGTTGTATCCTGTATATTATAGGAAAAATGTAAGAGAGTCATGAAAAAACTATTCTTTAAAAATGAGCAGATGCAGGAAAATGGTCCAGATCCTTTTCACTCTTGTGACAATGGTCAAATTTTAAAGAACTCCAGCATCCATCTAACAAGTTTTTATAATATTTTTATTAATGATTATAAATGGAAACAAAAAATTATTATAATTTTAGTGGTTTATTTTAAAAAAATGCAATTACATTCAATTAGTATAATCCTAAACATAATTAGGTATAGATAAATAATTAATTTTTTTGGGTATAACAATTCCTAACAAATATCAATGTAAAATCTGTGGGTTTTTTTTTTTTTTTTTGAGAAACATAAAGGTTGAATCTGGAGTCTGCTTTTCAATATATATACACAGAATGGAAAACAGACAATTTTTGTTTTTACTCCTATTAGCAGTTTTCTTTCATTATTTCAGCCATTGCTCTCTCTGATTTATTTCATGTTTCTTAATGATGATGTGGAGGTAATTGCTTAATTAAGCAAAGGTACTCTGTAAGCCAATGCCTTGGTCCTAATACTTGTTAAACAAGAAGAAGTTTAGGTTAAAATAACATGCTGAACAAATATTAATTTAGAAGTCAAACAACAAAAATTAGCATTATATTTGCAAATATTCACAGGAGTAGTTTTGATGGTTTTTACCGAACCACCTTCCTCAGCTGCCTAACATAATTTCCTTAAAGGTTGAAGGTAAAGATGGACTGGAATTAGGGTCGTTAACTAGAACAGAAAGTTTTTTTGAATATGAAATGCCTCTAGAAAATCTAACTCACCAATGGAAGATATTTTTTCAATAATTTTGGTTGCTGGCATTTTGTTTTCCAAAAATAAGCATTGCAAGCAAACTGAGGGATTAGCCCTCTTAGTCCCATCCTGGCTGATATCTGCATGCATTATTATGAATCAAAATTATTTTAAACTTTAAACTTCCCAGTATGGTTCAGCTACATAGATGATACTTTTACCCTGTTTGACAGAAATAAAGATGATTTAAATAAAGTTCTTTCAATAATGAATTCCCTTGATCCTGCTTTTCGGTTCACTTTTGAACTTGAGACATGTAATTCTCTACCATTTCTCGACATTTTAGTCACATAACATGTAACACATCAAACTTCAGTACTACTATTTACTGTAAACCTTCGTGAGTTTGCCTTCCACCACACTTCAAATCATGTCATCCAGACTAAACAAAAGTCAGCTTCATTTAATTCCTTTGTTTTTAAGACACTTCAAATTGGCTTTTGATCAAGAATTAAATTATTTGAAAGCAGTAGCTATTGTCAGGAGCTTTTCACCCAAGCAATTAAAAAATTCTCATCTCAACAAACCAAATTACAACAGCTCCTCTATGAAGGAAACAATAAAACATGCAACTTTTTGGCATCTATCTTCACTTTTTAATCCCACCAGCAATTCAAACATATCAAAATTCCCTTTTACAGCATGATCTTTCAGTAACTTTAATTTTCTTTTCATTCCAAGAATCTTGCCACTTGAACTTAGTATACTTTCTTGGCTGCCTTGCAGTAACAAGTGATGAAAAATATCATTAAATAAGCTAGCAACTGCACCCAGATTTGATCCTCAAGCCATTTAGTAAAATCTTGTAACCTTAGTAAATCTTTAATCATGTAAGCTAAGCACTTCTTTAGTTTGTTGAAAATGTGCACATATTTCTTTCTTTAGCTCAAAAACCCTATAAAAAAAACTGCCTCTACTTAACTACTGGATTTTAGTGCATAACAGATTTGTGAGCTCTTTATCTGTGTTCTTAGCCTCCCCCCCTTTTACAAAGGTAACAAAGCATTTTATGAAGCCAACCACAGAAGCAGCACCATCTGTATAATGCCTTCCAAGGAATTTTTTTTTTTTTTTTTTTTTACAGATATGGAGAAAAAATACTAAATGTGTCTATTCATCTGCATGTCTCAAGTAATTCTTTGCAGCAGAGGAAGTTTACTTGAATTTCTCCCTCACTTAGAAATCTTACGAGTTCTATACTTCATGACAAGCTAACCTGAGAACACATACAAGACTAAAACGATTTTTCGTCCAGTTCTTCAAGTTATCCATACACACCAAACTGCCTGCAGATATTCAGTTCTTCCAATTTGCTGCACATCTGGTGATGTTTTACCAAATCCAGCATATTTATATAACAATCTTTTTATGCGATGAGGCTGCAGTTGAAATTGATAGTTCATTGTAGTGTAAAATGTAGGGCGTGTTATACATTACCTTAATTTATATGAAATTTTTTACTATTATCTAAATGTGACGCATACGAAGTTAATGATATTTAAAAGCTGAATCAAGTTAGAATTTACTACTTAAAACTTGAAACGGAAGAGCTACCAATGCATTCCTTGCAGTTTGGGTTAACTTCCCCGCCCCCAAGACCATTTGCTTAATTAAAAGTAAAACATTTAAATTTAGAAAATCTGGTAGTAAGTTAATTTCTCTTAATTTTTAAGAGTTTAAACAGTTTGTTGCTTCCAAAACAGTGAACCAGGAGAAAATTTTTGATTTTTATTTTCTAAAGACGTTAATTAGATTTTAATTTGAGGTTGTTTTAAAAACTCTGACTATATTTTATAGCAGACATTAAAAAAATAATATCCCATATTAATTCCTTAAGATGCATACTCTTCCAATCATGTCCAGATAATCACCCTCCTACAATACGTCTTATCCTATCTTTTTTATTACTGGTTAATATAAAAAATAAAATACATAAACTGGAAACTGAGAACTTCAGATTGCAGTCTAAAGAGTTTACCATTAAAAATCTCAAGGTATTAGAAAATGATAAAAAAACTTCTCAAGTTACAAAAAGCAGGCAGATTTAGCTCTCTGAAAATCCGAGAATTATATTTTGTGGGGTGGGACTCTATAAGTTAGGTAAAAACCAGACATTTCCTTCGAAGTATAAAAATAACAACCATATCATATGGAAAATCTGGCTATGCCTTTTCTTAGATGGAATTATTTGCATATCAAGCGTATTAATGAGAGTTGCTTTAAGCCGTGAAACACTGGTAATACGTAGCAAGTTCATTTATAATGACTGTAACCTCTGAACTGCATGGGAGTTTCTTAGAGTATTATATAATCCTTTATCCTTATAAAGTCCTCATGAAGACATCTCTTCTTTTAGACAGAAACCCTTGTTCCTTCTACCATAGTTAACTTAGCTGATCAGTACTTCCGTATCGGTTAGGTTAGGTGATTTGAGTATGACAAAGCACACAAGAGCTATCTGACTAAAGGGTGAGATGTGTTCACAGAAGAGTTTCTAAAGGAAACAGGCTCATATTCATTTTACATATGGGGAAAACCACGAGAACTAACCATGAATCCAGCCCATTTGCTTAGGTTCAAACAATGTTTTTTTTTTTTATTTTTATTTATTTTTTATTATTACTATTTCCAATGACAGATTATGAGCAGTTACAGCAAAGAACAAAGAACATAAAATACAGCAACACAATGTAAAAAAAAAAGCTCCAACAGAGTCCATTAATCTAACGTATCTCTTGCCTCCCAGTAATGCTTGGCGAAATAAGTCTTGCACAGAGCAGGACAGTGGGGTGTATGTGCGGCATCCATCACCTCTCCACAGCTGCATAGAATGCACATCAGAGAAGGAACAATTTTGAATCTATGAAGATCATATTGTAAACAGTCATGTCCCCCGGCAAGGCGGAATTCAGCAACCGTTCTACGCCTAGGACCATCACACAATTTCAGGATAGCATTCTTCCAAGACTTATGAGAAACACGATGATAGAGATCTTCCTGAGAACGCACTTTGAAAGATCTTTTAATAAGATCCCTAACAGTATGGAAAGGCAAAGGGCAAGAAATATTCTGCATGATTAAAGCACCCTTCTTTGCCAAGAAGTCGACTTTCTCGTTACCTGAAATCCCACAGTGGGCAGGAACCCACTGGAGGACTATAGTTTTCTCAAGTGAAGCCAGGTTTTGTAGATAATGTCAACAATCCAATATGTCATGTGATTATGGGATTTTTATCTGAAATGATAGCCAACAGGGCACCTCGGGAATCGCCGAGTATAACAGCTCCTGTGACTTTTTCCAAGTGGCATGGCAGCTGGTACAGAGCTGTGGGAATTGCAGCAATTTCACCATCAAACACAGAACAGGCTCAGGGTAAAAAATGTTTAATACTTTGAAAGTGAGGGCTCTCAAAATAGAGGGATCCGTATTACTTTTTGTTACTTTTATGACCCAAGTCAAGATTAATCCAGAAAGATTTCAAATTTATTGGATTTTGTAATAAATAGATTTCTGGTTTATTCATTAAACCAAGTCAATTTTTTATCTGAAAAACTCTCTGTAGAATGCCCATCTGGGTCTTTAGATTTCTAGTCAGATCTTGACTGACTTCATTCCAAACAGAAAAACATCCAGGAACTCTAATGATCTTTTCCCAGAGAATTAAGGCCTTCTCTTGGATTATGGTTCTTAAGGGTTTATCACCAGTTAACATAAACATGGCATCAAATCAGAGCGGTTTTTACAGCTCAAGAAACAATACGTAAGTGATCTTAACAATTCAGCTACTGGTGAGACACTTTCATGTTATATTTTCTAAGGGATGTTAGCTTGTATTTATAATGTTATTTATAACTCTTTATAGTTCTGCCCTTTTTTAAAGGAATTTGTGGCCTTGAAAATGGCTGTCTTTTAACGGAAGTATTCAATCCCACTAAGATTATCGTTTGAAGAATCTGAGCTATCTGATTCATCAGTATTAAAATTCATGCACTCAACGGGTTTATCCACCAGACAATTTAATTTCCACATTTTCTCTTCTACTTCTAGTATATGCTTCACACATTTAGTCCACTGCATAGGAGTCACCAAATCAATGCCTTTTTCAATCAATTTACTGACTTTGTCCTTTCAGACTACTCAATATGAGTTCAATTGTGTAAGTTCACAACGATATGGTGGTAAACAGAGCATAGTACGTCTGTTTTCAGCAGCTACAGCTTTGATACATGCAATTCAAATTGTTTTCGAACCTTAGAAACACGAACTAAAAGTTCTGCTTTCAATATAGCAGCTTCCCAAGGATTCAAATTGTTCTCGAACCTTAGAAACAAGAACTAAAAGTTCTGCTTTCAACATAGCAGCTTCACAAGGAATATTTTTTCCTGTCAACCAAAGTTGATCATCTGCTTTCCTTGTACTTGAAGAAGGAATGTTTTCAGACAAAACGCCGTATATGACCCATTATCCAACACAATTACACTGTTTGATTGCAGGTTAGGCAGTAATTCTTTTCAAATCTCTGCATTCATTTCCCTGTGATAATCTCCTTTCTTTTCTTAGCTTTGAACATAGCACATGCTTCAAGAATAAATCCGTTTTTTGTTACCAGCATGAACAACTATGCATCGTGAATCTTTTTCTAAGGGAGCAATTAAACCTGTTGAAAGACTCAAAAAGGCTCTCTTAGCATTTTTATAGTTGCATCCTCCCAAATTTTGGTTTTAGAATGCCCAAAATTTACCCAAGTTTCATTGGTCTAATAAATTGTGAAATAACTACCATGCAAATGATATTTTTTTATTTCTCTTAGATGTCTGTGCCTCCAGAAATTAAATATCTCCATGTTCAATCAAAATTGACTAGCATTTTCATTTTCTGTATGCAAATCCTAAATCATTCATCATTCGTTCTACTGTGCGAATGGACATATTTGGCAAAAAATCAGCTTCATCATTTATAACTTTAGCCACTTTATGCACAGTAAAAAGAAACCATGAACTATCCTTCATACTGTTGCTTAAGTTAACTCATCATATCGATAGATTCAGGTTTGTGTACCGACTTTCAGAGGTTTTTTTTTTTTTTTTTTTTTTTTTTTTTTTTTCTTTGTTAATTCTACAGGGTCATAATCTCTTGCTCTGTGACAAGCTCTGTTGTTAATGCTTGTCACAGAAATGCCAGTTAAATCAGCAGCAAAAGTATTGTTATTGGATTTATTAGGAAAATGCTCCCATAATTCAACAAAAGCATTCATAATGATAATCTTAGCAGAACTGTGCAGTGGTTTTCCAGCTTCATGAAGTTGAAAATTATACACATATGTAGTAGATGAAGCAGATGTCATACCAATTGCTATTTTTCTCCTCCCGGTCAGTGAATGAATGAATGCTTTAATTGCTTTTCTCATCAAGAGTGGGGTGAGGTCGGGGTTCTTGAAATTTGCAATTTTGTCAATAATGCCAAGAAAAGGAGATGTTCGCCCTTGGTCATCGAGTGGTTGACACAAATTACCAAATTTTTAAATAAAAAGCTGGTCGCAATGTAATCTATCATTTCACATATTTTTTCCCCCTCCCATTCTCTTTGTTCAACAGTATTCATATTTCACAGAGTAATTTTTAAAATATTACTTCTCGAAATGGTAGAACTATATTTTATGACAGATGCATACACTTTCTACTATATCCAGTGTTCTCAACTTAGGTTGACCTGTAGAACAGAACTACAGAACATTTGTTGGTCAAATCTTGTGACTTATCTACCTGAATGTAAAAATTGCCATTTTTTATCCATGTTATTATAGAGCTTTTTAAAAATTCTAGAGTGAAGTTGCTTTTGTCTATGGAAGTGTACCATTTTTATAGCATAATCAAATAACTTTTATAGTTCCTTTAAAAGAGATACACTGAGAGACTTTGACATCAATACCTTTTTATGAATAAAAGTGTGTGTACACACTGTTTTATTGATTGGCACTTTTTTTCTTTAAAGATTTCTACGGAGCCAACCGTAGAAGCAGCACCATCCATACAAATGCCAATACAATTCTTACAAGAAGGATTTTTTTTTTTCAGATATGGAGAAAAAATACTAAATACATGTATTCTTCTGCTTGTCTTAAGTAATTCTTTACAGCAGAGAAAGTTTTCTTTCACTTTATCACATAAAATCTCTTCAACATCATGGTACATCTCAATGATTTGTCGACCAGTTGATTCACCAATAGTTTAAAAATGCAATACTTTCAGTTTTCCTTACTGCACCTTCTCCCAACATTTCACCCAAAATAATTTTACATGCAGGCATTATCAGATTCTCACTGACTGTGTGCCTTTTCCTTTCCTGTTCAATAAGCTCTGCTACTAAACAACTTGCGTTCTCACCCCTTTTTATTAATGTGAATGTGTTTAATAAAGGTGACTCAGTTTATTTTGAGATTTTAACAGAGTTTTAAAATAATCAACAGTTTTTTTTTACATATTAATGTGATTTGTTGTGAAATTTCTGTTCAATTTTGTTACAGCCATTGCTGTATTCAAAAGTTTATTACTACAAATCAGACACAGTGGAAGAGGACATTTCAGATCACCAGTCCATGTAAAGCCCACTGACAAATAACTTAAATAGTAATGATGAACCTTTTTTGCACCTCTTTATTTATGTCTTTTGAAATTTTGTATGAGATCCTAAATCTTCATTAGTCTCTTCAGAATTATCTGGAGTTAGTTGTCCTCAACTATCACCACATTTTAATCATTAAAATCTACAGAAGAATTGAAAAATGACAACAAAGCCAAATGAAATACTAATAAAATAGTAGTAAAAATAATAATAAAACCAAATAAATTTTTTTTAAAAATCTGATACGTTTCAGATTTTAAATTATGTCCAAAGGGGCGTTTCTTTAACATTTTGTGTGTTACCTTTATTTATTAAATATCATGTTTTTCGCACTTAAACCATAAAATTCAGTTCAACAGCAATATCACAAAATTATTTGAAAATGAGCATTCCTTTAGAATTTCCGGTATACAATTCCGGGAAGCTGAAGACAAAAAGGTCCCCCACCCCGGTAGAGTGTTGCCATTACTCACTTTTAAATAGTTGAGTCTGTTAATCAAAAATTCATTAAAGTTTTACAAATATGAAATAGATAATAAATTCCAAATTTGGGTTTCCAGATGTCCATATTCGGGTGAAAACGTGCATTATTCAAAACTGGATGCATCTAGGTACCGTTGTTTTATCACAATGCAAGAAACATATATAAATTCATGCAGATTCTTCATTACTTAATTTCTTTAAATATAATACAGGGTGATAATGTTTGGTGGCAACAGTTTGAAAAGTGAATCGGACATTTCTATTGAATCAACGCAAAATGCCAAAATGAAAACAATAGTCCTTCAGGGACAAAGCCCCTTAGGACTAATAATAATAAATTTTAAAATATGCACTACCATTCTGTTAAACCAGCCACACGATCCTACACTTCTTGTGTCACTAATGCATACACAGTCACCTTAGATTCTAGTCCGTGAAAATTGGAAAAATGCCTTTGGCTTTTTGACTATATTCGGTCAGACTTGAGTCACATGCATAGCCTTGCAATGCCAATGTACAGTTTAATGAAAATTGCTTAAAAATAAGTTAATTTCCTTCCATTTATTACTTTTTTTTTCAACAACTGAATTGGTAATGCAGATAACAAAAGAATTCATACAACTTTTAACAACATCTGACGAGTCTAACAGAGCATAGCTGAACATTCAAATGCCACTTTTCAACTACCATTGGCTAGACTCTTGTAACAGTCACATCCGCTTCTTCCATCAAAGTTACTCAAGAACCAAATCAGGAAAAAAAATTGCCTTCCTTTTATGATGCATGTGTTACTTCCCTATTTCTTGTGGAACCCTAGTATTCTAGGCATCCTGGTTGGGAAACGCTGATCTATAAAATAGAATCTTATAAATCAGAAAATTAATAAAGTGCTAGACAAAGTTAAAAACAGCAGTGAATAAAAGCAAAACTGATGTGCTTGTTTTATGCAGTGATTATTAAATGTAGTAATCATTAAATGCAGTAATTACTCTATGCCATGATTATGAACATATCAATTAATTAAAGAAAATTAATATACAATGATCATTAGTGCTCAAGCTAAAGCCTATATTATTTAACTTCCATAATTCTAAAGAATTTAACCCCTTAAATAACCTTTTTTTCTCCACTTTCTGTGAAAAAATTATGCATTTCTTTTACTATGTACTTTTAATTTGTGCAATAAGATATAAAACATTCTACAAATATTTCCCAAAATTTTTTAATATTTTTAAGACACAAAATAAATAGTAAATAATTATCCCAAGTTAACTTGCTAGTGTGCTTTTGTTAAGAATGAACACAAAAAATAATCTTGAAATAATTTTGAATTTTAATAATCATAGATTAAATATTTATCTGTGCAGAGAAAATGTGAAAAAATATTGCGAAGAAATAAAATATGAAAAATACACAAAAGTCTTAGTTCAAATTAGAAACAGTGTAATCGACCACAAAAGCATGGCATTACACATAAAGGCGTAACAATCTGGGCAAAAATAGCATGTTTCTCACCTTACTTTATTTCCTTTCAAAATTTAATTTATGTATTTCTTGAAAAATTGCAAAACCAGCTGAATTACTAACTTAGTGCCCTTGGCAGAGATAAAAATATCCACACACATGGGTGGATAGGTACTCAGATTCTCAGCTGAATGAGGAGCGGCATAAAACTCGTATATTCTCATAATAAAACATCGTAAGGGTCACCACCACAACCACAAAACACACTGCGAGTTTATTCAGAATAAATAAAAAATGCTCTGTCCATGAACCTGATGGAGTCTATCATGAACCATGAATCACAAGTTAATTGGTACTAATTATTTTTGACAATTTTTTTATGATTAAGTTACCTTGGATTACTTAGGCAAGCAGTCAAGTACTTACTTATAGTTTTTATCTTATTCAAAAATGTAAATCCTTCAACATTTATATATAATTGCAATTCATCTAAACACAGACAGATACCATAGTGGCTCCAATAATTATCATTTCACACAAGAAACATCCTACATACTGAACGCAGGTAGCAAATGAAATTTAAATGTGACTTTCTAAACAACAAGCATATGCCTCCAAATCTAATTTCTCAGTTTAATCAATGGAATATAGATAATTGCCAATTTAAAGTAACTGTATACAAGAATGTTCTTTAGAAGAGCTTCAAAATTTGCCAGTTTTCATCTGACATGACCAACAGAAAATTCTAAAATTTGACATTCTAGATTGATCCAAAAGGAATAATCTGAAATCACTCAAAAGATTTATAACTCAGTTTAGAAAAGTTTATGTATAAAGTGAATCAATGAATGATGCAGTGGAACAGAAGAGAGACTTTTCCACAACATTCAAGATGAACACAGAGAATGTGCAAGTTTCTAGAAGAGCATTAAAATAAGTTCACAGTTGAAAAAGGTGCAAGTTAGTCTTCAGCATAAACATGAAAAATTGATGGGAAGTTTCTATGGGGAAAGAAGTGGAATCACTAAAAGAACTGATGCCTTCTACATCAATATGAAACTTCTGAAGAAATACCAGAAGGTTAAGGCCTCATTCAAGCAATGACCTCCAGCAAACTGAGGTAAATAGAGTGGAAGACCTTGCTCAATAAAAAATCCATGTACTGTTCCAAGACCATCCTATCCTGAAAAAGCAGGAGAAACATAATAATGTTACTAAGATATTGTTAAAGTAGTATTTAAACAACATCTTGAAACCTAGATCTTACACAAACTAAAAGCAAGTAGGTCAAAAACTAAACTTCCTATTTCAGATGGATTTCTACTTCAGACTAGGAGGACTGAGTTGAAAAACTATACTGTGCAATCTAACTAAGGTAGATCAATAATCTACCTCAGGTAGGTTGCATAGTATCGATAAAAATAACTGTGAACATGTAACTATGAACTACAACATGTAGGTAGATACTGTATGTATACAGTGATATTTTTCATAGCTAATAAATTAGTAAATTTTACCATTTTTTTCCTTTAATCATCTTATGTTAATATTCTATACAATTTTTTATAATGTATGCCATTTTAGAATTGGATTAAAATTATTCTAATGATAACTTATGAAAAAAAGCATTTTGCATACCAAAAACCACCCTGGAATGGAATGCACCTATTATGCAAGACACCACTATTCTTAGTTTAGGGAATTCTTTTAATATGTATGCCAGTATAATGAAGCACAACCTTTACTCTCAAATGTCTTTCCCTTGCATAGTCTTCCATAGCCTTTTCTGCATATGCTTTAGTTACTTCTGCTTATGAAATATTATTATCATAAGGTAGTCACTTTTATATTCCATCCATACCCACATGTTAATGTAGGTATGGATGGAATATAAAAGTGTAAAATATAACTTTATAAAACAGTATTAAAAGCAGTAACTGAAACTGATTTCTTTGAAAAATTGAACACATTATATTAGAACATCTATTCATATGCACTTTGTAATCTTTCTTCTTTTAACATTTTTCCTCAGAAATAGCATACATCATGTAATTATCCTCAGTTTTCAAGAGGTAAAATGAGTAAAACTAAAGTGAGAGATATTCAAGTAAATATTATTTAAAATAAATATATATAAAGCAAAAAAATTACCCATAAAATGCGAGTAGGAATGTAACTTTCAGTTCTTGGATTCTTATACAACCATAATTCATCAGGATGAATCTTTCTACGAAATGGTTCAGCATATTCTAATATTCTATTAGAATAAAACTATATTTAATAATTAAAATCACCATAATTATTTATAAACAGCTACTCTCATAAGTAACAGTTTAATGTTACAAAAAACATATATGCATTTCCTGGCCATTAAAATTTCTATACAATGAGTACAAGCAGCTAGCAGAATCATATTTATTTTAGAAATACATTATAACAGAGCAATAAAATGATTAAAGTTTCAAGCAATTTTGAGACACAGAACATGTACAAATCAGTATACTGAGCAGTTGCTTCTAAAAACAATAGTAATTGTTATACAGCTAAGCATGAAGTCAAACTTTGGATAGCAGCTTTAAGTACTGCAGTTTATGTGGCTTAAATTCTATATCAGAGTTTATATTTCATGTTCCCTAATAAGCATTATAACACTATCTCTCTGAAATAACTGGCAATATTATTTCAATTGTAAGATACCTACAGTGATTTACCCATAATCTGTAGCACTGCAGACATCACCAGAGCACATACGCAGATACTTGATACTGTGCAACATTACCAATTTCCTGAACTAGGGTACATGAAAGACCTGCACCATCCTTAACAACAATGTGGACATCTGTTGCTTCAGGCATTAATAAGGAGGCTGCTGATATGATCCTACATGTCACTTCATGGGGCCTCCCTGGATCCACAGATTGCAAATTTTCATTACAGTCATTGGACTTCAGTCAATGTGAGCAGCATTTTGCACCATATAATAGGTCCCAATAGGCTTTAATTCTCCAGCAATCAAATTCTAAAATATGCTGTTACAAGCACCTTCTTCTCATGCGAGGCATGATATGATCTCCGACACAAAAAACAACAGCAAAAAATTGGCATTTAAATTACCTTTTCATATTGCTTTGAGGTGTCATTACTCTTCATGCAATGTGCACATGACATGAAACGTTAATCATCTGCACATAACAATTTCAAGCAAACTTCAGGTTTATTGCACACTTTCTTCATAATGGGACAATTTGGATGGCTAGCAGTATATAAAGAAAGACAACTAACTGCTGAGATTAAGGAGAGGAGATAAAATTAACCTACAAAAGTATAAGATACTAGAAATAAAAACATATATGCCTATTTGTAGCATCATCTGCAAGTTAGATGCCAGTTATGTGAGATCAACGATATCTGCTATTATCAGTGAATGTTGAATGAAGTGTTAATATTGAATAATACAAAATATATATATATATTTTTTTTTAATGAACACATACGTTAACAATGAAAATTCGTTCTCAAGCATACTTAAAGAACCCACCCTCTCTTAAAAAAATAGCAGAAATTTATTAACTTTATGACCAAGATGTGAAAACAGTAATTTCTCGCAATAGCAATACATTCATTTTTTTTATGCAATATCAGAAAGTACTCTTTTCTTTTTTAAAATACAAAAGGTTTATTTTTTATTATTAATTACAAGAGAAAACAGAATTTTATTGACTATTTTTATCTTTTTTTTTTTGCACCTATTAACTACCTTATAATTTAAAATAATGATTGAAATAATATAAACAAATAAACTAAAAAGATTTTTTTCATAATACGGATAAAACAGAACATTTTTTTAGCTTATTAATGGAAATAAATTAATTCAAGATTTATAACATGAATTTATTAAGCCAAGAATATTTAAATTATGAACACGTATTTCCGCCGTTCAGTATATGATTGGTTCAAATGAATCAATACTTACAAAAAAATAACACCTAAAACAAAACGCAGTAGAAACTCCACTAAGATATATTGGTGACTTCTACTGTCATTCATATTAAAAAAAGACAAGAATTCCAATGTCAACCTAAATCTAAAAGAAAAGAAAAAAGTTGCATAAGCCGAATATCTCTCAAAGCTGAATATCATTTACATTACAATAAATGCTAAATAATGAAAAGATCGATAATCGCGTGATAATATTTCAGAGAATAAGCTGGTAAATTATATCCAAGATTACACTGTTTCATAAAATTTGCAAGTTTATAAATTGAGTAAATTCAGACTCTATTATTTATTGAAGTATTATAAAAAGCCGTAGGGATATCGTTAGGAAAATCCTATCGGCAGACCGCCGAAGCAGAGGAAAAAATTAATTACAGCATGATATCAAAATACTGAGAACAACAATACAGTTAATGAGATTCAAGTGTTTACTTTACGTAATATTTTTTCCACCAGAGATAAGCGTCTACATTTTTCAGCCACGAAGTATTTACTTCACGTTTTCAGAAAAGAAAAAAAAGTTTACAGATGTTTTTTTACTGCACCTTGAGGCCAAGTCTTTCTGCCTAATGATATAGATCGAAAAATCAAAAATTGAATCAAAAACTCGTAGTTATGGTATTTATCTCAAAAGGTATGCGTAGCCAAGTGAAATATCATCGAAAAATCTTCGTTCTGCTCATAACTGTTGTAATGAAGATATCAGAAATCTCGCTCAACAGCAATTTCTAGGAGCTTCAGCCTGACAAAGAAAGATATGGAGGACTTTTGGGGGGATTCATTCTTGGAGGACGGGAAAATCCATGACCTGATTGAATTCAGGGATTTTGCTACTCGGCTGGCAACTAACTTCTCCTTGCTGTCAGAAGTTAGTGTATCAAAAAGGAGTAAAATATCATATTCATATTTTAAAAAGTAAAAATTCGGATATCATCAGCCAAATTCCTCCAGACTTTAAACGTTAGCATATGCATGCAAATTCACTCCATGAACAAGAGTTGATCAACTTTAAGCAACTAAAATAACATCATCCGTTTATTATTTTGCATATTTTATGCATGATATTAAATGGCTAATGTTCGAAGAACAGCCTTTATGGCGACCATTTGGTTCCTTTAAGGAGGCAGGTAACATTTTATTGCACCAACGGAAATAAATATCACGTAAGGAACTACAGCTAAGAAGAAAGGGGATAGATGAGAGTAAAGGGGATTTAGAAAAATGTTTATTTCTATTTGATAAGGTGATCATCATCCTCCTTTAGGAAGAACAATCCTTCTTTTGTAGGTTCTGTTCTTCCTCGAAAAGTGCCCTCCTAGCTGTCTTCGTTTTCAATATTTTTAAACTAATCTATTAATCTCTATATTCAGAGATGCAACGCTAAACTTCGCATTCATATGAGGATACAGTTCAGAAAGACGCGATTATGAAACTCATGTGCAGGGCATAGGAGAACTGCACGTGTCTTGCACCATTGTTCACTTCACTTTGTTTACTTTGTATTATACTTCATGTTTACTTCTAACGGAAATATAAAATTATTTCTTTCTCTGTGAATATTATACTCAGGTAAGTACAATTCACAGGTTATTAATTCATCAATTTAATTTTACGCAACCCTGTTTACAGCCGCAGTGGCTAATCGCACCGACGGTGCGAATAGCTTCTAGAGGCTATTCGCACCACCTACGTTAGTACCACCTACTTTTGCCTTTTAAATTACACCCCATTATTTATTTAAATTTAATTTATTAATGTATTTGTATCATATATCAAAGTTCTTTAAAATATTAGTACAAACAAAGTTCAAAAAAATTCTTTGAAATATTTTTTGTATATTGAAAATAACGAGTATTTCCATAGAAAAATTAAAGAAGCATACAAAATTGTTAATAACCAGTATTATATCATTAATTGTTCATTTAATAGTTGATTTTATCGCTTTTAACTTATTTCACGTCTAAATTTTCTACGCGGGAATACTCAAGAGGAATAAGTAAAATCTTGATTGTGCAAAACACATCTTCGAATCTAAATGTATTATAACAAGTACAAAAAATGTATACAAGATCTTAGCCCTCCAAACCAGTCATTTAAACTATTCCAACTGTTCAGGGAAACGATAAACATTGCGAATATAAAAGTCTGTCCTTTTTTATATATAAATAAATAATGGGAATGTGGGCAGTTCATGCACTTAGGATTCGTTCTTTTCGATTCAGTTTAAATGACAGATCTGGAACTGACAACCCAATGCGCATGCGTGGTTATTGTTGGTGCGAATAGCCTGAAGAGGCTAATCGCACCGGTGGTGCGAATAGCATCGGCCGTTTACAGCACAAGTGTAAAATAATTTAAATATAGATTTAGTAAAGTTTTATCCTTTTGTTATCAAAGTTTTAGTTTTAGTTATTAATTTTATTTATTTACAATGTGCTCGTAACGTTCATGTAGCTCTATATTTTATTTAAAAGTTTAAAGGGTGGAAAAATCAGTAAAGAGGAAATGCCATTTCAAAGATCAATTGAAAAAAGAATTTCCATTCCTCATATTTGATATGAGGAATTTCCATTCCTCATATCAAAGACCATTGGTTTTTGCAATATTTGCACAGGAGAATTTTTTACTGCAGTTGGAGGCAGAGCAGCTGCAACGAAATACTTGAACACCGACAACACATAAGGAATCATTAGATGCATTAGCTTTCAGTAGTAAAGTAACATTTTTTTTAAACTTCTAATTATTCTGAAGATAAAAACAGTTAACTGTAATGGAGGGAACATTTTCATTTCATTCCATTATTCACAATCAAAGATTTCGTAGTATGGATTGTACGTATAAATTATTGAAAAAGTTTCACAACGCTAAATTTTCAGATACCAGGACAAAATGTGAGGCTATTATTAAATGAACATTTAAAAATTACTGTGATAAGATACTTGCAGAAGACTTGAGAAATGCAGCATTTGTAACGGTTTTATCTGATGCGTCAAATCATAATGAAACCAAACTATATCCAATACTATTAAGGTATTGCTACAGATTTTATATTTATTTAGCTATTTATTTAGAATTATAATTAAATTTTTTATTTTCCCGTGCAACGCAGACGATTTAGCTATGTCGGAAAAGTAAAAATAAAAGAGCTCCTGCATTTAATATTTAATAAATAAATATCTCGTAATTACTGTTGCCATCAAGAAAAATCTAGAAAAATCGAGGTTTTTCCAGAATAGTCTAGTAATTAATTAAAAAACTTATTAAAGCCGAATTAAAACGCCTCATCTCAGCTGTAGCTGTTTAAAGCGAACTGCTGTTTGTTTACATAATGCTATGATTGATTGTAGCGAATTCGCTGTGAGATAGGATTAACTTTATCTGTTTTGAATTTAATTCTGTTGAATGTTTGAGATATTGTGAAATTGTACGAATATACCTGAGGAAATATTTCAGTATTTTGTTTTATTTCTTGCGAAAAGAATAAATTTTATTAACTTTTTAACGACTTGTGCATTCAATCCGTTACGAACCCGTACGCACGCAACAGCATTATAATGTTACCAAGGGCATTGAAATAAAAATTTTAATTTTAGAATCCATTGAGGCTAAACTACTGAAATTTTGTCAAACCACATATACAGAGTAATAAATGAAAACAATTTGAAATCTAAAGTTGTTGCACTAACAGCTGACAACACAAACGCAAATTTTGGTGGGCGAAGACGCAAAGGAGTAAATAATGTCTATGTAAAAATAGAAATTTACTCCAACAGAAAATTCTAGGAATAGGTTGTAATGCACATATTTTGTCAAATGCAATCAACACAGCATCATGTGCCATGCCATTTGATGTAGAAGTAATAATAACAACAATTTATCTGTATTTTAGTCGTTTTACTGTTCTTGTGGCTACTTTAAGACAATGTTTGTGAAGACGCAAATGTTAAATACAAAAAAACTTTTATAAGATATTCAAAAGTTAGACGGCTCTCTCTAACACCTGCTATAGAGGGTGTTTTAAAATTATTTGAACCTCTCCGTTGATATTTTTTAAGTTTAGACTAATGTCCAAAAATTCTGGAATCTTTTTTCAATTATGAATTATCAGAGATATTAATATATTTCGTACATAATTAGGCATCTATTTTCAACAAAACCATTCAAAAGATTGAAGGTGAACATATTTCAGTTACAGAAATTAATCTTATGTTGAACGATTTTGTCCTTCAACATAAATCACGATTTAAGGAAAAATTTATTCCTTTAATAATAAAAAGGAAATGGTCAAACTTAGAGGAATCAAATCCGGGGATAACAGAAAGGTTTACTAAAGAAGTGCAGATGTTTTTTGACTTCATCGGCGGTAAATTGGACAGATATTGAAAACTGTGTTGAGTTTTTATCGAAAGAAATGCTTGATATTAAAATCGATGACAATTGTCCGTTTGAAGAAATTCGAAGACTGAATGTTTATTTAAATTCTGATAAATTAGAACAAGGATAAAATCAACATGTTGAAATTGATAAAAGTTGGGTGGAAATATTTAACAACTTCAGAAATGAACACATTCCATATGAAAATTTAGTTATTCTTGTTGAATTTACGTTGCGCTGCCCTGGAACTAACGCAGCAGTTGAAAGGGTTTTTTTTCAATTGGTAATGATTTTTTGAACAAGTGAGAAATCAAGATTGAATATTCATACTCTAGCTGCAGAAATTCCCATAAAATTCAATATGAAGGCTATTTCTCGCTCTGAAATTTCCAATATATTGTTAGAAAATGCTATATTGACAAAAACTATTTATTCAATGGAAAAATAACCGGTTAATTAAATAATTAGAAACATAGTACCTAATTTTTTAATTAACCGGATATTTTTCCATGTATAATAAATGTAAACCTATGTAAGCATAATAGGTGTATTTAATCTATGTATGTATAATAAGATAAATTTCTATGTAAGCATAATAAGTGCATTTTTCTTTGAATTAATAAAATGTTTCATTTATTTACATTGTACGTTTTTCTTAAATTTTTTCGTCCTCTTTTTCATTGTAAAAAATTGGTCACCTTACGTTTGATAACTTGTTCCTCATTTGACTATCTGAATATTCATACAGAAATATATAAAAGCTACCAATGTGAACTGGGCGCCTGAGTGAACTTGATTTTGAGTCGCTCAATTGTAACAGAAAGGAATTCCATTTAAACAACACAAGATATTTCTCTGATGGTGTAATTTGATTTGAAATGGCAGAATGTTTCAAGTCACTATTACACGAAAACTACAAAGTAAATCATGGAACTCGTTTTTCGCTACAGGTACTTCTTTCAGTGACTTTACAGGAAGGCGACTGCTTTCTTGAGATCACTGCATTTGAATTAAAGTAATCTTTCCAGGTTAGCATTATGGACAGGAACAACAAAGATATGCGCAATTTTCTGAAACTTAAAATAGTAATTGACATTTCCTGAAGACCTGAAGTACCTATGGAATTTTTTTATTAAGTGGTCAGATATTTTCTTTTCTTTTCCCTTTTTTTGGGGGGGATGGGATTGCTTAATTTCTGTCGATTGCAGAACTGAGTAAGAATGTATTACTTTTTTAATCTCTATTACTTCAGCTTTCAAGTACTCGATAAATGGTTCAGTTTTTATGCTTAAGTTTTCAATTTTCATTCACATGAAACAAGAAAACTCCTAAAATGCCTTAGGCCACGTATCCAGATATTTTAAGATTGAAAATTCTAGAAGAAAGAAGTTCCACTTCATAAATTATTTATGTATTTGAGTCCTTAAAATTGAAAACTGAAAAAATTAGCTTGGATAAAGTTTTATTTATATTTGTAAACTGAATTATAAAATTAAATACAGAGCACTTACTTAGGACAAAAAAAAAAAAAAAACGTTTACAGTCGTCAAAAAACTACGACAAATACGCCGACACAATCATCAACACAGCCTTTAGGCTATCAGGCTATAATAGTGGAGACAGCTTCATGGCAAAGCACCAGAGTACGCCTTCCGACTAGGTTCAGTCGTTCTCGGAACTCTACATACTCTCGAGATTCTTCACGCTATAACTGGCGATACACTGGACGATAAACACTAAAGTACAGCTCCCGACTCAGTTTAGTCGTTCTCGGAGCTCAACATACTCAAGATAAAACTCTACGAGGCACTAACTCGCGATCAACTCGATAGACTGCGAGACAGCGACGCTAATTCTCCGCGTACCAGCAGGGTTTATATAGCTTTTGGCTTGCCTTCGAAAACATTGTAGGCCAAACCGCTAAGAATTCGTTCAAGAAGATTCTCCATCCGTCTATGGCATATTGGCAATTTCGTCACCAAATATCGCCAAATGGGCGATTTCTCGCCAAATATGGCACTTCTGCCTTCCTTTGCAATTTTTTGGAAACCCTGAGCCTGTTTTGAGGGGAAGCTATCTTTCCACAGTTGGATATTTAGTAACAATATATATATATATATATATATAATTCAAGAAGATCCATCCGTCTATGGCATATTGGCAATTTCGTCACCAAATATCGCCAAATGGGCGATTTCTCGCCAAATATGGCACTTCTGCCTTCCTTTGCAATTTTTTGGAAACCCTGAGCCTGTTTTGAGGGGAAGCAGCTAT
>KK120629.1:94633-149882 GCA_000611955.2 Stegodyphus mimosarum
TTTTTTTTTTTTTTTTGGTACAGTATTGCTATTGCTAGCTTTGAAATCGTTTAGATTTTTAATAAAAAATTCATTGAAGGGTTACAAAATATGAAATCGATAATAAAACAAATTTCAAATTCAAATTAGGGCTTGCGCATGCCCATATTCACTGAAAGATTGCATTATTCAAATTTTGATGGCTCTAGGAATTGTTGTTTTATTACAGTGCGAGAAACGCACGTACATTCATGCAGATTCTTCATTATTTAATTTCTTTAAATATAATACTGGGCGATAATATTTGGTGGCAACATTTTGAAAAGTGATTCGCCGTTATAGTCAATGCAAATTTCCAAAAAGAAATTAATAGTCCTTCAGGGCAAATTGCCCCTTTGGACTAAAAATTGAAATTTCTACGGTTTCAGAGTCTAAACTGTCGCCCAAAAGCTTTTTTTAAGGTTTTTTGCGCTCTCGCTGAGCTCGCAGCCTAGCAATCTGCTGTTACACTGAATCCTAGTAACCCATATTTTTTTTTAATCTTTTTAGCTGTGTTATTAAGTATCATTTTCTTTGCCTAACTCCATATACGATTCAGCAGCAAAATTGCAAAAATAACATGTAGAGTCATTAGGTTATTTGTAGGCAGAGATATTGAAAAATGAGAACCGCCTTCGCCGGGACTCGAGCCACGGACCTCTCGGTTACACGTCGAGCGTGCTGACGACTACACCACGGAGGCAATCGAAGAAGGCGGGAGAAATTCCTTATAAACATAGCAATTTAGAATTCTCGATGCAGTGTGTGTATGTGTTAGGTGTCGACATACATTTTTCTCTTTTTTAGCCCAGAAGGGCCAATAATTTCGTTTTCGAATTTTGCGTTGATTCACTATAAATGCGAATCACTTTTCAAATTATTGCCACAAAATATTAGAGCCCTGTATTATATTTAAAAAATTAAATAATGAAGAATCTGCATAAACGTATATATGTTTCTCGCATTGTGATAAAACAATGGTACCTAGAGCCATTAGATTTTGAATAACGTAATCCTCCGAACATGGCCATCTGGAAGCTCAGATTTGGAATTTGTTTTACTATCGAATTCATATTTTGTAACAATTTAACGAATTTTTGATTAACAAAATCAACGATTGGAAAGCGATCAATGGCAACACTACGAAAAAGAAAACATTTTTATTTCCAGCGCGCGAGACTGTATATCCGAAATTCTAAAGATATGCTCATTTTAAAATTAATTTGCGGTATTGCTGTTGAACTGAGGCTTATGGTTTAAGTGCGCAGAACATGATATTTAATAAATAAAGGTAACACACAAAACGTTAAAAAAACGCCCCTTTGGGCGTAATGTAATACCTGAAAGCTTTCAATTTTTTTTTGAGTTCATATCAATGTCCAGTTTTCTTACTAAGATGGCTTCATAAAACTTTTTTTTGTCCTTTTATTATTAACGATTTGTGTGTTTACTTTATTTATTAAATATCACATTCTTGACGTTTACACCATATAAAATTCTATTCAGCAACAAAATCACAGCATACCTTTAGAATTCTCGATAGAGTGTTAGAGGTTGCCATACATATTTTTATGTTCGATATGTTATTTCTTTAAAAGTTAGCCGCTCGCACGGCCAGCCGCCTAAAAGAGTTATCATAAAAAAGAAAAAGTACATAACCACTTTAATGAGGCCAGTTAGTGTAATTTCATAAAATTATTGAATATTCTCTATTAGATATCTCATGATTTTAAAACATGTCTATTTACATCAGTCACATTAAAAGGTAGAAAGTCTTAAGAGCTGTGTTTATTGTTTTAAATTTCTTAGCTTACTACCAGTAACTTTCCAGATTTAATCTGAAAGTATTTTAGTCTTTACTGTATAACTTATTTTCTTCCTCCTTTCCGCTTGCCTCTGCGGTGTAACTGAAAGAACACTCGATGCGTATTCGGGAGGTCCAGAATTCGAATCCGGGCGAAAGTAAGTATGGATTTCTTCAGTTTCTTGACATCGAAAAATTCTAAAATTTACAAGTGGCACTCGAACTAAAATATGATGGATGATAATTTGCCACCACCAGGATTTGGAAACTAGGTCTTGTAACCAACAGCCATTTAAAAAGGTGAAAAGTGTATAAGGTACTCTCTCCTCCTTTTCGCATACCATCGTGGTGTAACTGCAAGCGTACTTGACGTGTATTCGGGAGATACGGAGATCGAATCCCGTTAAGGATATTACACATAATTCGATGCTCCTGCATCGATGTAACTTAATAAGTCTACGACTAAATAACAATACGCTAACGCATGGAAGATAAAAGTATTTTATTTCCTGCAGCGGCAACCCATTGCTTTCATAGAGCTAAGTTTATTAATCAAAACTGGAAGATAATCCATCTTACACATTTTCGAATGGCAACAGTCTTGTAGGCTGTGGATAAAAATGTTTTATTTCGAACAGTTTTGCCACTGCTCGCTTTTAAATCGTTGAGTTTGTTAATCAAAAACTTACTTTAAAGTTTCACAAAATATGAAATAAACAGCAAAAAACGTCGAAAACTTTCAGAATTTATACTACTTTCAAACGGGTGTGTTTTCATTTACGGGCATATACAAGTTTCGAGAGCATTTGGACTAACGCCAAATTGGGCCAAAAATATTTAAAAACAACATTAGTTTTCTACTTGAAAATTAAATCCAGCACGCGCAATACGAATCATTTATTAATTTCCTTAAACAACTACATTAAGACATTAAGTAAAAAAATATCTGATGTGGATTTAGTACCTTCCTTTTAATAGTACGGCATATTAAATCATACGCATTTTTTACTGTGCTGTATTTAAACTTATTTCCTCAAAATTTATTAAACATATTTCTCTTTCAGACAATTCAGTTCTCATTTCACGGCAAAGAAAAAATACATAAAAACTCAAAACATCTTTATTAAAAATTATAAAATACAAATAAAAAATAAAATTAAAAAAAAAAAAACGAAAACCCAAAATACAGCTTAAAAAAGTTAAAGAGCAAAGAAAAAAAAAAAACAAATTTGACAGTGTAAATTTAAGTTTCTACACAAAAAAACAAGCAAACAAATCAACGGGCACGAAGACCAAAATTTCGGTGCACAAAATTGAAAGTCAATTTTTGTCACACTGGGCAAAAAGACGCTGCAGTTGGTGCATCAACTTACTTAATTTACTATTCTACTAAGATTTTTAAATGTAAAACAAACGGCCGCTTCGTTAGGCCTAACACCTCTTACAGTTTTAAACTCTTGATAATTCTACAACTATTGCATGAAGATTAACTAAAAAGTACCTTGATCAGAACATAAGAACAACATAATTCAACTGCTTTTAAAACAAAAAATGCACAATTTACCAATCAATAAGAATAAAAATACTACTTTGAAAAAATTTCTTCTGAACAAATTTTACAATCTGTTTTGGAAAAAAGAGTCCGTTATTCTATCCGAACGTACAGACGTCATGCAAAAAACTCATTCAGATGGATTCGAGACCGGTCAAATTGGCTATTTTCGTTGAGATGTGATACCCGAAAATTTTCGCGATTACCGTACTTCCTTTATACTTCGTAGAAAGACGAAAAACGTGAAATCTTATTTGAAATATTTCATTCTATGAAAAAAGAAAGATTTACTACTTTAAAAAGCATTATAAATATCTCGTGATCGCTTTTCAATAGTTTAGAATTCTAATAATTCGACTTCTACAAATATGAAGTTTAACTGCTCCGACCCTATAACTATCCCGTTACTTAGAGAATTGTGTGATGAGTTGAGGGTGAAGCCAGGTGGAAGTTCGACGTCATATTACGTGCTGCCTCTATCCCCCGCAGCTCCGACCCGGTCAGTCAAGTTCAGATATTCTTTCTAGACATACAGATAGTTTTTCCTCTCAGGAGTATAAGCACGAAGAGAAGATTCTTTTTACAGGTAAGCTCTATGCGGCGATCGTCTGCACGGAATATTTCGTTTTGATTGCTTCGAAGAATCTATTTTTTAATCTATTAGAATCTATTTGTAGCATTTAGAATCTTCTGTAGAAATTTCGGGAATGTTTAGTACGGATTTAAGCTCAGAATTTAAAGGGAAAATCTAAGTATAATTGCAAAGATTTAAAAATCCCTTGTGATAAATAACGGAAATCGATAAAATTTGATCTATAGAAGGCTGTACTGAATTGTAATGATTTCTGGTTCAACGTGTACATTACCAAGTAATTGGATGAAATTTTAAAATATTTTTTTCTTAAAATACTTCTGACATCCAAAAATACCGGTATTTTTAATGTTGCCAACAGGTTTACAGGTTTTATTTATTTATTTAAGAAATACAAGTTGCCATTTTAACATGATTTAATCGCTAGTTTCGAGAATTAATTTATTAAGTCAGGCAGAAAGTAATACAGGTAAAAACCATTTGAAATTATTTATGAGAAATGAAACTGAAAAATATTCTGATTAAGTTGCATTTCTAGATCTAAAAATATTCGAAAAAGAATACTAGATTTTGTATTTTTCATATTAATGAAATACATAGGTATTACTCACTTAGGGATTTATTATTGATCTTACAGTGTTCCCCGCCCCCCCATTTTATTGAAGTTACGTAAATTATGCGTAATAGCATTATTTACCTTCAAACATTTTCGAGAGAAGACATTTTTGTTTGTGGGAAAATATGCCATTAGATATAAAAATATGTTCAAAACATCAAAATGCTTCATATTTACTCATAATTCCTTTCTTTGCATTACATAGTTCTACTTGTATTCCCTTCTTTTTAAAATAATAGAATTATATTTTGTTTTATAAAGCTTGACTTGATACCGATTGAAAACACTATGAAGCTATGGAATTTAATACATAATAAAACAAAATTCTAAAATGTTAGGTTTTTAAAATCAAGTTTTCACAATAAATTTAGGTCCATGTAGTTACATGGGCGAATAGTTAAAAATGATTTATATAGATAAGAATTTCTTAATTCATATAATTTCATTTCATTTGAAGAAATGTTAAGGTTTCATATTAGTACTTTCCTTTAATTTTATTCCGTAGCTTTCTTGTCTCAACGTTTCTTTCATAACAGTGTTCAGTGCGTTATACGTAAAGAAGGAAACATATGCAGAGACAGCGTTTTTTACTGAGATTCGTATAGCCTTGAATTATGGGTGTGCCCTAAAGTTCTTATAATGAAATTTTATTAGGTTTCCCCTAATTTTTATTCTCAAAATCATACCGGTTAAAGCTAGAATTTTTTCCCTACTAGTTTATTTGATAAATGTACTTCATTTTTAAATTCAGAGTTTGTGAAGCTACCATGAAAAAAAAATTTTTTTTTTCTTTCTAAAGTATTTGGAACTTTTACGTTAGTTTTCTAATGTAACTTTAAACTGAATCTGACTATGAGAACAAGGCTGGTTGAAAGATTAGCTCAGGCGAAACATTTTTTGTATTAAAAAACCTTTCCTTCATTTGCTTATTTCTAATACGCAGTTCAATATATTTTTAAACCAAGATAATGAGTTGGAGTTAAAAAATTGCAGAAAATATTCTACATTAAGACAGAAATCATATTTAAAATTTATTTAATGAATTGCAGTATACCTGCTAGAAAATTAATATTAGAAAGGTAGGCCGTCTTAAAAAGACAAAATTTAGAAAGGTCGTAGGAAATTAAAGATTTTAATTTAAAAGTAATCTTAGTGATATTCATCTCTTCGCAAATGGTCTTTCTCTATCAAATTAGATGAACAAGTTTCATCTTTAGCAGTAAAATTTTATGCATGATTTTCAATAAACGTTTATTTAAATTGATGATCTTAAGATTATGTTTTGAGTTTGATAAGACGTCATATTTAGGCTCGTATTCAGATTTATTATTTATAGTTTATGAATATAAAATGCAAAGAATTTTCTTTCTCCTAAATTATTTTAATCTTTTATATTATGTCGTATGTAAACCTTCTTTCTGAGTTACTTACTTCAATTTTTATCTGTACATTTTGTACACTATAAGTTTGCAAGTCGCAAACAATTTGCCATTTTTTTTCCTTTGAATGGCAAAATAATAATAGAAACACGTCTTCAATTCCTTTTGAAAATAGTACAAAACTTGAATTTTGTTTTTTTTTTAAGACATCACCGTCAATACTCTTAATGACAAAGAATAACTTTTATTCTTATAACGCTTCTGCAAATTCTGATAAAGAGTTTCCAAAACAATATAAAATATTTTTCTTCGAAAAAAATATTTTACCGTAAACAAATGATGATTCAATTTGGTGGTTTTGAAAATATCACATATGATTTTTTGATGATTTGTAATTTTTTCTTTACTTCCATGTACGAAGTAAAAAGGGCTCTTTTTCGCCCCAAAAAATTTTATAACTGATTTAAAATGGATTCTGAAGAGAATTTTTCGTGGCGTCTGTGTGTTCATACGTATGTATGTATATATGTATGTCGCATAACTCAAAAACGAGTAGCCTCAGAACGTTCAAACTTTGTATATATGACTGCTATAACATGTAGATGCGCACATCCTATTTTGGTTGCAATCGCATCAAAAGTCTATAAATATATGTATATATATGTATATATATATCCACTCTGTTACTCTGCTAAGTGATCTCAGTTTCTTTATTCTTATATGTTGGTAACTTGTTTCAAATTTGTTTTGCTTCAAAAAATTATTGAATTATGTTGTTCTTATCTTTTGGTTAAGGTTTTTATGCATTTAGTAACTATGCATGCAATAATTGTAGAATTGTCAACAATTTAAAAGTTGTTTAAGGGCGGCGAAGCTTAATAATTTTTACCATAGGCGCCATATTTGTTTACATTTGAAACTTAGCAAAATAGTAGATTTGTTGTCAATCTAGAGAAATTAAGCTTCGCAACAACAAAGGTAACGCCTTTTTTTTTGTTATTGCGAATTAAATCATGCTTAATCCTTTCTATGATTTATTCGAGGAAATAAGTGTTTAAGATTTACTTCGTAATTTTTAATATAGATATTTTGAGATTTTATGCATTTGTGCCTTCTTGCGAAGTGAAAACTGAACTAACTGAATGAGAAATATTGAATTGTCTGTGAAAAACTGTTTCTTTTTTTTTTTTTTTAATTTCTTTTATACATCGTTTTAGATTTATATTCTTACCTTCCGTTCTTATCTTCCGGTTAAGTTTTTTATGCCTTTAGTTAATCTGCCTGCAATAGTTGTAGAATTATCAATAATTAAAAGTTGTTTAAGTGCGGCTAAGCCTAATTTTTTTACCATAACAGCCACATTTGAAACTTAGCAGAATAGTGAATTAAATCAGTTTCTGCACCTTCAGTGTCATTTTGCGGAGTGGGACCAAAGATAAACTTTCAGTTTTGTGCACTGAAAAAAAATCTGCCTTCTTGCACGCTGGCCGAATTGCTTGTTTTTGAGTAGAAACTCTAATTTTAATTGTAAAAATAGTTTTTTTAAAAAAATTCTCTTAACTGCATTTGGTGTTTTATCTTTTTCTATATTTTTCCATTTTTAATGAAGATGCTTTGTGATGTCATATATTTTTGTCTTGCCGCGAAGTAAGAACTGAATTAATTGAATGAGACATACAGGGTGTTTATAAAGTCCTGGACCCATTTAGATGTTTAATAACTCATAAAGTAATAAAGATAGATTAAAATTAATAACATAAATGGTTAGATAGACTCAAAACGTTTCATGATCCTCGTCAATGAACTTCCACTTGTGCCCCCTTCGTCGCACGGAGAATATCAAGTCGATATTCAATTTCACGCCAGGTACCGGCAAGCATGTCGGCATCCACAGAGGCTATTGCGGTTGTAATTCTGGTTTTTAGGTCATCCGTGTTCGACACTCTCCTGTAAACGTTGTCCTTTGCAAATCCCCAAAGGAAAAAGTCTAGCGGCGTTATATCAGGTGATCCGGGTGGCCAAGGAATTGGATCTCCTCTCCCAATCCATCTTCCTGTAAAATGGTCATTGAAAGAACTACGAACGATGGTACCTCGATGAGGTGGTGCACCATCTTTTTGCAAAAAGACATGTGGCTGAAGCTCTTCTATTTTTGGAAATACGAAGTTTTCCAACATGTCTAAGTATACGTCTGATGAGACCGTCTTTTCTGTAAAAAAGAAAGGCCCAATGACTAGGTCGTGCATTAGTCCACACCACACATTAACCTTTGGGGAATCCCTTTGTGCCTCACGGTATTCATGGGGGTTTTCAGATCCCCATATGCTCACATTATGGCGATTAACAATGCCAGAAAGATGAAAGGAAGGAGAAAAATACAAATGTTTAGACTGGAAAATGAAATTATCTGAAATTAACCACACACGCAGATGATATTTACAAAAGATATTTAAACCTGAAGAGGAAAATATATAAGTTATTCTATCAATAAATAACATAAAGTTTGTTTATATCTTCATTAATTTATGAGTTATTAAACATCAAAATGGGTCCGGGACCTTATAAACACCCTGTTTATCTAATAAAGCTCAAAGAAATAAATTTAAATGAAATGTAGCAAAAAATGCGTATAATTTCAAAGCGTATTCAAGGCGTAATGCGTATAATTTCTCCACGCAAAGAAGTAATGTGGCGTCTACATCAGATTTTTTTAACTGTTTTTATCGTCCAAAAATCGAGAAAAAAAATTTCTGAAAGTTGCGGTTGCAGTAAGAACATAAAAAATGAGTCATGGATGAACTGCAAGAAACTATCACAATCTTATTTCTTTAAAAGAAAACTGCGTTCCAGTAAGTATGCACAGTAATATTACCATTATAGTTTCTAATTAAATATCTTCATTTTTACTTTCCTGTAATTTGTATCTCGCCCATTCTTACTGTTATCTCGACTATTCATTAAGCCTCATATTATCCATAAATAATTAGAAAAGGGTAATGTGCAGTTAACAGAGAGAAATATTAGACTGAATGCCAGTTTGTGTTTGCTTCGCTGTGACAGGTAAGATCTTGTATTCGGCTGGCATAAAGCTCAGATGTTGGTAGGATAGGTTCGGCGTCACCTTCGCAGGTTGTTGTTTTTTGAAGGGGAAATCTTTGTTAGTAAGACAAGAACAATAACTACGTAGAAGAATCCATTTTAAATTTAAGGGAACTTGTTCTCTGGACGTACTGAGGAAGGGGTAAATTACGCGAATTTTTTTTCTTAATTTTCGGAACTCGATGCTGAAAAGATAGGCGAAAAATTACACGATTAAATGATAGTAGTCTTGAAATGCTTATGGAATTAAAATTTTATAAAGAAATATTTTAGAATAACTAAATAAAAATACGATATTTAAAATTTAAAAATATTTTTTTTTTACAGTTAATAATATTGATTTATGAGAAAACGTCTAAAATTTCTGTTGCAGATTATTTTAACGTAAAACATATACTTTCATTTGAATTTTAACGATTAATTTTATCAATTTGAAAAAATATTTTTTTGTAACCAAGACAGTTATACCAATTGATTAAAAATTTCAAAAAAAATATCGTTATTTCTCTTTGCTATATCTTAACTAATAAGTATAAAATAATATCGTATTTAGCAACATATGCTTTTTCATGCCTTACTCAAATATTAGTAACGTACCACCACTACTTTTCACCCTAAGTGATTGATCGCAAGTTAGGTGATCAATTAATTCCTTCGATTCCATTCAAGGGATAACATTGATTCAGAATTCATTATAAATTTAAGTAGAGTTTCAGCTATAAAAGGAAACTCTTTTCTTTTATATATAACTTTGCTTCAATAACTTGAGAATAAAGATTTAAGCGTGACCTTGTTTTATTCTTTTAAAATATTTTTTAAACTTATTTCGGAATTTTTTTAACTTATTTCGGAATTTTTTTAAGATAGTGCACATCTTAGTTTAAAAAGTAAAATAGAAAATGCACTTGGAGGAAGTATTTTTCAAGTTGTTACGAGAACAATCGAACTCATTTTTTTCCATCTAAAATTTCAAATTGTTGCTAAACATAGGTAGAAAGAATTTTCAGACTTGAGAAGACTCGCAAAGCAAAGCCACAGAACTTCCTCCTATCGAAGAGTTGATTTTCAATTACAGAGAAAATAGAGTTCAAAAGTATTTGATGTGAACGCCCCATGACTTCCTTGTACGGCCTATCAAATTATACACATTTTTTTGCTGCTCTTCATTTGAACATATTTCCTCGAATTTCATTAGAGATATATATCTAATTCAATCACTTCAATTTTAACTCCGGGGCAAGGCAAAAATACATAAAAACTCAAAACGTCTTCATTAAAATTTGAAAACAAAGCAAAGGAAAAAATAAACACAGTATACCGTCAAAAACACTTTAATTTTTTTTTACCATTGAAATTAAAGTTTCTATCTCAAAACAAGAAATTTAGCCAGCGTGCAAGTGAAAATTTTCATAACATAAAATTGAAACTTAACTTTTGGTCCCACTGTGCTAAAAGACACTGAAACTGGTGCACCAACTGACTTAACTTTCTATTCTACTAACAGTTTCAAATATGAACAAATGGCGGCCTCGTTAGACCTTATGCTACTTGAACTTTTAAATTGTTAATAATTTTGCAACTATTGCATGCATATTAACTAAAGGCATAAAAACCTTAACCGGAATGTAAGAACTACATAATTTAATCCCTTTTAAAGCAAAAGCCACTGTTTAACAACATATGAGAATAAAAAAAAATCTGAAAGCTTTCAGATTTTAATTACGTTCAAAGGGGCGTTTATTTAACATTTTGTGTGTTACATTTATTTATTAAATACCGTGTTCTTCGCACTTAAACCATAAAATTGATTTCAAGAGCAATATCGCAAAATAATTTTAAATTGAGCATATCTTTAGAAATTTCGGTACACACGCTCACGCGCTGGAGATAAAAATGTTTTTCTGTACAACGTTGGTATTGCTGGCTTTGAAATCTTTGAATTTTCTGTACGTTGGTATTGCTGGCTTTGAAATCTTTGAGTTTGTTAATGAAAAATTCGTTAAAGTTTTAGAGAATATTGTTACGAATTTCACATTTATTTGGCTATTTATTTATAATTGTAATTAAAATTCCTTTTTATTTTCCCGTGCAACGCAGACGATTTTTGAAGAGAAAGCTACGCCAAAAAAAAATAAATAAATAAAAAATAACCAACAAAGAAACATAAGGACTAAATTGAAAAGTGCTACGCCGTTTTTTGTGAAACAACGCAAAACGCCCAAACGAAAGTAATAGTCCTTCGGGACTAAATCCCTTTGGACTAAAAAACACTGAGCTCAGAGACCCAGGTAACAAATGGTATTATATATATATATGTGTGTGTGTGTGTGTGTAATTTTTAGAAAGCAATACTAGAAACATGGTTTAGTAATTGATTTTTTAGCAATTGATTTTTGTTCAAGTATTTTTACACTTTGTAACTAAGGTATCAAATTTACTTTTAGGCGATTGCTTTTAGAATTTTACTCCTTTTGCTTATCTTTATATATATATGTAAATAGAGTAATTTATATATATATGTAGAGTAGCATATAGGTTTGGTGCAGCCGATTGCAAAGAAAATGGGACGTACAAAACTACAGTTCCATATACAAAATTTCAGTGTTCTACGGCTATTTGGTTTTGAGCTATGCGAGACAGATTCATACTTACGTACGTATAGATGCGACGAAAAAAATCTTTTCTGGATCCATTTTAAATCCACTTTTGGTACCACTGTGCAAAAAGTCACTGTGCCACTGTGGTTTTTGTAAAAATGAGTCCTTTATTCTGTCCGTACGTACAGATTCAAGCAAAAACATCGTTCAAATTTTTTCGCAAGCGGTCAAAATGGATATTCTCGTTGAAATATGATACCCGAAAGTTTTCGCGACTGTAATACTTCCTTTAATTCGCACAAGGAAGCAGAAACGTCATCAAACAGAGCAACTGAAGAATTTCTTTTGTTCAATATATTATACGTAATGCATGATAAATGAATAAAATGATAAAAAAGGTTTTGTCTGCAGATGGCTTTAGCAAGATATCTCATTATTATATATGAAAAGGGCTCAGACGTCTTTAAATTAGGTTTCTCTACGAGTTGTAATCGAATATTTAGGAATTTATTTCATTTCCAAGTCAGTGTTCATTGTTTCCTTGTTTATATGTAATTACATACATGGCATTCATTAAAATATTCATAAAAAGTGAAAACAAATAGGGAAACTATAAATTACATTTAAGTGTACAAATGAAATAATCCTTGATGCTGATTACAAAATTTTATTTTTGTCTATCTAATTCATTTTAATTTTTCTTAGATTAAGCGTCAGTAAATATTAATCCTACAAAATTCCCTTTTTAAAAATGACATACTATCTGAATTTGCTAACAAATTCCTACAGTAGTTGGAGTTTTTATTAACGCACTACAGTTACTATTTCAACTACTGTTATATTAATTACAGAAGGTGTTTATAGATTTTTTAGAACGATTTCGTATTTTATAGTATACGATATCGTAAGTATTGTACATTTCGTGTTATATCGTATACAGTCGAAGTAATATTTCAATTAATATTATATGAATTATATTATTATATGTGTTTATTGATTTTTTAGAACGATTTCGTTTATTTAACGTTTAAACCGTAAAGTATATGGTTTTTAAATGTTCAGTCTGATATCCTTTTTCTGGACTATAAGTCTGCATCGTGGGTTCCATTATAGGTCTTTACGTAAAATTTCCAGGAGTATTGATTTCTATTTCTCTTCCACTACTTTCCAGAATCCATGCGTCGTGGTAGGTTTGCACTTAGAAAGAGCTTTTTCAAGAGACCAGAAGCCCATTAGTCCATGGGTGAAATGTCAGGGGATTTCGAAGGAATACATTGAAACTGTATATGTGCAATACCTGTATCAGTCTTCATTTTCCAAAGGTATGGAGTTATATGTTTCGAAGAATGACTTGATACTTTGTCTTGATGAAGTTTCACGATTTGAAAGTCATTGAGACAAAGAAATAGAATTTCTTCTGTAAATATCAGACGAAAAACTTTCTCTTGACTGTAGGTTGAAATGAATTTAACATTTTTTCTCACTCTTCTTATTTTTAATTTCCCACTGTAAGTGAATCCCGTGACAATTATAAATCTCTTCTGAAACTTTCTTTGCATTGACAGAACCAGGTTTGTACATATTTTTCCTTTCGTTTTCGATAATAAATAGACCTATTTTTTTGTTGCAGTCATTTACATAAACCTATACCTCAGTCAAGGGTCACAGTGTCACTCCATTTATCTCCTGCTAAATAGTTTTCAGGTAGGGTTCTAATAACTGTTCTCTGTTGAGCCACATGCCTCTGCAAAAGCTGGTAAACATTATCATTTTTGGCTTTTTTATGTTCTAAATCTTCGTTTATTATTTTATTTATTATTGCTACAGATGTTCTTAAAGGCTTTCCAATTGATTTCTGAGACGGCGGATTCTCTCTGTTTACCAACGATTTAGCTTCAGAAACATTAGAAACGGTACATACGTTTATTGGATATTCGCTTCCAGTCTTCCTTTCATGTAGATGTAATGATTGACGATTTTTGGCCTTTCTGATTAATAATGTTGATTATTTTCCATATAAAAATTTTGACATCATGCATTTCACAACGTTTTTGAATTGTGGAATAGGAATGCATATCTTCGCAAAGTGCAAAAATATATCCCTCAGTTCAGCGCTTGTTTACCTGAGACATTTTAAATGTAGAACAAATTTAAAAGTAGCAGACGATATTTTTCATTTCAAATAATAATCTGCTGTTCAAAATTTTATTCCAAAACATTTGCTTTTTTAAAAATTCTTAATCGAAATAATTTTAAAAATGGGAAAACACCCTCTATTAATGTTCCTTGATATTTTAATCACTACATTTTATGTTTATTGATCCAAAGGGGCAATTTGCCCTGAAGGACTATTAATTTCGTTTTGGCATTTTGCGTTGAAAACTATAAACGGGGAATCACTTTTCAAATTGTTGCCACCACATATTATCGCCCTGTATAAAAGAAATTAAATAATGAAGAATCTGCATAAATGTATATATGTTTTTCTTATTGTGATAAAACGACGGTAGCTAGAGCCATCAAAATTTGAATAACGTAATCGTCCATAGAATATGGGCATGTGAAAGCCCTAATTTGGAATTTGAAATTTGTTTCATTATCGATTTCATATTTTGTAACTCTTCAAGGATTTTTGATTAACAAACTAAACGATTTCAAAGCGAGCAATGGCAACACTGTACGAAAAAAAATTATCTCCAGCGCACGAAATTCTGTATCGGAAATTCTAAAGATATGCCCATTTTAAAATAATTTTGCGATATTGCTGTTGAATTGAGTTTTATGGTTTGAGTAAGCAGAATATGATATTTAATAAATAAAAGTAACACACAAAACTTTAAAAAAACGCCACTTTGGACGTAATTTAAAATCTGAAACCTTTCAAATTTTATTTACTTTTTCATTAATTTTTTTTACCTAATTCATTTAATTTTTTTTGATAGATTAAGATTCAATAAATATTAATTTTACAAAGCTTTATTTATTTCAAAAATATAATATTGACTGTTTTTTTATGTGTTCGTAAAGTGTTTTTTTTAATACAGTTTAATACAGTAGAAGAGTTTTTTTAATACAGTAGAATTAATGTATCAATTAACGTTTTATGATTCATTAATTAACATATTATAATTACCATATTACATTTTTTTGGCCAAATTTAGTAAGATTGTTCTATCTGAAACTTTCAAGCGTTTAAGCATGTTATAAAGACGTAAATAAATTAAACAAATGAATACTAAATTTCAAATAAACATATTTATTAAAGATCAGGTTTTTCTGAAGTTATTTTAATTTGTCCTTTTTTTTTAATCTAAAACTTGTTTTGATTTTCTTTTAAAAGTTAAAAACACTGCAAATTGCATAATCCTATTAGTAGCTACTACGATTAGTAGCTACTACTCGTATTAATTTAAATTATTAATATTCATGTTATTGTGTTGTTTATATGTAAATTATTAAACCATGATGTTGCGCTGACTGTAATAAGTTCGGCTATATAAGAAATTGTTACGTACCGCTTTTTGCAGTGATTATATATAAACTTGATATTAATAAATTTGTCGCTGCTGAGAATACTTTACATACAATCCTAAACATTTCCATTATAATTTCATAAACCATACTTTTAGAAATTATCTGATTTGGAATTTCATGATTTTATTTCAGTTAAATATGCAATATTTCCTGGCATACTTTTACTCCTAGCTTTTAAGCACCAAGTTCTGAAACTGTACAAAATATTCGCGAAATTTTTCCTTTCCTCAGTACGTTTAGAGAGGAGTTTCTCTAAACTTTCAAGATTCGTCAACGTAGCGATTGTTTTCATCTTTCTAACAAACGCAAACCCTTGCAGATTATCTACAAAGGTCACGCCGAAGCTTTCCCTTCATTGAACATTATGTCAGTCTATTTTAAGAATCGATGCAATACGGCGAAGAGAGCACGAACTGATATTCAGTCAATGATTTCGCCGAGTCAGCCTCACGTTCACTTTCTCTAATTATTTATGGACGATTTGAGGCCTTAGGAACAGAAGAGACAACAATAAGAACGGTAGAAATTCATACTACAGAAAAGTAGAAATGATGATACCTTATGAGATACTGTAATGTTAATATTATTTCTTAAAAGAATAATATTATATAATGTAGTTTATCCATGACTACTTTTCATTTGCTGTGTCCTGCAGTTAACTGTTAACTGCGTCTTTCGGAAATTAAATTAATCGCATAATTTTCCCCTTCTGATTCGACGACAAAATGAGTAAAATGAAAGGGAAGAGTACCCGAGGAAATACGGTATTACTAAATACAAAGACTTCCTATTGGAATATTTAAGTTGTTAATAAAGACAAATTCGAGAATCGTCAATATTAAAACAACTCTATAAATTTAATTCATTATGGATATAACGAATGATCCTTACAACAAGCAGTTATTGTTATTTCTTTATAGGCATTATAATCGAAATGGTGTATTTACTGCTGGATGAAAAGTTTAGATTTCTTAGCTATGTTTTAGAAATGTCTAATGTCTTTTTTAGCTTAAAGGGGCAATTTGCCCAGAAGAGTTTTTAATTTCGTTTTGGCATTTTGCGTCATTCACTATAAAACGCCGTTTCTTTTTTCGAATATTTGCCACCAAATATTAAACTCTTCATTACGTTTAAATAAATTAAATAATGAATAATCTGCATGAATGTACGTATGTTTCTCGCACTGTGAAAAAACAACGGTACATAGAGACATTAAATTTTGAATAATGCGGTACTCCGCTCGAATATGGGAATTTGGAAGCCCAGAATTGGAATTTAGAATTTGTTTTATTATGTATTAATATTTTGTAAAACTTTATGAATTTTTGATTAACAAACTCAACGACTTCGAAACGAGCAATGGCAACAAGGTACGGAAAAAAAATTATCTCCAGCACTCGAGGCTGTGTATCGAAAATTCTAAAGATACACTCTTTTCAATTATTTTGAGATATTGCTATTGAATTGAATTTCATGGTTTAAGGGCGAAGAACATGATATTTAATAAATAAAGGTAGCACACAAAATGTTAAAAAAACGCCCCTTTGGCCGTAATACGAAATCTGAAAGCTTTCAGATTTTCGTTTTCTCTCTGGAGAACGGAAAGTAGATTTGCAAATCCTATACGTCAGGGATACAATTAAATACAGTATTTCCTCGCGTATTTTTCTCCCTGACTTTTTAGCTCTAGGATCTGAAAATTTTTTAAATGTTCGCATAATATCCCTATAGTACATAGTTTCGCTATAGTACATAGTTTCTCCCTCTGAGAGCTAGTTTATTAGTAAACTGAATTCCATTAACTATTCTTATTCGGTGTTTGCGGTTCGTATTTGCATTTTTGTATTAGCATGCCATCCATTTTATTTTCCTTTGGATTTATTATTTGAAACTTATTATGTACAGGTTCTTATGCTACCCGGGCGGGGCAGGTGTTCTGACACTTAAGAAAATGTCCTACGATTTTACCTTACTTCTGTAATTTACGTTCCTGCTCATTGTAGCATTATATAATGCTTATATATTCGATTTTTCGAAATCCAGGTCTTTTGTTTACCCCCTTAATCGTTCACCAGAAGTCCTTCTTGGGTACTGCGGTCAAGATTCATTTGTGTGAGGTGCCCCTGGGGCTTTACAAGGTAACTTGTAATTGAGCCGTACTCGTTGCGCACCGTCCAACTAAGATATCGTCATTACCGTCAGATATCGGCTCAATATCCGTGAAGCATTGTAATGCTAAGTTCATTATGCGTTTTTATTGGAATGTAGGTTTTTTTTAAAGGATTAATACTGTGATAGTTACCTTATCAGCAGTTTATCCATAACTACTTTTCATTTGTTATATTCTTACTGTAATTGCTTTCTTCGGAAATGAAATCCTTCGCATAAATTTCCTTTCTCGTTATTCGAACAGTAAAATTTGTTAAAATATCTGGTGTGGACACCAGATGACTTCCTTGTACGGCCTACTAAATTATACACATTTTTTTTTGCACTTCATTTAAACATATTTCCTCGAATTTCATTAGAGATATATTTCTCATTAATTAATTCAGATCTCACTTCTCAAAGATAAAATAAATTTGCATAAAAATTCAAAACATCTGCACTAAAATTTATAAAATACAGAAAAAGCTAAAACACCAAATACAGTGAAAAACACTTAATTTTTTTTTACAATCAAAATTAAAGCTTCTACACATAAACAATTCGCCCAGTGAGTAGGAAAACAGTTT
This sequence comes from Stegodyphus mimosarum, assembly GCA_000611955.2. Lineage (NCBI taxonomy): Eukaryota > Metazoa > Arthropoda > Arachnida > Araneae > Eresidae > Stegodyphus > Stegodyphus mimosarum. Next base: position 112,560 of record KK120629.1, read on the forward strand.
GAATTGTTTGCGTTTGTAAGTAAATCGTTTTGTACTTTTAATTCAGCTACTCAAAAAGACTACATGCGTGTATTTTTGTGTCACGTGAAGCCGTGTATGCTACGATACGCCTATAGAGAGCGCTCCACCTTCCACTGTTTTTTTAGTGTAAGTTTAGAATTGAGCGCATGTAAGGTAGAGCCGAAGTATCGGTTCATTAGGCATTATAATTTCAATGAATGTTGGCCCACCTAATAATAGGACAAATGTAAATATGTACACTGAGAAAAAAAAAGAGAGGGGGGGGGGAGTTCTATATCTCCCGTTCTACTGGGCCCATTGACGAAATTCAAATTACGTTTTCCATATTTTTCCTTGTTGCAACTAATTTCTTTCCAGTGTGCATTTGGACATGCTGCAGATCTTTTTGTTTCCTCAAATCAAGCAAATGAAAACGGAACACAAGCGGAATTTATTTTTATAAGGTGGACTTCGCGAATTAAGAGTGAGACGAGTTGAATCTTGATATTTCCATGACGGCAGATGGCAGGCATGATTCTAGAATAAGACGTCCAGCTAGTGTAAGAAGTCCGACCTAGTGCAAGAAGTCCAGATTTTATCCCATAGGTTTCTTCCCTTGGTTCTTCGTCAAAAATAAAGTTTACAGTAAAAAAATTGGTAATTTTGACATAAAAATATGAAATCATTTAAGCAATTGCAAGCGTTATCTCAAAGTTTCTTGCCAAAGATGGACTAACATCAATATCACTATGGCATTTGTCAGACTGTCAAAGGTGCATATATTCAAATTTACTAATTTTGTTAACTACATTTTTGAGTAGCTGAATGAAATAAAAGAGCTTTCAAAATATGTACACTCCAGATAAACTAGAAACCCCCAGATCCCTCATAAATTCCCATCGTTTATTCCATACGAACTCGAAGCTCTGCAATAAGCATTTTACATTTACAGCTGCGAATATAAACGGGCTGACTGCTCACAAAAGTTACTTGGGAATCGTTCATAGTGAGTAGCTGCTCTCTTTCCATCCGTTGTCTCGTAGGTAAATAATGCAAGTCAGAACTTTGGATCCATGTAGCGATGCATAATAATAAATTTTTAAAATAGCGAAATCAGCAAGGAGAATGAGGATTTTATCAACTGGAGAATTTTATCTACAGCTCAAATGTGCCATGTACCACTTTAACGAGCCCTTTTCGTACATATATTCGATTACTAAATTTTCTTATTTCGGTCCTGTTTACTTGCATTTACATTTTTGCCAGATATTTTTTTAATCTCTCTGTATAGATACCTGTATTTGCCATATATCAAACACACAACACGTTTCTATATGTATCCATAAAAATGTTCGAAAAGTCGTTGAAACTAAATCCTCCGTATCTAAATTATATTTCAAGGCATTATGGCATTCCTCCTACGCATGCTCTTTTAATTAGCGCATATTGCTAACGTCGGAAGATTCGTAGTTTAATTTCCGGCGAGAGCAGAATGTGATTTGTTTCTTGTCCTCTGCTCCAAAATGCCTAACAGTTTCTGCAGCACGACCTTTGAATTGTCATCCTATCTTTTCATCTGAAGTTTATACGATTCCAAGATTTCTCTACATGAGCAAAATGAGGTAAATATTTAAATGTCATCTGCGGAAAAAAGGAAAATAGTTTCATATTTATTATTAAAAAGGAACTCTCGATACAGAAAATACTTTTGAAACTCAGAAATAAATAGTTACCATTTGGACCATTAATAACAAGACGTAAAAAATGGACCAAGGTTTTTTTTTTTCAATTAAAAGCTAAACTTGTACGCCACCTTAAGAGGGAAGACGAGTTTTAATCTGCCTGAAGGAAAAAGAAGAAATCAATCCATTCTAAGATCCAAGATAGATACAGCTAAGTCTAAAAACAATAGCAACTTAAATATCATTTGCCTATCCAATGTGCTTCCATAAATTTAATTATCGAAGGTGTTAAAAAAAGTGTTCAATAGAAGGATAATAAGGTGCTATTTCTAATTCACGTTAAAACGCGAGGCGCTTGTTGTAGTTTAGGTTCTCCGTCCTATTTAAATCATAGTTTACTTCGTAACAAGTGAGCCCCGATTTTTACTTCCTTGTAAGAAGTAAAAAGAAAGTATTTTAATTGCGAAAAATTTCAGGTATCATATTTCAACGAAAATATCCATTTTGACCTCTATCAAATGCGATTTAACGATGTTTTTGAGTGACATCCGACGTAAGGACAGAATAAAAAACTCTTTTTTCCCCAAAAAAATTATAAAACTGATTTAAAAGGGATTCTGAAAATATTTTTTCGTAGCGGCTGTGCGTACGTACTCGCATACTGAAAAAAGAGTAGCCTTAGAACGTTGCAATTTTGTATATAGAACTGCTCTAACATGTAGATGTGCACCTCTTATTTCGGTCGAAATCAGCCGCATCAAAAGAATGTATATATATCCACTCTATTACTCGGCTCAGTGAGCTCAGTTTCTTTATTCTTATATGTTTGTAAATTATGCATTTTTTGTTTTAAACGTGATTGAATTATGTTGTTCTTATCTTCCGGTTAAGGTTTTTATGACTTTAGTTAACCTGCATGTTATAGTTGTAGAATTATCAACAATTTAAAAGCTGTTTGAGTGCGGGTAAGCCTAAATTTTTCGGCCATAGCGGCCATATTTGTTTACATTTGAAACTTAGCAGAATAATGAATTTGTTGCCAATCTAGAGAAGCTAAGCAACAGAGAATAATCTTTTATTATTGCGAAGTAATGCTTAATCCATTTTGGAATTATCATTCAAGTTATTAAATTATCTCCTATTTTGACTCAGCAGAGCGTCCACAACAAATGAAGTCAGTTTCTATGCCTTCAGTGTCTTTTTGGCAGAGTGAGACCAAAAGTAAACTTTCAGTTTTGTGCACCGAAAAATCTGTCTTCTTAACCGTTGGCAGAATTGCTTGTTTATGCGTAGAAACTCTAATTTTAATTGTAAAAAGTTTTCTGTAAATTGTTTTAACTGTATTTATATGGTTAAGGTTATGGCTTTAGTTAACCTGCATGTTATTGTTGTAGAATTATCAACAATTTAAAAGCTGTTTGAGTGCGGGTAAGCCTAAATTTTTCGGCCATAGCGGCCATATTTGTTTACATTTGAAACTTAGCAGAATAATGAATTTGTTGCCAATCTAGAGAAGCTAAGCAACAGAGAATAATCTTTTATTATTGCGAAGTAATGCTTAATCCATTTTGGAATTATCATTCAAGTTATTAAATTATCTCCTATTTTGACTCAGCAGAGCGTCCACAACAAATGAAGTCAGTTTCTATGCCTTCAGTGTCTTTTTGGCAGAGTGAGACCAAAAGTAAACTTTCAGTTTTGTGCACCGAAAAATCTGTCTTCTTAACCGTTGGCAGAATTGCTTGTTTATGCGTAGAAACTCTAATTTTAATTGTAAAAAGTTTTCTGTAAATTGTTTTAACTGTATTTATGTTTTATATTTTTAGTCCAAAGGGATTTAGTCCCGAAGGACTATTACTTTCGTTTTGCGATTTTGCGTCGATTCACTCTGAATGCCCGTTTCACTTTTCAAATTGTTGCCACTAAATGTTATCGCTCTGCATTAAATTTAAAAAAATGAAAAATCTGCATAAATGTATGCATGTTTCTCGCATTGTGATAAAACCTAGAGCCATCGAATTTTGAATGACGTAATCCTACTGCGAATATGGGCATCTGGAAGCCCTAATTTTGAATTTGAAATTTGCTTTATTATCGATTTTATGTTTTGTAACATTTCAACGAATTTCTGATTAACAAACTAAATGATTTCAAAGCGAGCAATGGCAACAGTGTACGGAAAAAGAAAAACATTTTTATCTCCAGCGCACGAGACTTACGGAAATTCTAAAGATATGTTCATTTTAAAATGGTTTTGCGATATTGATTTTGAACTGAATTTTATGGTTTGAGTACGTAGTACATGATATTTAATAAAAACATTTAGCACACGAAACGTTAAAAAAACGCGCCTTTGGACTTAATTTAAAATCTGAAATCTTTCAGATTTTTATTTTTTGCTTTTCTAAATTTCTTTTTTTTTTTTCAGTTTTTAATAAAGATATTTAGAGGTTCATCTATTTTTGCCTCATCGCGAAGTCGGAACTGAATTAATTGCATGAGAAATCTATTTCTAATAAAATTCGAGGAAATAAGTTTAAATGAAAGACAGGAAAAAATGCATATAATTTAATGGTCCTTTCAAGGACGTCGTACACATCGTATTTTTTAAAGAATGGAGTAAACGACCGCGTGAAATTCGTTACAATAGGAATAGTATGGGAATGAGAATGGGAAAATAAAAAGCAGAAAGGTAATAAATAGGACTTTAAAGATGAACGTACATTTTAAACCTTGGCGATAAAATTAAACGAAGATTAAACTAAATTAAATGAAAATAATTTAACTAAATTAAACTAAATGAAATAAATAACAAATAAAAATAAAATAAAATAAAAGTAATAAAAAATCTGAAAGGGTTCCGATTTTAACGATCACCCAAAAGGGCTTGTTAAGGCTTTTTACGCTCTTGCTGTGCTTGCAAGTCTACCAGTCTACTGTTGCACTCGCTTCTGTTAACCCATCTCTTTTTGTATTTTTAGTTTTATTATTTAGCATTAATTTCTGGAGGACTACGTTATTCAAAATTTGATGGTCCTAAAAAACCGTCGTTTTTTCCCAAAGCGAGGAACATACATACCGATCGATGCAGCTTCTTCATTATTTAATTTCTTTAAAAAATAAGAGAGGGCAATAATATGTGGGGGCAACAATTTTAAAAGTGATACAGCCGTTTATAGTAGATGACACAAAATACCGTTTCGAGACTAATAGCCCATTCGACTAAAGCCCTTTTGGATTATTAATATTCAATAAAGATTAAATGAAGGTGGATCAATTTTTAACGTTAGCTCAAAAGGGCTATTAATTTCGTTTTGGCATTTTGCGTCGATTCACTTTCTGCGCTAATTCACTTTTCAAACTGTTCCCAACAAATACTGTCGCATTGTGTTATATTTAAAAAAATTAAATAATGAAGAATCTGCATAAATGTATATATGTTTCTCGCATTATGATAAAACAACGGTACCTAGAGCCTTCAAATTTTGAATACCGTAATCCTTCTTCGAATATGGGCATCTGGAAGTCCAAATTTGGAATTTGGAATTTATTATCGATTTCATAGTTTGTAACACTTTAACGAATTTTTGATTAAGAAACTCAAAGATTTCAAAGCGAGCAATGGTAAAAAAAAAAGTATGGGGAAAAAAAACCCCTATTTATCTCCAGCAGACGAGACTGTGTATGCTCTTTTTAAAATTATTTTGCGATATTACTGTTGAATTGAATTTTATGGTTTAAGTGCGAAGAACATGATATGTAATAAATAAAGGTAACAGGCAAGACATTTAAAAAACGCCCCTTTGGGCGTAATGTAAAATCTGAAAACTTTCAGATTTTTTTTTATTGTTTTACTGTACAATATAACTCAAACGTTGCGGAACAATGAGTAGTAAAGTTGATAAAATAAATTAACTCATGAAAATATATCATAAACTTTATTGTGCATAATGTTTCGTGTAAAAACATTGTTAAATTTGGATGAACTTTGATCAGCTTGTCAGGATTTCTACTCCTTCGAGTTGCCTTTGCAAACTGAGTAGGAACAGGGAGGTTACTCAAAACTATATTCGTGCGTGTGGTAGAAGATACAACAAAGGTAAGAAGGTTTAAATTTACTCTTTATTTCTCACAGGGGACAGCCATTACAGCACTTCGGGATTCAGAGACCAGCACTTTTGCTCTAAAACTTAAAACATAAGAAATAAACTAAACTTAGATGTTTCACAGAGCATCGTAACTCGAAGATTGGCCTTTTAACACTACGTATGTAGTGGGCGGAATGCAAAAACTACAATACGCCTTCAAATATCAGTGAGAACTAACTTCAAATATCAGCGAAAGTTCTGGCCTTAAAGGCAGACATGAAAAGCACGCGTGTGGTAAAGCAGGGAGAAGTCCTTTCCTCCTTCTCTTCCTTTTTGGCTAAAAGCTGTGTCTTAAATACTTATACAATTTGCAACCTCATTTGCATAAAGAAATCTACTCGCGTTTATTCTGGCCGGAAATGGAAAATAAGAGAGGATAGCAAAGTTTTAAAATAAAATAAACGTTAGTAAAACTTAAAATCCTTACAAACTGAGTGCGTGGCCGCCACACATTTTTCTCTTCACCTTTAACATAAGATTGTTAGACGGATCGACAAAAGCTAACAATAACAGTTTAATGTGATCTAATTTTTATAGAATGCTACAGAATTTGGCATTTTTAAATTTCAAAGATATAATTAAAATTCATGTTAAAATTAAGTGGATTTGCATCAGCTGCTAAGTGGTTAAAACCACAATACATGAATGGTCTTATGAAATGAATCCCTAACCCACTCGTAACTTGCTGTCTGTTTGTCGTCAGCAAGAAAATACTTCTTAAAATTCTTTGCCAGCATGGCTAAATGATTTTCAATGGTTACGAAAACAACTTTTACATGTTCTTCTTCGGCCTTGTAAATTTTAATACAATCACTCACATTTGCAAACATTGTTAGTTTCTTTGCTTTAAATTTATGCTCCACAATTCCAATTTTCTACAAAAAGCCTTAATTTTGTCACTCGTATCCAACATATGTGTATTTGCTCCTTGTAGCTGAAGATTCAAGTTATTTAATTTCTCGACTATGTCGACCAAATAGCTCAATTTCATCACAAATAAACCATCGCGAAAATTCTCGACTTCCGGTCTGTTTTTTTCTTCTAGGAAAAGAGCAATTTCTTCATAAACACGTTGCAAGAGTTTCCCACGTGATAATCATCTAGTCTCACAATAGAATAGTAACGCTGAATGCATTGCACCCATGTCTTTAAAAAGTACGGAAAAGATTCTTGATTTCAATGGAATTAAAACTTTTTTATTCGCAAAGTTTCTGTAAAAATTGATTTTTGCTTTTTATATGATTTTAATTTTAATTCGAAGAATTCTCTGGGTTTGTTGACGTACTGACTATGAAGTTGTTACGGAATGTCCAGGTGCGGTAATATAGCTTCCTCGCAAAGCAGGTTTAGTGTTGCCAGAAAATTGCAAGGGAAGGCGAGGTTGCCACATTTGGCGAGAAATCACCCATTTGGCGACATTTTGCAACAAAATTGGTGATATGATATAGACGCATAGAGAACCTTCTGGAACGAATTCTTACTGGTTTAGCCCAGAATGTTCTCGAGCACAAGCCAAAAGCTGTATAAACCCTTCTGGGACGCGGAGAGTCAGTTAGCGTTTCGTCTAGCGAGCTGATAGTCAGTCAGTGAGCGAGTGTCTCGTAGTCTAGTGCTGAGCTGGTCGTCGAGTGCATCGAGAGAGTTTCTTAGTGTATCGAAAGTTAATGCACTGTCGAGTTTAGTTAATGCAGTGTCGAGTTAGAGTTTGTTGAGCTCCGAGAACGATCGAACCGAGTCGGGAATTGTACTCTAGTGTATCGTCGAGTGCATCGCGAGTTGTAGCGTGGAGAGTCTCGAGAGTACGTAAAGTTCTGAGAACGACTGAGCAGAGTCGGGAGCTGTACTCTGGTACTTTGCCGTGAAGCTGTCTCCACCGTTATAGCCTGAAGGCTGTGTCGCTGATTGTCTCAGGTGTTTATAGTAGTTCTTCGACTGTATAAGTGATTTTGGAGCTGTCTTGAAAAATACTGGCCAATAAAGTGCGTTTCGATACTTCATCAAGTGTCGTCGTTATTCCCTCCAAATCCACGAACCCTTAACGTACGTATGTGCGAAGAAGAGAAAAACGTAACAAAGCGTTTCCAAATATCATTTATTAGGTTTTATGCTGTCTGCGGACAACATTTTTGAGCAAATGATGCACAGGGGCCTTTCTTCTTCATTTACTTCAGTACTGGTAAACCCCAAATTTAAGTATTCTTGAGAATATTTCTTGATTCTATTTTCGGAACGACGCTCGTCTGTGTACTTGTTGATGCTTGACTATCGTCTAATGCTCTCTTACGCCCGCTTAAAAAATTATCCATGAGTCTGCGTAAATCTGCTGCGGTGAATATTTAATATGGTGAATTGCAATTAACACGAAAACATATATAACATACGGTAGATTCGTTAGCGATCGACTCGAATGAGAATTGAAGCTTGCGTTATCGAACATTTTCCTTCTTCGTATGAGGAAACATTTGCTCTGCGCATGCTCGAGACGGCTTCCATAAACCATATAACTTATTTTTTCTCTTTTCTTTAGTTATGCTTCTGTTTTATTTCTTTTATTATTCCAAAAAAGTATTCCCAGTTTCTAAATTTAGCTCACCTCGTCTAGGTTGACTTTCATTAACGAATTTTTGTACTTTCAATTCAAATGTAATATTTAAAATTTCCCCTTTTCCATTCGCTTCATCTGCTCACCGCCCGCTTGGCAAAATGCCAGATGCGGTTTCTCGCCAACGTTGGCTCGCTTTTACTCTTTGCTTTGACAGTTACTTAAAAATAATTTAAAAACAGAAATCAAGATATTCAATATATATTATTACTGCATACATTTTATTGTATGCGGGGGGGGGGGGTGAGATGAAACGCTGGCTTAAAGCAGCGACATGGCCCGGAGGCAGAACACCTTCACTGAGAACCTCCGAAATTCTACGATGTCCTTGGTGTTCGCTTCTTATGTGGTGTGTGACCGACTAGGCCTTTAGCACTCCATTTTATCGTGTCCCTTAAAGAAACCTAAAAAGTAATCAGAATAAAAAACATTCAGTAAATAGAAATACTTATACACCTTGGTGCTGCATCTCAAAGTGAAAACGTTGGGTTTTAAGCAATTATATGGCATTTTGGCATAATATTTGTAGAGCAATGGCAATAGAAAAGAGGGATAATAATGTTTTTATTAAATTCCTACTATCAGCTCACACTCTGTCTATATCTTGTTCAAATTTTCTATCGTTAATAAAATACTTTTTATTCATCGACTCAAGTTCAGATACATTTTTTTAAACTTGTAGTGGATGACACTTGATGTTAATACAGTTTTTTTCACATATTAAAGTCAGTTCCTACTTATTTATTCCTGTTTATCGGAACTAAAGATATGCTGTTTTCTTAAATAAATATATTATAAGACTTACAAATAATGACCGCTTATTAGGAAATCTCACGTGCTGTAAAAATCAATTTTATAACAACTTATAAATAATAGTACATGACTGTGGTAAATGGGATTGTAATATCTAACAAAAATAAGTGGAAACAGTAAGACAGAGTTCTAAAGATTTTTAAAGTATATGGAATTAAAGAATTGTAGTTTTACAGAATTGGATGAAACGGATGTAATGTCCCATTATATGGCGAAAATTCAGTAGTAATAATATATTTAGCACGAAAACTCTTCGCAGTAGGTCAAGCATATGTCACCTAGAGTCGAGTGAAATCATTAGTTGGAATATTAATTAAAGAACTGGACTGCTGGAGACTCACTGGAAAGGTTCCTTGCAATAATGAAGCATTACAAGAGATGGATAGAATGAGAAAATTATAGACCACCATCAACTTCATAAATTAGAAACGAAAAAAGTAAAAAAGTAACTAAAATAAAATTTTTCTTTTTTGACTTAAGTAGGAATTAAAAAAAAATATATTACTTGCTTTTTATTCATTTATTTATTTTTTTGCAAATAGCGGGCACTAGCCATTTCGGCCTACGTTACTAATAAAACCAGAAATGGTGGCCATTTTATTATGGAGGCACCTAATAGGCGACCACCATTACATCCTCTGAAGGAACAGACAATTTACATCCATGCCTTCTGCGGGATTCAAGCCCAGGCCTTTCGATATGGCTGACGGCTCCCCTAACCACTACACCGTCTGGGCAGCTATACATTTACAAACATCCATGCCTTTTTCGGGATTCGGACCCGAGCCCTTCAGCACAGTAGTCAGCGGTGTTAACCACTATAACTCTTGGGCGGCCAGATACGCAAGTGACTGAATTTCCCATTAAATACTGCTCTACTTCCTTTACATAAAACGCGATACTGAAATCTCATTCTGATAGGGAGCTGTAGGTAGAAAACCTGAATTTTAAGGAAACGGTTACAAACTAATAAAAAAAAAACTACTTGAAAATTAAAATAATCACTAGAAAAGTATCCCACTTCACCCTTAGCCCTCGAGAGCTTTGCCATGATAGACAGCTGCGCTGCTTGGCAGGGTGTTTGACGAAGGCTGTCTACTCACCGATGAGATCCGATTCGAATCCGAAATCGAAAGTCATGGACTTTCAGACTTACGTTCTTTCGCAGTGGGGGCGCTTAGAATCCTTTACTGTGGATGTCTTTCACGAAAAGTTGTTGGTAAGAGAAGGAAGAGTTCAAGACTTTATACTCCGCCTGTTGCCAAACTGAGATGTTGTTTAGGCAGATAGCTCTAGTGAGCTTAGCTAAATAATCTGATCCATAATAAATAAAATTTAACTCATTCTCAACAATTTTATCTTACTCCTGGCAAGAAAAATTTATTCCCACTGAAAAAAGTAATAACAGCACTTAAAAATTTTATTATCTCAGGCGTTAATAAGCGAATTAAGACTACACGCGAGAGTTTAAACTGCAAAGAGGAAAAATTAAGAAATTGTTTGTTGGCTGAATACTTCGTCTAGCAAGTATAAAATCTGAATACTTCGTCTGGCAAATATATAATCCAAATTTCATTCATAATTTGCACTACCATTTTATATTGTAATCGCGAAAAATTTCGGGTGTCGTATTTCAACTGAAATATCTATTTTGACGCTATCGAATGAAATTTAACGATATTTTTGAGTGAAATTCGTACGTAAGAACAGAATAAAGGACTCCTTTTCCCGAAAAAAATTATAAAACTTCTTTAAAATGGATTCTGAAGAGATTTTTTCGTGGTGTTTGTACGTATGCACGTATGTATGTATGTATGTATGTATCACGCATAACTAAAAAACGAATAGCCTGAGAACGTTAAAATTTTGTATATAGGACTGCTATAACATGTAGATGCGCACCTCCTATTTTGGTTGCAATCGGCCTCACCAAAAGTATATAAGTTTATGTGTATATATATATATTCACTCTGTTACTCAGCTCAGTGAGCTCAGCTTTTTTATTCTTATATGTTAGTAAATTGTGCATTTTTTGCTTTAAAAATGATTGAATTACTTTGTTCTTATCTTCCGGTTAAGGTTTTTATGCCTTTAGTAAATCTGCATGCAAGATTTGTGGAACTATCAACAATTTAAAATTTGTTTAACTGCTGCTAAGCCTAGTCATTTTTCTTATGGCGGACCTATTTGTTATATTTGAAAGTTATTAGGGGAATAGTGGATTTGTTGCCGATCTAGAGAAACTAAGCTTCGCAACAACAAAGATAACGCCTTCTTTTATTATTGCGAATTAAATCACGCTTAATCCATTCTGGAATTTATTGGAGGAAATAAGTATTTAAGATTTATTTAATTAATTATAATTTATTAAAATTAATTATTATTAATTTTTAATATAGATATTTTAAGGTATGCATTTTTGCCGTGTCGCGAAGTGAGAACTGAATTAATTGAATGAGAAATACTGAATCGTCTGTGAAAAACTGTTTCTTTCTTTTTTTAGATTTATTATAGTACTTGAATAGAACGTGTGGCAACAATTAGATAATTCTTCAGATGATATAATTTTTTGTGCATTCTGATTATAAAATGAAAGAGATGTAACGCTGTTAAGTGAACCTAGCGACAAAGCGTCAAGAAAAATGCGTATGATTTAGTGTACCGCACAAGTCATGTGGTGTACACATAAGATTTTTTGTATTTAATATATAACTCAACGATCTAGAAATTCACCATGCGAATTAAAGACGCTACTTTTTCATATTGCATGCACGTTTCCTTGTCCAAACAAATAATCAAATCATAAATAACTAAAACTAGAAAAAAAATACACGAAATGATGATAAATAAAACAGTAAAATTACACGAATTTTAATGAGCGAAGACTAAGTAAATGCAGTTATGTTTTCTTCACCGCATTTGGCCGAGCAATTACGTCACATCAATCACACCACCTGTACCTCGAGTTAAAGAAGCCTAATCATAATAATAGGAAAGGCAACAGAGGAACAGATGGAACGTCAGAGAGGTAGGTAATTTGATCGTTTTATGATAAAGAGTCTTGTCTAGTCCACTTGAATTGCTTTAACAACATAGCTAATAGGAAAGGAACGGCTGAGTTCAGTGAACGGAAACGAAGCAGGGATTTGTCTCCGCCCAGGAGATCGAGTTACAATGTTCTCGCCGACCATATTGTTTCTCTACCGGCACAGATTTGCCGATTATTAGAATTAGTTTTGATAAGAGCTGAGAGTACCCATATAACGCGATATAACTTTATGTTACTTAATATTCGGCAGTGGAATTTTTAAAAATAAATAGAGAAATGTAATGCAGCTTGTGCTTGATTTCTTCCGATGCTGTCTTTGTTTAAGGAACGGAACAAGGAGTGAGCATTTTAGCAAAAGTTTCAAAATTCTTGAGAAGGAGACTTTGTACTGATTTTTCTTGATTCTGGTTTTTTGGCTGTTTTCATAACAACAATTAAAAAAAGAACTATCTTAAATAAATTCGAAAAAGGGATGTATGAGCGAAATGTAATTTTTAAATAAAAAGGGTTACTTGACTTTAAAAATGTATTAAGTTATGCATTCCTACATTTATCATCAGCGCACCATTGCCAATGTTGGTATTTGCAGCTAGAGGCGCAGTTTTTTACATAACCATAAAACGCTATCGTTCAAGTATTAACATTTTAAAGAAAATTTTTTACTTTACTTCTAGCAGCTGTAAGCGCTTAAGTTGTTCTTCAAAAAATTTTTTCATAAAAGGAAAGCAAATAAAGCTATTAGGGCATCCAGATCTCTTAACTCCTTTTCACCCAGGATAATTTTCCTATTACCACACTGTAAAGCAGGCTAGCTCCCTCTTTACTTTTAAACTATGGCTCAAATTAAAAACATTAACATAATTAAATGAAGCAATCAGCTTTGTAAATGTTGTAGGTTAAATGCCATGCTTCCACCAACTAAAATTCTTAAACAACAAACGCTTTGAAAAACTTACAATTGCATCTACCAAATAACATGTAAAACATGTTCTCTACAATATATAGGTCAAACAAAAAATTATCTTAACTTAAGAATTAACAACCATAGATCACACATTAAAAAATTTGCGAGCAACAATAAAATTTCAACTGATCATAATCAAAACACAGCTATTTTAGAACATTTTCAAATGCATAGCTTTGAAAATATTGAAATCACGATCTTAGAAATAGTACCAGACTATAAATTAAGACTTTTCAAAGAATCCAAAAAAAAATACTGCAAAGAGCTCTTTATCCATACGGACTTAACTCCAATTTAAGCAATACCACTAATAAAAGCAAGGAAAATTCTATCTACGGACAATTCAGATTTTTTAGCCAACCAACTTCCAGAGGAAAAAGAGGAGGAAATAAAATTAAAAATTTTTTTTTCAGCTCAAGATTTAGATATAATGTTACATAAAATTTCTAACTTCTTTCCACATGAATCTTTCGTTAAACAAACTATTAATTTAATGCATAATTTGAAGAATTATACCTTATGGAAACTTCTTAACAAAGTTAAAAAACAATTTATAGGAACAGAAATTATCAAAGTTTTAATCATTGATTTCTGCAACTTTAAACTCAATAATAGTAACTTCTTTCGGGAAAAAATCTTCTGTAAATTACAATTCAAACATCCATTATATGATCAGCTAAAAATGTCTAGTATTTTCAAAAAATATCAATCCCTATTACCTGATACTAACTTACAAGTTACACCGTGCTTCAAATACGAAAAAACAATAGGCTCTTTAGTCATTAATCACCATGAAGTTAGTTCCAACAGCGAATGCAACTGTCTTCAACCGGAATTTAAAAACTTTGTTGATCAAAATCACAAGCACATCATCACAGGAGACTTAAGCATTGTTCAGGACCAGCAACTAAGGAAAGTTATGCAACTAGGAACCAAATTTCGTCCCACATTCTCACTGAGAAAAGAATTTTGTAAGCAGCAATTTCACAACGATATCAATAAATTCATCATAACTATCAGCAATCGCACAAGCCTACCCACCACTACCTTTTTAGAATGGAAAACGGCAATAAGTAAAGCATTTGAGCATACATTGTTTAAACTTCCCCAGTTTTCAGCATTACATAATAAAAAACTTCTGCTCACTCAAATTAAAAAACTGCAAAATATTTTTATAATCACCAAAATAGATAAAGCCAGCAATAACTTCAGTATTTGTTGAAAAAAATTCTATTATGACCTTTTACACCAAGAATTAAATAGTTCTAACACTTATCAACAAGTTAAAACTAGCTCCAAAATTCTAGTAAATAAATTTAATGCTCTGCATAAAAGACTGAACCTTCATCCTAATAAAATTAATAATAGATTTACTAACCTGTACGCTTTACCCAAGTTCCACAAAACACCAATTAAATTTAGGTTTATAGCAAACAGCACTAAAAGCTACTTAAAAGAAATCGACTATAAATTTTCACAAATACTAAAACTCATCATGAAATATATCAATGATTACGATTTTCAAGGATTACATTATAACTGGATTATTACTAACAATGAAAAAATTATCAACACTATTAAGGAAATAGATATTCAAAATATTCAATGCTATGATTTCGAAAATTTATATACAACACTTCCCTTAGAAGATATTCTAAACAGCTTGCAAGATCTTCCAAAACTGTTCCCCAAATTTTAAATTTTATTACTAAAGACAGTTGGACAATATATCTTAAAAGCATCCTATTTAATAATTATATTCTCTTTAATAATACTTTCTTTAAACAAATAAAAGGAATTCCAATGGGCGGTAACAGTTCAAGCTCCATTTGTGGACTATTCCTGTTCTCATGTGAATTTAATTTCCTACGTTCACTTAACAAAAATGAATACCAGTATTTTAAATACATTTTTAGATACGTAGATGACATTATTGCCTTTAATAATTATGGAAAACTAAAAAATACACAGATTTATCCTTCCAGCCTTAAGCTTAATATCACTAATAACCAACAAGACGAAATTGTTTACCTAGACTTACAGATTAATAACTTTCAAGATATTAAAATTTACGACAAACGTCGCGATTTTACCTTTCCTACTTTAAAACTTACTAACTGGAAGTCCAATATCTCGAAAAAAATAATAATCAATACTATTCATTCACAAATAATCAGAATAAAAAGAATTTGCAACAATGCCGACAATCTTAAAGAAGATTTACTCCACTTAGTTAAAATACTCAATGAAAATCAAATACCTAACAATATAATCCAAACAGCGCTCAAAAAAGCAGGCATTTACCCTTTTATTTTTTAAATCATGTATTTAGGATAATGATACGTTTACTTAAATCTATTACTAGAAGGTAAATAGTTGATGGCCAATCTGTGTGATTTAATGTACAAATGTAAAATAATTTTCGGTCTCTTTGAACATAATTATCACCGTTACATTATATTCTTTTTAAAACAGTGATAAATCGGCCAGTCTATCTCTTTACCTAAAAAAATGGGCTAATTTCTTTTCAATAAACTGGCATGAAAGCCCGCTTGCCTGAAGACAACTGTTAAATTCTTTTCTTATTTTCCCAATCTTTTGGCCAATTATTCACAAAAAATATACGTTTTCTGGCCATTTTGAAACATTTTACACCAAACTCTTGATTCTACATTAGAGGGACGCCATTTTTTAACAACAGGCTTTCAAATTGACTCCCCCCGACGACCGGTTGCCTTCTCATTCGTCCAGAAGTTTTAGGCGGAACTAAGCCTTCACTACGTCACCTCCCCCTGTGGGTTTGGGTTTGCAAAGATTTTTTGGCTAAACTTACAGCCCCGTAGAATTACTCTGCTTTCCATAGATTCAACACGTTTCAAGAGGGTGAGTCTTGATTTTTATAATTATTATATTTTCTTACAAAAACATTTTGCACGGAAGTGTGCGTTTTTTCCACCAAATTTAATGTTTTTTGGATACTTCTTTCTTCAAATTTAACAGCTTCATTACTTTAAGCAAGAGGGCCCCCATTTTTTAGATTTTCTTGATTACTTCGGTTGTAATATAGGATTAATAGTGTTTCAGAAATTAACTATAAATTATTATTGATGATTTGTGGTTGCATCCTCTCTAATACTATTTAAATTTAGTTTTCTGTAAAAAATTTTTGAGGTCTTGAGGCGGTTCTAAAATTATTTGTTACCTAGATGCCTCTTTTTATTCTTTAATGCTAATTAATTCTTGTTTTGTGTTATATTGCTTTTCTTCCACGCGTAGGGAAAAGGGGCGTCTAATTGAGACGATTTAGATTAATATGGAAAGATATAATAGATATGAGAATTTTGTCAATTAATTGACGCGGTATTGTCTCAATTGGTCGTCAGTTGAAACGCGTGGAAGTAATATTTCAGCGAAAGGGGCAAAGTTCTTTTCCCCTGACGAAACAATTATGCAACTCTCGCTGGGATATTACCATTTTTCTATTGTATACTTTGTTTTTATTACAACGTCAGCTTTTCCCAATCTTACCCATAAATTATAATTTTCTAAGCATTATCTGAGTTATATTTACATAACCCATAAATTACAATTTTCTAAGCATTATCTGAGTTATATTTTCATGTTAATCTTTACTTAGGATTCTAAGTTTTAATTGTATTTAATGTGTAATTTTTGGCACTAACGTGCTTTTTCGAACAGGATTTTAGAGGGTTTAGGATGTACTATGGCTTTTGGCATTCTTACTTGTTAATAATTTAATTTATCTTTCATATAGGTCCTAACAAACATGTTTTCAGAATATTGCCTTTGGTGAAGCATAACCTCTTTGATTTATTAACACTTCAAAGAGAGATTATTGCTTTCAGTAAGCCATAAAGTTGTCTCCCCTCGAAATGAAGATCAGCACCACGAGAAAAAGTTATTGCTAGTCGCAAATATCTAAGATTTGCCTTCGACATTATGAAAATGCGTTATTCATTGTGAAATAAGTAGTCATTTATCTAAATAGATTTCTTAACAGCATTTTACACAAAAAGTATCATACATTAAACAGGTACATGGGAACAAAAGGGAATTCTATTCCCGAAATAAAGAGTTAGATTTGCAGAGGATTCGATGAATTTTATAAATGACAATACAACAGTACTGGGTATTTTGGTTTGATGTTTTTGACTGTATTTCTGTTTTAACCTGTGTTTTAATTTTTTGATTTAACTTTTTAACTGTATTTTTGTTTGTCTGTGTTGGGTGTGCTGCGTTAACCATAAGACCGATTATTTTCAGTCAGGAAGGTTGCAACACACTCGTATATTACATTACATTAAACAGGTTTTTGCTACCCTATAACAGGTCGACTGCAAAATTCAACCTGAACTTCGGCTCACCAGTGGCTCGAGAAAGTAAGACTGCTGAACATTGGCAGTTCAAATCGGAATTTAATCTTGAAAAGGAAGCCATCAGAATACTAATTATTCATAAAGGTGCCTGCACCTTTAAGTGTGAGTCAGCTGCAGTTAGAAAAGACTGAAACCTTCAAAAGAGCGCTTCGGCACAAATCTGCGCGCACCTTTATGATGATCAGTTTCTAACTTGAAAAAAGTAACCTTCATGAAGGGCACCATTATGCCGACATATCCTTGTGCAAGTCTGATTTTTGTTTATGTTTACAAGCAGAACTTACATAAGGGTGCTCTGGCATGAAGGTGTACACAGGCTTGTGAACGCAAAGCGAAATCAGTAACAGCTGGAATATATTACACAAATGGAGATGAAATGTTTAGTGCCGAACTCATCATATCTGAAGAATTTTGCGTCTCGTCTTTTAAGATTTTGACAAAGAGATCCACGAAACGACAGTCTTCCGTAGAACAGCTTATCAAAATCCTAATACCCACTGCAGTAGATTTCCAATGTTCTTTTATAGAACTATTTATCAGAATGCAAAAGTAACGAAAGCAAAGTGTGCAGGAGTTTAGCTACTATTACCTAATTTTAACTGGAAGAAAGCAGACAAAGGAGCAACAGAAGATGTCATTCCAAGGTGGTTATTGAACTAATTTAAAAAGCTGAGAAAAAGGTGTGATACGCTCCTACGCAAATGGTAGATTTAGTTTTTTTGGGGGGAGGACGGTTTTTTTATTTATTAAAAACCATTGTATTTATTGCGAAAGCTAAGAATACT
Source organism: Stegodyphus mimosarum (assembly GCA_000611955.2). Classification (NCBI taxonomy): domain Eukaryota; kingdom Metazoa; phylum Arthropoda; class Arachnida; order Araneae; family Eresidae; genus Stegodyphus; species Stegodyphus mimosarum. The sequence goes on from KK120629.1 coordinate 131,000, forward strand.
AAAACTGAATGAATGCTTTTTTAATTTAACCGATAGTAACTGAATTTCTGCAAATATGAAACATACAGTTCAAGGACCCAACGAGATATGTAGAATGTATTGGATTATTTAGGAAAGAAAAGGTTATATTTTTATTGCTAATAATGATAAAAAATAAACTTAAGTAGATTTGCTTTAAACACAGAATGCCTAAATATAAATTTCTGCAGTTCTAGTCACAAATTAAATTAATAGGTTCTCGGTTTACGTTGGTTAAGTTTAATTTCATTGGCCTTTCTATTATTCTTTTGGAGAAATGTGTTAGCAATACAAGGTAAGTCTCCATAAAAATGATGAAAACAACTCTACTGTTTTCTTTTTTACAAATATATTCTATAATGCTATAGTTAAGTGATATATTTCACATGTCTCCATTCTGTGTTCAAGCGCAATGACAGTCGCTTTAACCAACTTTGGCAAAGACTTGACAATGCTTCTTTTGTTATTTGTCTGCAAGTTAATGTGATTATTCTCTTAAAATTGTCCACGTTATAGATTTTCATCCAGTACACAACCGATTTTAGGTGGCTCCAAAAGTAAAAATCAATTGGAATGAAGTTTGGGGACCTGATGGTCACTCCACCGTACCACGTCAGCTAATCCAATGTCCAGGAAACTTCTAGTTCAACCACTAGAGCGCTTCATTACTGTAATGTAGTGGTACCTCGTCTTGTTCGAAGTTCTCACTTTCGTCCAGGATTGACATGAAGACGTACTTTTTCCAGATCGTATCGAGATAACCCATGTTGATACCGTTGAAGTTTCCCTCTATGTAAAAATGACCAACAATTCTGTTACCCCAAATCCACGAGTTTCCACATATCTTTGAATTTTACAGCCGAACAGCCAGTGTGGATTGGTGTCTATCCAGTACCTGACAATTTCTCTATTCATTTCCCCAATGACATAAAAATTTGCCTCATCTAAAAAAAGATGGAAATTACAACACCAGGAACATTTTCGTTCATATTCAATGCCCGCTCACAGAACTCTGCCCTCTGGTCGGGATCGTCATCTGTCAGATATTGCAACGTTCGTAGCTTGAATGGGGGGCCATTTGTTAGACCGCGCAATGCAACTGATACTGCTTTGGCTGATGCAAATTTCCGGAGAGACACGTTGTGTCCCCTCTGTCAGACAGCTGATCATCGTTGCCTGCACCATTTTTGACCTTTCTTCATCTGTTGCTGACTTTAGTATTCCACATACAGTGGTGGCCAAAATTGTGGACACTTTTGGAAATTTTTATGTTTTTGAACTTTTTATGCTTATAGAAAACGTTACGTTTCACAAAATGCAAACTTGTATATATCATTTTAAAGAGAATTTATTACCGAATTCAATACAAAACACAAAATTCAATTATTTGCAATACAAAAAAGTTAAACGATAATAGTTCTCGATATACATTAGATAGTGATGATTGCAGTGAGTTAGCAGTACTTAGTAGGGTACCCTTTATTTTTGATTACAGCTTCGCATCGACGTTTCATTGAGCTGACAAGAGTTTTAAGCTCTTCTTTCGTTATTACATGATGCCAGGAAACAATTATAGCCTCAATTAGTTCCCTTTTATTTGATGGGCGCCTCATTGGGACAAGAGTTTTCAAACGGTGCCACAAATTTTCGATAGGATTGAGGTCAGGACTGTTTCCTGGTCATGACAACAATTTAATGCTCTTTGTACGAAACCACTCTTTCGATATTTTGGCCGTGTGGCAAGGAGCAGAATCCTGCTGAAAAATAAACGAAGCATTGTTGGGAAAGAGATCTCTGATGGAAGGTAGAAGTTTTGGTTCTAGAATAGTGTCAATGTATTTTCTGGCATTCAGTGTCCCATCGATGACATGAAGGCGACCAATACCATCTGCTGACATGCATGACCAAATCATAACACTAACTGGGTTCTTCACAGTTGCTTGAATGCAGTCAGGATGTAGCTCTTCTCCTATTCTACGTCTTACATATTTTCGCCCATCACTACCGAATAACGATATCTTAGTTTCATCACTCCATATAACTTGTGACCACTGATCATCTGTCCAATTAATGTGTTCCTTTGCCCACTGTAGTCTTTTTTTTCGTTGCTGAAAATTAAGATAAGGCTTTTTTCGTGGAATTCTACCTCTCAGTCCAACATCTGTTAATCTTCTCCTGATTGTTCTTGAACTGACAGAAACACCAGCATCATTCAGATCACTTCTGATGGCCGCTGATGACATTTTTCTATCTTGGAGACATAGTCTTTTTATTCTTCTGTCATCAATAGATGTGGTGCACCTTTTTCGGCCTTTTCCTTCTTTGTTTTTTATTGAATTTGTTTCCTGATATCGTAAACAAAACTTTCGGACTCCAGATGTAGTCACTGAACCACCCACCTGTCTTGCAATTTCAGCATAGGAAAGACCACTTTCTCGTAACACAATAATATTACATCTCTTTCTAGGTGTCCAATCTACTCTTTTATTTGATGTCATTGCTTCTTGACTAAATATTAAAAATTTTTACAAAAATTCCTACTTGTAATTGCAGTGTATAAGAAACAGGTCCTCCTTCTACAGAACAAAGCAAAATAATGAATTGTTTCAAGTGTAAACATGATGTCAGCTTCTACTGGCAGTTACTAACATTTGATTGGTTCTCAGAACAAGAACAGTGATTGGCCAGGAAAGCTAGACATTACAAACCACTTCATAACTGTGTTTTTTATTTATATTAAAGTACATATAACTTTTTTTGTATTGCAAATAATTGAATTTTGTGTTTTGTATTGAATTCAGTAATAAATTCTCTTTAAAATGATATATACAAGTTTGCATTTTGCGAAACGTAACATTTTCTATAAGCATACAAAGTTCAAAAACATAATAATTTCCAAAAGTGTCCACAATTTTGGCCACCACTGTATGCTTTTATCGGCGACGAAACTTGTGCTTGAGTTTCTTGATTAAATTTTACCACGGTGTCATGTCTTGTCTGCCACCTTTGAGTTATATTGAACGTTAGCCCTACATGATGAGTCGCACCACTCCCAGCCTACGGAATGGTAACCCTCCGTTCTTCCTTCGTTCGTAGCATCTCTTTTCAATGGGTCCCCCTTCTAGAGTTAGACGATCCGCTTCGGAACTGACTCAAAGAACAGATTCATTTTATTGAGCGATTTTACTCCGATTCCAGAAACGGAGTTTCTGAGTTTAACTCTTTTAAATTTCCCAGAGATTTCCTGTTGTTAGAAGCGTGCACGTCTGATTGGCGAAAAAAAGAGTGGAAGGAAGTTGAAAGAGTACCAACTTCCCATTTTAAGGGAGAAAAGAATCTTTATCCTTCCATGTTAAAAAATGAGTTTAATTTTTAACGCTTGCCAACTTTTTTAAAAATTTTTATTATAGAATTTTACTGTTAGTTCTATGTAGAAATTTTACTGTTCACTACAAGGTCGCTAACCTTTCCCGACAAAACTACTTGTTAGATTCTTTTCGCTCTTCGGTCCATCCTCGCTATCCGCCCTTGATTCACACCCCTTTCCCAATCTTTTTCATTAAGGTTGTAGAGACATTAGGTTATTTAGATGAAGGAGAGATGAAAAATGAGCAATGAGAGTCGAACCACGGACCTCTTGGTTACGCGTCTAGCGTGCTAACCACGAAGACATGCGAAGAAGGCGAGAGAAATACCTTATAAAGTTATTGTTAGTGAGCGGTAAGTCATAAAAAAGAGCCAATTTATTTGAGAGAAGGAACTGATCCCATAAAAACGCGGTTTTGTCCATCTTTGTCATGATCTTGGAAAAACAAAAGTCACTGTTTTCAGAAGTTGTACAAAGACTTATGACTCATCCTGTACTTTTAGAATTCTATTGCTCAGAAGATAAAAAAAAGCAATACTAATGACGCTTCCGTACCTACCATTCTGAGCAGGCAGAAATTAATTACCTTGGCTTGGATATCTGAATGCAGTTGTATTTAAAGTATAAATATTTACACCTAGAATAGTTCCTGACACTCCTTTATCAAGTTGATAAAAACAGCAAATTGTTTGTTAATGGAAATGATACCTGATTTTTAATATTACACCAGGCAAAGAAATTCTGATAATCAAATTTGGGTTTCTAGAGATTTTACGCTTAATAATCGATACAAAAACTACGCATTACACTCGAAAGTGGATGTTCAGAGTAAGGACTGGAGAACAGAGGTTCCATTTAGAGAATTTTTCAACTATTATAACTCTGGTAATCAAACTTAGGTTTCTACAGATTTTTTTATCAATAGTCCCATTAGATTCGAACCCATTAGATGAAAACCCATTAGATTCGGGAGTGGATATTCAGTATGATGATGTTCAGTATAATGATTCGAAAGTGGATGCTCAAGCTAATCAACTATTTCATCAGACTAGACCTCTGATTATCAGATTTAATTTCGAAATTTTTTATTAGTATTCCATATATAAAATCAACATTAGATTCGAGAGTGGGTAGTCAGTATAATGGTGTTCAGTATAATGATTCGAAAGTGGACGTTCAGTGTAATGATTCGAAAGTCGATGTTCAGTATAATGAATTATTTTATCAGATTAGAGTTCTGATAATCAGATTTAGGTTTTAAAGATTTTTTTATTAATAGCCGATATATAAATACAACATTAGATCTGAGACTGGATATCCAGTATAATAATGTTCAGTATAATAATTCGAGAGTAGATGCTCAGGGTAATGAATTATTTCATCAGATTAGAATTCTGATAAGTCAAATTTAGGTTTTAAAAAGTTTCTTGATCTGTAATCGATATATAAACGGAACATTAGATTCGTGAGTGAATGAATAATACTAAAACAAGAATTATTTAAAGTTATTATTAATTTAATCTCCTTCTAACTTTCAAATACAGAGGCTGTTCACACATTTCTTAGACGATTTTCATTGTAATTACGTAAATATTTTATTTAAAGTATTTATGTTTTAAATGTTCTATTTGATAACTCTTATTCTTCACTATCTTTATACATCGTAATTTCCAAGACAATAAAACTTTTTATAGTATTCGAAGAGGTATGTTAATCTATTGCCTTCGAAGCTTTCCGAAGTCTAAGGAAGTTTATAGGTCGACGTTTGGACAACCCGTGTTTTAAAAGTCCAAAAGGGCAAAAATAAATTATTGATAGATTAGGAGATTTAATAGAGATATGAATGAAGATACGGCCTTGATACTGGTTTCTTGTTCCATTTTTTTCCAGGAAATTGACAGTAAATTTTGACGTGTGGCTGTTTGCTTTGTCTTGATGCAGTTCTACTGATGTAAAGAGAAGGTATTTCATGTTTGAAAATTGGGTATAAAATATGTTTTTTATGATAAGCGGAGTTGATCTTAGCATTTTTCTCCACTCTCTTATTTTTAATCTGCCGTATATGAAAAAACAGCAACATTCACAAATCCCTTAGAAAACTTCCTTCAGATTCCTTTGATCCTGTTTTAAGATTTTTTTCTCCTCTTTGATGGTAATAAATGGATCTCTTTTTATTGCAGTCATTTAAGTACACCCAAGATTCGTCTATTGTGACAACATTTTTGCACTTTTGTCCGGATAAATATTTCCCATAAAGAATTCTGCAGTGCGTTCTGCGTTCGGCGATATGTCGTAGAGAAAGACGACGCAACTTATGTTTTTTCGCTTATTTAAGATTTAAATTAGAATTAATCACTTTGGTTACAGTTGAGACTGAGCATTTTAATGATTATGCAACTGTCCTTTGACTTCGCGGATTTTCTTTCAACATTAAAGAGCTTACTTTTGCAACATTCGAAACATTCCGTTTTTCCTTGGATACATATTTGAAACAATTTTTCAACTTGAAGGTAATTTTTGGCTTTTTTATCCTTTGCTGTTGACAACTTTGCCTATCACAGCTCTAGATATCGAAAAACCATGGCTTTCATAGTGTTTTTTAATAACTTAATATGAACAATTTTTTCGGAAAGAACACAAACATAGCCTTCCATCCGTTGCTCCTTAAAAACGCCATTTCGCATGAAAACAAAAATTGTCAAGTAGCAGACGATAATTTATACTTTCAAAAATATAACTGCAGTTTAAAAAATTCCAACCAGAAGCGTTTTTTCCCCTTTTCATAGCCAAGCAAAATCGTCTGAAAAGTGTGCGAACAGTCTCTGTACATTTTTCTTGATTTACGTGGTTTTTTAAAGCACTTGATTGCCGCCGCCATAATAATGTCATTTGCAGCTTTAAAATATGGATAAACTGACCCAAAATAGAATTTAAATGTGTTCAGGGAATCATTAATCTTATGTTTTCTTTGGAAGAGTAATGCGAACCGTATCATCAAGAAAAGAAGATCATTTATGATTAATTCTTTGCTGAGTTTTGAATAAACTACTAATACAAAAACAAATCAGTCATTTCAAAGAATCTTCTTCAAATCAATAATCACCTCCATATTAGAAATATAGAATGCTGTTGGAGATCAAGTTTTTATTCTCTCATGCTAAGTATTGTTTCAAATTTTGGTGTCTTCTTCTCTAATAAATCATTCATTCTAAGACATATTTTAGACACAAGATGATTTATTTAGGCTCAGAACTTTTGAATTCAGCGAAAGAAAAATATCGTCATTTGTTATGCTGTTTGTCCTTATTTCTCCAAGAATGTGTTATAACGGAACTTCGATTATTTGTCAGTCTCGAGACCATTGTCGTGAAGGTTAAACGAAAGTCGGGTAAAAGAAAATCCTCATACTACCAGGTATCGGATATAGACCACGAGCGAAGATCCGTTACCAAAATACACTGAATATTCGTATAGCACGAAATCAAGATTAAGACTAAAAACTGGCACACATAACTTCTCAACTTGTATACTATTACCTACAACAAAAATATGATATTTAAATAAATTTCGGAAGATCTTTGCCACAAAATACGATAAATATTAGTAGTATTGTTTTTTTCCTAAAGTGTTCTAATTTAGAAATATTAATTCTAAATAGTTAAGTTAAAATAAATATGTTTATAATTTAATGTAAAATGAAATGGGCAGAGTCATTTTTACCTGATGCAAAACTCAAAGATTATACATAAAAATTCAGTACATAGTTTTACGTGATAAGGCAGTTCTTAGTTATTTTATGCAGATTACAAACTTTTGCAGAACGCGGGGGTTATGTTACTAATACATTGCAGGCACGATATCACGTTGTCCAAAGTTAACATTCTGGGAAAGAAATGTGTTACGTATCGTCCAAATTAAGAAAGCATGTATAATTTAAACAAATTTAAGTGCTATTGTAATTCTGAGAGAGAAATGAAAAAATTAGAATTTAAAGGATTTTTAGAACTATTTAATAAGTAGGTACAATTTGCACACACACACACACACACACACACACACACACACAAAGCGGGGGAACAGTTCTATATCTCCCTTTCTACTGGTCCGATTGACGAAATTTAACATGCGTTTTTCACGTCTCGAAAGCGGTATATTAGATTTTTATGTAGCATTGTTTCAATATAAGGAATTCTGACACAAAACTTATGTTTTTTTAAGTGGGTTATTCCATATTTCGATTCTACTACTGAAATTATGCCCAAATATTAAATTTTGCAAAATTTGGTGAAAAACTTACCGAGAAATTTTAAAATTTATCTTGGCGCACTTTTTTCAATATGCGCTAAGAATAATTCCCTTAATGAAATTCTTAAATTTATAACAAGATATTTTGCTTTCTCTTTTTTTTTATTGTATACGAGCAAAAAAAAAAAAAGGTTCGTCGTTTATACTTTCAAATAATTTTAACAAAAGGCTTAAAGCACATTTGGCGTTATTATCGCCTATCACAAATATGCCAAATTTCAAAACGCGGCAATGTATAAATTCACGTACATTTTTGGTAATTTGGACTAAAAAACTCAACTGTTTTTCCGGTATGCCTAGAAATATATCTACCTTAAGATGACGATAAAAATTTAATAGATTGAAGTTCAAAATCTTTTTTGAAAAATTTATAAAAATTAATAAAAAAGGCAAATTTTTAAAATAAATCAAAAAGTAGCTTCGAATTTTATTTGGATTGAATCTATATTTCGAACTGGGAAGAAAGGAATCAAGTAAGTTTAATAATAATAAAAAAAAAGAAATGTTAATAAATATATAGAAAATTCAATTCACATTAAGGAATTAAAATTTTGAGAGAAAATATTTTAAAAACTACTCGTGCCATTTTTCCCAAACTTGGCACTTTGACATAATTGGAGTCGTAGAATAGAAATACAGTAAGAAATCGATATGTCATTTCAGATAAAGTCCGCTTTTACCTGTGTTTGAGCAATGCTATATATAACTCTAATATATGTAAGTTGAGCTTTCGAGATATAAAACCTCAAGTTAATTTTCATCAATCGGCCTAGCAGAATGGGAACTGCTTTTTTTAAAATTATCTTATATATTTGTTTGTTTATTTTTGTGTGTGTGCGCAGAATGTACACTGGGGGGGGGGAGGTGAACAGTTCTATATATCCCATTCTACTAGGCCGAATGACAAAATTCAACTTGCGTTTTTCATGTCTCGAAAGCGCGAGTTAGGATATGTATTAGATTTATATATAGCAGTGTTCTAATATAGGTATTTTGAGACAAAATCGGATTTTTTCTGAAATGACATGTCGACTTTTTTACATATTTTGATTCTGCGACTCAAATTATGCCAAACTGCCAAAATTTGTAAAAGTCACGCGAGTAGTTTTTAAAAAATTAGCTATCAAAACTTTAGCTCCTCAATGTTAATTGAATTTGACATATATTTATTAATATCTCATTTTTATTAAACTAACTTGATTCTTCCTTTCATATTTCGAAATCTAGGTTTATTCCAAATAAAATTCGCCCATTTTTTATGATTTTTTTAAAAATTTGTATTTTAAAATAAATTGTATAAATTTTTCGAAAGTGTTTTGAATTATAGCTTCTAAAAGTTTTACCATCATCTTAAAGCAGATGTATTTCTAAGCATACCTGCAAAAAATTAGAGTTTTTATTCAAAATTTCCTAAGATAAATATGAATTTACATATCGGCACGTTTTGAAATTGGACATATTTGTTATAAGCGATAGCAACACCCAGTGCGGTTTACGCACTTTGCTAAAATTATTTGAAAGTATGACCGATGATTTTTTTCGTGTACAATGAAAAAAAAAAAAAGAAAGAAAAATAGGTTACTATAAATTAAGAAGTTTACCAAGTGATTTATTCTTGGGGCAAATTGAAAAAAAAAAAATGCGCCCAGATAAATTTTTAAATTTCTCCATAAATTTCTCACCAAAAATTACAAAATTCAATACCTAGGTATAATTGGAGTTGTAGAATCGAAATACGGAAAAAAATCGCTATATCATTTGAGAAAAAGTCCGATTTTGTGCGAAAATGCCTATATTAGAACAATGCTATGCATAAATCTAATATATATCCTAAGTCGCACTTTCGAGACATGAAGAACGTAGTTTGAATTTTATCAGTCGGCCCAGTAGAACGGAAGATATAAGAGCCTCCCCCCTTTTTTTTGTGCAGTGTGCATGTTATACCTGTGCGTGTATTTGACCTGCTTCAAATCTACCGATAGATAGTTCTCCATGTTGTTCTGTTTTCCATACTCTCGTGTCCATTCACTTTATCTGATACTTTGCAAAATTTACCCAACAATTGCGGGAAACACGGCGAATGTAGTGAAGGACTACGAGCAGACGAATCGCCGAAAACCCCTAATGAATTTATATCCCCTCCCCAATCTCAGTTCGCAGACACACACATGTACGCTTATGTATTCGAATCTGAATATTTGCATAATTCTTCGGCGGCGTAATAAATACCTTTGGTTCAATACTTTTCGTAATAATAGACATAATTTTCAAATTCTTTTAATTTTTCACATGGGTGTAGTAATAAATAGCTTTAATAAATTACAAGACGAATAAAACATATTTTGCTACATTATATTTCTATTATTTGGGGAAGAAGATGGATTGATTCTGTTTATAGGCTTGTCTTAAGGGATAAAAGAAATAGATGGTTAAAGAAGTGCTCGATAAATGAGTTTCTACAGTATTGTGTTTTTAGTACCTCCATTGGATTATTATTTGTGGTATTTAGAAAAAGGATACCCCAGTCCAGATTTATGGATTTGTTTTAAGATTAAATATTGTTACGCTTTTTTTCCTTCGTACGTACGTTAAGAGATTCGTGGATTTGGAGTGAATAACGATGACAACACTTGATGAAGTATCAAAACACAATTTATTAGCCAGTATTATTCAAGACAGCTCCAAAATCACGTTTGAAGTTGTCGAAGAACAGCTATAAACATGCTGAAGCAATCAGCGACACAGCCTTCAGGTTATCGGCGACGGCTTCAGGGCAAAGCAGCAGAATATATCTCCCGACTCTGCTCGGTCGTTCTCGAAACTCAACACACTCTAAGATATAACTCGATGATGCACTAACTCGCGACACGCTAAGAGATTCTCGATGCACTCGACGACCAATTCGGCACTAGACTACGAGACACTCGCTCACTGACTGACTATCAACTCGTTAGACTAGGCACTCACTGACTGACTAGACGTGACACTGTCTGACTCTCCACGTACTAGCAGGGTTTATATAGCTTTTGGCTTGTGTTCGAGAATATTCGGGGCTAAACCAGTAAGAAATTGCTCCAGAAAGTTCTCCATCCGTATATGGCATATTGCCATTTCTCTCGCCAAATATCGCCAAATGAACGATTTCTCGCCAAATGTGGAAACCCTGCCTTCTATTGCCATTTTCTAGCAACCATAAACCAGCTTTGCGGGGAAGCTATCATACTGCGCCTGGACTTTTCGCAATAATATCTGAAACTTCTGTAATAACCAACGGAAATCTTCTTAGTTACACTTTCTCAGGCTCGGTGGAAGTGGGCCTGCAAGGCTTGCACCGCTGTAAAGGGGGCCAGCAGACGCTTCCTCGATAGCAATCAACCACATGAATTTTTTATTAATATTTATGAGTTTATAAACAAATATTCGAAAAATAATTAAAGTAGAAAAATGTATAATGATAGAAACTGCGTTTTAAAATATAAATATATTACAGAGTTTGGTGTTCTTTGGTAGCATAAGCTAAATCTAAACTCCTAATCGATTTAGAACGAATTATCTTTTAGTCCGAAAAGAACTGCAAAGTCTTAAGAAGGTTTAAAAAAAATCTTATAATACTTAAATCAGAACTTGAGCATAAACTGAAAGTTTTGTTCTTGACAGGATCATCTACCACTCGTGACGATGTAACTTAAAGGGGATAACTAAATTCAAAAACTGAAACTAAGTCTAGTGGTCAAAAGACTACATAGTTTAATATAACTAAGTTGGCTCAGAGCTTCTCACCGGTGTGACAACTAAACGTCGGCAGCAGTAACGTAAAGCCGAAGAAATACAGTCATACATGAAAACACGCTCCATAATCCCCCAAAAACACCCCTCGAATTAAGTACTCTCAAGTTAAATTTGCATTCTGGTGGGGAAACGGATGGAGGAGTAACAGTAAAGATCTAAATCATAAAGTAAGCAAAATTATTGTAACCTTGCAATATAATTCAAAATATTTTTAGAATGGAATTAAATGGTAAAATTTAAGCAAATTTTGAGGTGGCACCGGGGGCGTTGCGACGACACCAGGCGACAAAATTTAGAAGCAGGAAAATTCTCCAGATCCTGGACGGCAGAAAGCACAGCACCGTTTATTTTAAATATTTCTTTATAGTAACGTCTTTTATATTCATTTTATATTTAGAGTCATATAATTGAATCAATACCGCAGCTCTGTGAGAAGATATAATAGCATTAAATTCAAGCTCAATTTGTTCATTCATTCCCATATTTTAAGAATTCATATACAAATTTTAGTGCCTTATCACTCTTATTCACGTTTTTTCATCTTTATTTCACTTTCATCTTTACTTCTTCTGTAGGCTTCTACTGAGTCTCCTCTACTTGGACTTATAAAATCCTACAGATTTTATCTTTCCTATTTTTTTTCCAGCTGTATATCCTAAGACAGGCTAGAAAGCTTTGTGTGTGAGAACCGCATATAGACCGCAAAGTAAATGATTCCACATATGTAATAATTGAGAGTTCAGTTGTCAGGACTGAGTGTTCGGTGCATATTCTTGGAAAACATTTTCGTGACAAAGTCCTGATCTTGAACAGGGAGCTGAATGCAGGTATGTTCTGTGGTAGAATACTGTGAATAAGTGGTAGAAGAACTACATTTCAGAGGGATTTGAAATCCTCTTTTATTAAACCACAATTATGTACCGCCACTTCCCAACTCGGGAGGGATACAGAAAATAAAGACCGCACTTGAGTCTAAAATGAACAATCAAATTAATTGAAACTAAGGCTAAATGGAAATTAAGTAGTCGTTGCTCACAGAGCTGTAACGCGAAGTTGGCCTCTAAACTAAATGGTGCGTAGCAAGATTTAACTAATACTGACGCACTTTGAATTACTTCAATAAGTAATAAAGTAGCAGCGCTACGGCTTAGAATTTAAATACCAGCTAATCAGGCGAACGTTGAATAGAGTAACAGTGGTCTGAGACTAAAAGCTCTCTCACACTGAAAGGTTTCTACCTTTCGCTTAAATATAACTTGGCTCCACTTCAAATTAGCATAAAGCTGAAACGCGCGTTTATTCTAACGGGAAGTTGAAATGAGAACAGATAGAAAAGGGAAAATTAAAATAAAACTTTGTTAGTTTAACTAAAACCTTACACAGTGTATTGTCAACTTCACTAATTCCCCACTGAAAAATTTTTTCATAGAATACCCCCTAAGAATCCACCTAAGAACATATGTTGTTGTACAAAATACTTTTAAATAAAAATTAAGCCTTAGATGTTTCTGATTTAGTCCTTAGTTACTTCTAACTTGCTTAATACAACGCTAATTCGAACTGACGTTATCTGAAAAACCATTAAAAAGTAATTCAAAAAAAGATTTATTTCACAATTTACTGCTTAAGCGTATAGCCAAGATTTCTGGGCAAAAAAATAAATTGGACATGATTTTGATTTTGAGTTATTTTGAGCTATCTTCCACAACCATTTCGAGATGGCTTTCCATTAATGGATTTTACTCCATAATCATTTATCTAATTAATTCATTGATTTTTTACTTCCTTGCACGAAATAAAGGAACGTAAACGAAAGATTCTAATTGCGAAAAATTTCGGGTGTCATGTTTCAATGAAAATATCCATTTTGGCCACTCTCAAATGCATTTAAACGAAGTTTTTGTTTGACATGACGAATAGCTATAACGGCTAGGGTTTCTCACTTTTATTCTATCAAATTAAGAGACGAAGAACCTAGTGAACTGCTAAGTGAATAATCGCTTAAGTTCACGAACAGAAAAGTAAACTTAAGAAGGTTTGATTACCCTTTATTTGCTCAAAATAAGATTAACAGTCGGTCCCTTTCCTTGGGCGTACAACAAAGCCTCCACTTGAGTTTAAACTGAACAAAATGTAAGAAATAAGAAATAGACAATAGCAAAAATTTTATAATTCAAAATGTTTTTCGAAAAAATTATTTAAAAATACAAATTAAAAAAATAAATCATAAAAAATGTGCCATTTTTATTTGGAATGAACCTCAAAATGGTCAAAATGGGAAAGGAAGAATCAAATAAGTTTAATAAACAAAGAGATATTAATAAATATATGCCAAATTCAATTAACATGGAGGAGCTAAAATTTTGAGAACTAATTTTTTAAAAACTACTCGTGCTATGTTTACAAAACTTGTCAGTTTGGCATAATAGGAGTCGTAGAATTGAAATATGGAAAAAAAATTGGCATGTCCTTTCAGAAAAAGTCCGATTTTCTGTCCAAATACCTATATTAGAATAATGCTATATATAAATCGAATACATATCCTAAGTCGCGCTTTTGAGACATGAGAAACACAAGTTGAATTTTGTCAATCGGCCCAGTAGAACGGGAGATGTAGAACTGTCCCCCCCTTTTTTTGTTGCTATCAGTTTCGAAACATTAAAAGGGACTAGAAATCTTATTACTAATTAGGCCGCACCAGACACAGAAGAATCTAAATTGCATTATCGAGTCACAAGTGGATTTTTTAGAGTTCCGCGTTTGAAAACTGCTCCGATTTGCACAATCGTTTGTAGAGAATGTGGCTTTAACCAAGCAGAATATATTTTTTTAAAATTCTGCAGCGTGTCAACAGCCATAAGTAATCCTGTGCTCCTTGTTCCATGGCTCTATTCAATATTACAGCTGAATACTAATTACACTGATAGCACTTTAACAAATGACGTCTGGATTTAGGTAGTTCTAATTCTGGTACAAGACATAAAACGGGTTTTCGAGAGCTACGAACACGAGACTGTCAGATTGTTTCAATGTTGTAAATAACAAAAACCATACACGTGATCTCTTTGAATAACTGAATTAATTAAAAGCACTTTTTATCTCCTTTCACATAATACATGTATCGTAATGACAATTTCTCGGTAATTATTATAGGAAAAGAGGATAGGTTTTGCAAATAGTATATGGATTAAATCTTCTTTTCCCCATTCTCGTAAGATTCTTCTTTTGGAGTAAGACGAGTTCGCGTAACTCGACCTTTCTTACTAACCTATAATACTGAATTATATTTCATTACGTTCTTCAAATTACATTCAAGCGGTAACTACACTTTTTATTCTCATTTATTATCAGGCTTAAATTTTAAGATTTTTTATTAGAATTAATCTGATTGAAATTTTTTATTATCTAAAATAAGTAGTTATTTCTTTTAATTTTCTTTTCCTCCGTAAAAGGACATTGTTTTCGTATTTCGTCTATTTTTTTTTCGTCTTGCTTGAATAAGCAAGAAATCGTTTGCATCACTATCTACATTTATTTAGTCGTTCACTATCAGGCAATAAATTGTTTTCCTCATTGTTTTCTTTCCTGTTTCTGAATTTTTTTGCTATTACTTACATTACTTACGAAGACGATTAAGATAACCTTCTTGGAAACTTGCTGTATTATAAACACATGGCATGAGTTATGAAAGTATTGTGTATTTGTCTTTTAGAAAGAAATTTCTCTTCATTAGGGCAGTAAACGCTCATATGTTTATGTTTATTAAAGTATAACAACTTGTCCTTATCAGAAAGCAAATAATTTGTATTCATTATCAACATCTTTCGAAGTATTAGTAGAGTTTTATATATAAAAGTCTTGTAGGGTTTCATTTCCTCACAGGAATACAAATCAGTTAGAGCGTATTTAAGTCGAGGGTTTTGGATTGTAAGACAAAGAGTGTTTTTACCACTCGAGGCCGCGTTGCTAGGTACACCAGCTCTGACAAGCTTGTAATTCTTTGTCTCCGCTTTGCTGCCGTTATTTAAATCGTTACGTCAGTGAGAAGTTTTGAGCCAACCTCGTGTTAAATAAATTGGGTAGTAATCTTTGACTACTAGACTTAGTTTGACTTTTGAAATTGACTGTTACTTCGTCCTGCATCTGTTAGGAATTTGATACTAGTTTATGCTGCCAAATCAAGTCAACATTATAACCTCACTTCAAGTGGCGTAGCTAGGGGGTTCAAGGGGGGACATCTGTCCCCGGGCGCAGCATCTAGGGGGCGCCAAATGGATGTTACGAAATTTT
This sequence comes from Stegodyphus mimosarum, assembly GCA_000611955.2. Lineage (NCBI taxonomy): Eukaryota > Metazoa > Arthropoda > Arachnida > Araneae > Eresidae > Stegodyphus > Stegodyphus mimosarum. The sequence continues at coordinate 146,769 of KK120629.1, forward strand.
AGAATAAATTATTTTCATTTTTAAATACAATAAAAAATAAATTTTAAAAATTCGCATACTTAGTCCACCACCCCATCGTAATAAGGATATCTTTTTATTACATTTTTTGTCGTGTGATTAGCAAAGATGGAATAGAAAAGCTAGGTTTTCTATTTAAACGTAAGGTCAATGAAAGTCATCCTTCCACACTAAGCAAACGGCGAGAAAATACTTCGAAGGTTATATGATACTTTAAAAAAAAAGAGCAAAAAAAAAAACTGTTTTTTGATAGTGTTCTAAGAAATTCTACATTTTCTAAGTGAATTCTACTCGGTGTACTTTTGTTTGGAATAGGTAAGCAATTTCCCCCCTTTTTGAAAGTTATGGATATTATATAATTTATAATGAGAAAAATAACTTTTTATGTCATTGAAAATTCATGCACTATGTGCAGTTGTGTATTTAAATTTATTTATCTAAGCTGAAAATTTCAATTAAAGGTAATTTGTTCAATTATTAATTATCTAATTAAGAATTGTACATAAAACGGAAGCACTTCCGCAAAGCGCCCGTTGGCGCTTCGGCAAAGAACCTGTTCGCGCCGACGGTTGCTCACCAACGGTTGATCGACGTCGACGATGAGCGGCGTACGGTTATTAAACACATGAAAGTAAGCCGCGTAAAGGAGATATTTAGTGCATATAATGAAAATAATAAATGACATAAATTCAGGTTAGCAGAGAAAACAATATATAAAAGCATATGGATGTAAAATTAACCGATTAAACGTGATATACGAAAATAAATTTGTATGAAATTAAAATAAGCACGGAAAACAATATATTAAGCTTAACGGAAGTGAAATAATAATCTAATAATGAGATCTTTGTAATAATGAACTCTTTTCTTGACAAAGTCATCTATTTAATGGAAAAAATAAGTAAAATTCGGATCTGTCTTTGAATATCTTTCAATATTATAAAATTCCAAAATATTCCTGTTTTTAACAGTGCAGTTTCTAAGGAAATTATAAAAGCATAAAATCAAAAAGTACTTTTATAGTTAATATCTTCATTGTATAATTTAAAAGTACTTCCAAAACTATGAAAATCCATTATCAACACATAAATGAAATCAGCAAATATTCTCATTTTAAATAGAAACTTAATTGCAACTATCTGATTACATGAAAGTTTTTTTTAGTAATAAATTATGTTCTTCTCATACTTATTTTTTTTTATTTTATAAATGTACTGCGCAAAAAAAATAAATTATGTTCTTCTCATACTTATTTTTTTTATTTTATAAATGTACTGCGCAAAAAAAATAAAAATATTCGTGTTTCCAATTATCACTCACCCCCTCTCATGATTTTCTTCCGCGAACAAGCATCTGTCTCCGAAAACTTCACTAATTATATGAATATGTTTGTATCTATTCATTGTTAAAAATTCATAAAAATAACGTGAAAATCCGAAAATATAAGAAATATGTGAAGAAAAGTTTAAATCTGTAAACGCGAACATCGAAGGTGGTAGTTGAACTGACGGGTTACCAGGTGTGAACTATTATCGCCAATGTTGGCGGTGTTTACATTTACCGGGCGCTTTGCGGAAGTAAACCCCATAAAAATTTTTTTTTCTTTTGCAATAATCTCAATTTTATTAAATATGCTATTCAGAGATGTTATTACACAGGGAGTTACTGATTCCTAGCTGTGCAGTTAGACAAAATTATTGTCTTAACAAAATTATTCCTTTAATGTATGATATTAATGAGAGGATAGTTATTTTAATTCTTATGTAAACATTTTTCTTTGAAGAGCAGCTGATCACAAATGACTGATTGAACTAAAATTTGCTAATAATACCTCAACTTTACTGATTTTATAGAGCTGTAGAGGGATAATGTCTTATACTTATCTATATGACGAAACATTTTCATTTATCCTATATACAGGAATTGAAGTGCTTAAAACTCTTATGTTGTACTAAAAATTCTAAGAAATGTGAGAACCACTGAGTTAGTGATGTGGGAAAAAGAATAAAGCCCCCTTTCTAATTCTTTAACAGTGAAGAATTAACTGTAAACAAGTTGTAATCTTTGCTGCTTCTATCAATTAAAAAGACCGAATCGATATGTAATTTGACTTATCACTTACGGATGAGTTAAAGTGTAATCGAGCATATCTAAAGAATTATAGAATCTATCACAAAATTCTAATTCATAAATTAGCAAACTGAGAATCAAAATAAAAGTTTAGAAATAATTTTAAACTTAAATTATAATCTCAATGATTTAAAAGTAATAAAAACTATATGATTTTTGAATTTTTTTCATGTTTATTAAAAACAATAAAAGGCAAAAATTTTTACTTCTTTGAACGAAAAGGAAAAAAAGGATGCATTGTAATCGCGAAGAATTTTGGGTACCATATTTCAATGCAAATATTCATTTTGCCCATTCGCGAATCAATTTGGACAATTTCTTTGCATGACGTCTGTACGTATGGACAAAATAAAGAATTCTTTTTTTCCAAAACGGATTGTAAACTGGATTTAAAATATACTACTCAAAAGGGATTTTTTTCATGACGGCTGTACTTCGTACGTATGTATCTCACATTAACTCAAAAGTGATTAGCTGTAGAACGGTGAAACTTGTATATATCTCACATTACGACGTATGTAATTCACATTAACTCAAAAATGATTAGCCGTAGAACGTTGAAATTTTGTATATGGAACTGCTGTAGCAGTAACTGTGTGTATATATATATATATAATAGATTTTAAGAGAGTTTATTTTGTTAAAATGAAAAATTGCTAAGTGAAAAATTATAAATCCTTCAGGGTATTACTTGATAGATGGCCACCATTACCTCCTATGAACGGACGAACATATACACCCATGCCTTCTCCGGTATTCGAACCTGGGCCTTTCGGTCGGCTTCCTTAATCACTATACCGTCTGAGAAACATAAAATAATGCAAAATCGCGTTTTGTAGCTTAACAGTTATTCGGTTTGTAGATAAAGTCTTTCCAAAAATCCAGATTTATTTGAATTCAATTTATTGTTTTAAATTAATACCATTATTTATATTGAGGTAAAAAGTGTGAAGTGAAACTATTATA
>KK120629.1:149916-215333 GCA_000611955.2 Stegodyphus mimosarum
TTTCAGGAAAAAACTGTGGTAATAAAAGAGTGTTTCCTTGGATTTATTCAAACTCATAAAAAAGATGCAGCAAGTATAGCAGGTATAATATTACAACAACTAGAAAAAGACAAATTAGCTTTCAAAGACTGTCGTTCACAGTGTTACGACAATGCGCCTGTGATGTCCGGCTATAAGTCAGGAGTGCAACAAAGACTCACAGCAATTAACCCAAAAGCTATATTTGTTAACTGAGATAATCATACACTTAATTCAGTTGGGGTTCATGCTGCTAGTCATGAGGTAGCTTCTGTGACGTTTTTTAGTACGATACAAGCTATCTATGTTTATTTTTCAAGATCAACTCTTCGATGGAAAAGACTGAAAACTGCTCTAGGTGTATCGTTGAAGTCGGAGTCAGAAACTCGTTGGAGTGCCAGAGTAGAAGCTGTTAAACCGGTACATGATCAACTCGAAACTTTAGTAGAATTATTTGAAAATATTGCAGAGGATCATGACGAAAATGCAGATACAAGAAGTGATGCAATTCAATTGTTGCATCGAATCTTTTGAGTTTTGTGTTCTTCTTCGATTCTGGAATACAGTACTTGCCAAGATTGACAGGGTCCAGAAAAGACTTCAAGACCCCTCTATGAATTTCCACAATGCTGCTCGAGATATTCAGGCTTTACAAGAGTATCTCCTACAAAACAGAGATGAGATATGCATGAAATCTCTTGAAGACGCCAAGGAACTGTGTAATGCTTGTGATATCCAAGCTGAAAGACGACAGAGAAAAAAGAAGAAAATGCCCGGAGAAATTGCAGATGATGTAGGACTCACAGCAGAAAATGAAATGCTGCGATTGATGAAAAGTATGCTGGACAAAATACACATAGAAATGGTAGACAGATTCATCAGCTTAAAGAAAGTAGACTCTAATTTTGGCTTTCTTTTAGATGTAAACGGACTAATGGCTACAGGCAACGAAAGTAGCTTGAAACAGTGCTGCATTTCCATGGAAAACTTTTACGATACAGACTTGGATGGCTTGGAAATGTATACTGAAATAATGGACTGCCGAATGCTATTCAAAACAAGAGCTGATGTTAAGCTTTCGACCCCAGAGGACCTGCTTCGCTTTATTGTGCAGTACGGAGAAGATGTATTTCCCAATCTGAGAGTTGGTCTTCAGATTTTACTGACTATTGGAACCTCCATCGCCAGCTGTGAAAGATCTTTTAGTAAACTAAAACATATCTTGTCCTACCTGAGATTATCCATGGCACAAGAAAGACTGTCTGCCTTAGCTTTGCTCAGTGTGGAACAGCAGGTAGCCCAGAGTATAAATTTTGATGAACTAATCGATAAATTTGCAGCAGCTAAAGCTAGGAAAATTTCTCTTTGAAATTAGTAATTACATTTGAAGCATTACACATTAAACTGTCATTATACATTTTCAAGTTATTACATTATAATATCAAATATGATGTTTAAGTTTTCGAAATTTATATTTGAAAAATATTTTAGAATAATCATATTTTCGTTCTACCATTATTGTCTTAATTATTTTACTACGTTCTAAGTTAGTGAATTTAGCGAAACCTCAAAAATATACGCTTAAAAGTGCTTTAAAAAATTAAATATTTAATAATTTAAACTATTTAAAATTTAAAACATTTCATATTAGCAAATTATTATTATTTTAAACAATTAAAATGCTATTATTTTTTAAGTTTTTTTTCCGTTCCTCACTGCATTTTGGCAGACGGGGGGGGCGCGAAATCTTCACTTGTCCCCGGGCGCTGATTACCCTAGCTACGCCTCTGCTCACTTGCTCTCTTTGCTCGGTAGACCTTCACGTTTCATGCTGTAGTCATTCTAAAGCCTAAGTTATAATGCTGAATTTAAGAATTCGGCTACAGTTCAGCTTTGGAAAATGTTAGAGGGAATTGAAGAGCGGATTAATATAGGTGTCGACGCGTTCCTCCTCCCACCCATAAAAAATTTCGCGTGTAAATTTTTGCGTACCAAAATTTTGACTATGAGTAGCCTATTGCTGACTAGAAACCTTACCAATAGTATTAACAACTGATTAACACATGCTGTGTATTTTATACATAATTATATTCTTACTGCATTTTGTCAACAAAGTAAGCTGTAGACAAGCTTACTTGTACGCTTAAGAAAAAAAAAACTGATGTGTACACCACATGACTTTCTTCATATTGTTACGGATTTCACATTTATTTGGTTATTTATTTAGAACTGTTGTTAAAATTGCTTTTATATTTCCCGTGCAACGCAGACGATTTTTGAAGAGAAAGCCACGCCAAATAAATAAATAAATAAATAAATAAAAATATATATATTATATACGAATAATACGGAATATTAAATTATAGGCAAGTGAACAAAATATTAAATTATAGGCAAGTGAACGGATTATTAAATTATAGGCGCTTTTCGCTGCATATTATTTTAACTTATTTCTTCGAATTTCATTAGAGATACTATATTTCTCATTCGATTAATTCTGTTCTCAGTTCGCGGCAAGGTAAAAATACATATAAAAATAAAAAAGAAACTGAAAGGATTCAAATTTTAGATTACGTCCAAAGGGATTTTACTTATTGATATGATAATTTGCCGAACGAAACAAACATTAAACTAAACCCAATACAATTCCAATAATCAACCCAGTACAATTCCAATAACCAACATAATACAATTCCAAAAATTCCAGTAGCCAACCCAATACAATTCCATTTACTGACAAAGAAACATAAGCACTAAATTGAAAAGTGATTCAACGCCTTTTTGTTTCCGACGCAAAATGCCAAAACGAAAGTAATAGTCCTTCGGGACTAAATCCCTTTGGACTAACAACTTAAAAATTTTTTTTTACAATTAAAATTAGAGTTTCTACTCAAAAACAAGCAATTCGGACAGCAGGCACCAAGGCAGATTTTTCGGTGCGCAAAAATGAAAGTTTAATTTTGCTCCCTCCCAGCAAAAAGACACTAAAGGTGCAGAAATTGAATTCACTATTCTGTTAAGTTTTAAATGTAAACAAATATGGCTGCCATGCTAAACAAAAGTTAGGCTTAGCCGCACTTAAACAACCTTTAAATTGTTGATAATTCTATAATTATTGCGTGCAGTGTAACTAAAGGCATAAACACCTTAACCGGAAGGTAAGAACAACGTAATTAAATCATTTTTAAAGCAAGAAATGAGCAATTTACCAACATTTAAGAATAAAAAAATAATGAGCTCACTGAGCCGAGTGGGTATATATATATATATACTTTAGGTGCGGCCGATTGCAACCAAAAAGAGAGGTGCACAACTACATATTATATCAGTTTTATATACAAAGTTTCAACGTTCTGAGGCTACTCGTTTTTGAGTTATGCGAGATACATACATAAATACGTACATACAGCCGCCATGAAAAAAATCTCTTCTGAATCCATTTTAAATTAGTTTTATAATTCGTTTGAGAAAAAAGAGTCCTTTATTCTGTCCTTACGTAAGATATCACGCGAAAACATGGTTAAATTGCATTCGATAGCGGTCAAAATGGATATTTTCGTTGAAATATGATACCCAGAATTTTTCGTGATTATAATACTTCCTTTACTTCGTACAAGGAAGTAAAAACAAAAACAGATTTGCAGCAATTTAGTGTATTAGCTGATATCAAAGTTTATGTCCTCTCTTCGGAAAAGGAATCATATTCCTATTAGAATTTATATTAATATTTATTTAAAAGTATTAGAGATTTTATTACTAATAGTATTACTAATAGTATAACAGGCATTAATTTCATGATATAGAACTACATATAAAATTTTTGTAAAATATATTTGTGTATATTTTATAACAGTAAATGGTAAAATAACCTAATATGTACACAAATTTTGTGTATTCGTCAATATTCTAAATTTTCTCAATTTTTTCAGTGTTTCTATGATACCGTTTCAAAATTTTCGAAAATTTTTGAACCTGTGAATGATAAGTAAATATTACTTCCAGATGCCCATATTGGGTTCAGGATTACGTTATTCAGAATTTGATGGCTCTAGGTGCCGTTGCTTTATCACAGTGCGAGAAACATGCATATATTTATGCAGATTCTTCATTGTTTAATTTCTTTAAATATAATACAGGGCTGTAATATTTGATGGCATCAGTTTGAAAATTGAATCAACGCAGAAAGTGAATCGACGCAAAATGGCAAAACGAAATTAATAGCCCTTCTGGGTTAATGCCCTTTAGGCTTAAAATAAGTAAAAGTTTTAGTTTTCCCATTATTTTTGGTCACATGCAGCTAAAAAACCTCAAAACTGCTGTTTTAGAATTAAACTATCAAACAGAAATTGAAGTGAAAATAAATAATATCATAATTATATCTGTCATATCTATCACCCTGCTTTAAAAGTTGTGTTAAAATTCGAATACAGTTCTTTTAGTAGGTGCTCCGCTTTTTTATTTTTAATCGCCTACGACTAAGTATATTAGGGGATAAACATATGTATACTTTTTCTTTTGTAGTGTAAAAATAAATATTTAATTTATACTTATATATTTAATATACATTATTTTTTAGTGTACAGGCAATCCTTTTTAGTGTAATTACGGCATTGGCGTTCCAGCGATTCTGTCGTAAGTCGAAACGTAATTCGAGACTTATTTTCTTCTTGATATCTTTCACAATATTTTTAAAAATTGCGCTTTTATTTAACATAAAATAGGATTAAGACCGTATAAAAATACTTAATTTATTTATTTGTGTACGTACACTTATGCAATATATACATATAACTTTCATAAAATTAGCACATACTCTTCCTTTAAATTAGTTAATAGAAACAAAACGCCAAAAAGCATATAAAGGGAGTCTTTAATTAAAAATAATAATTTTTATTCATTTAGATCATTAACTGCAGCCGGAAATAGTTTATTTAATTAGAAAATCCATTAATTTTCCCTTTCTTAATGGCGGCCCTTCTTTCCCTTGGCCGCCACTAAGGCCGAAAATGGTGGTCACTTTATAAGGTATTTCGTTTATAAGGTATTTATAAGGTATTACTTCTTCGCATGCCTTCGTGGTGTAGTGGTCAGCCCTCTAGACGCGTAACCGAGAGGTCCGTGGTTCGATTCCCGGCGAGAGCATTGCTCATTTTTTATCCGTCCTGCTTCTAAACGACCTAATGTCTCTACAAGTGGCGCACGAACTAAAAAGGTGGTGGATGATGATTCTCCACCACCACGATTTGGCAATTAGGGTCCCCAATCCCCAGTCGCCCTTTAAAAGAGGGAATGCATAAGGTATTTCTCCCGCCTTCTTCGCATGTCTTCGTAGTGTAGTGGTCAGCACGCTGGGCGCGTATTCCAGAGGTCTGTTGGCGAAGACATTGCTCATTTTTCATGCCTCCTGCTTCCAAATATCTAATGACTCTACAAATTTAGTATGGAGACACAAGCAAGTGGACCACCGTCACCTCATATGAAGGGATAGACAATTTATATACATGCCTTCTCCGGGATTCGAACCTGTGCCTTTCGGTACAGCAGCCAGGGTCCCCTAACCACTTTCCTGGCGTGATATAGTGGCGATGACTTACACCAGGTTACCTGGGTACGGGGACCCTACAAAAGTCTTAGTCGTAGGGAACAAAAGAAATATAGTTTCTTCCAAAAGTGTTCGCACACTTTAAGAATTTGCAGATAAAGCGCTGTAACCCGAAATTGAATTCAAATGTAAAGCTCAATATTTCTTTGTATCATCTCCATGTGATTTTGAATAAAACCAAACTTTTGAATTTTTAATACTGACTTATTTTTTTTTCTAAAATTGAAAATGTAAAGAAGCATAGATAAAATACGCCACAAAAGTGATCATACACCGAAACATTATCGTAAAATTTCATAAATAAAAAATTATTGCTTGGTTTTATTTTTTGTTTGATTACTTCGTTACATTTTACTTAATGTTTAAAAATAACTCGTAGTCGCAGGGAAACAACGAACAGCATTCGAAAATTGATCATTTTTTATCATAAGTGTAAATTCGATCGGGATATCGCTAAATTAGCAAATTTATCCCATTCGACGGTGCAGTATGCGATAAAATGCTTTAAAAAAGGAAATCGGATCCAAAATAAAGAAGAGGTTGTCCGGCAAAGAGGACTCGACGTGACTCACCGTGAGCAGAGATTTATATTCAGAAAATCTGTGAAAAATTCATGTTTGAGTGTTTTACAGATTTCTACAGAATTTAATGAAAGATTTTCTACTTCAATTTTACTTAAAACTGTTCGATAAGTACTCAGATCAGCTGGATTACACGGGTGCTCTGCTCCAATAGAAATTTTTTGAAGTGTAAAAAGTAGAAAGTTTAGGCTTTTCTTGGCAAAATCAATGCTAATGTGTCCGAAGCGTTTGGAATCGTGCCTTATTTGCAGATGAAAGCAAATGTAACATTTTTGGTTCCGATGGCTCTGAATGCGTACGAAGTCTTTTGTGAGGTAACTTTCTGTTACTTTTTTATTATTGATGTTCCCCAAAAAGTTTTAATATGTTCATAAAATAATTAATGTAATTTTGTTAAGAGAAATTTATAGTTATTATTAAAAAAGTTTCATTCTAAAATATTAAAATATTAATTTTTATTAATCAATACAGCAATATTTCACTGAAACTCGCAAGTGTACGAACACTTTTGGGAGCCATAGGATAATGTTTCCATGTTAGCCTAAATGTGTATTCATCTAGTAACCTATGAGAATTAAAGAATTGTGTCTTAAAGCCATACTAACACCATACCTCTAAAAGTCTTCCCGTTTCGTTACCTGACCTTGCCACTGCTTGCTGTGAAGGTCACTCTGAAAATTTGAGGTAAGGGCAGAAAAGAATTAGCGGTTAGATTTGAAAATATGAGCTATTTTAGCCTAGTAGACGATTTTTGATTGGCCATTTGTGAGTAGTTTAGAGTGGAATAAATTTTAAACAGAAGGAAAAATGGAGTGCACGCCAGAACATTATGGCGCTATGATTTTAAAGTGAGATTATATCAAGAAGAATGTATTCAACATCTGCAATTAACATTTGGAAATGAAGGTCCATCTTGTGTTACTGTATTTAGATGGCTTACAGAATTTCACAGAGGTCGCAACTCTCTTCAGGATGAAGAACACACAAGAAAACCGCTGTCAGCAGTAATCCCGGATAACGTGTCAAAAGCACGGAAACTGTTGAGCGAGATAATCCCTACACTCACCGAATGATACAGAAGGAACTTAGGATTGGATCCGCCGCCATTCATGAAACTATTCATGTAGTTTCATAAAACTGTTCCTGTAAACTATTCCATATGAAAAAAACTAGTTTGCCTTACGTTCTCAGTAATTTAACTGAGCATCAAAAAGAGGACCGTGTCAGAATCATTAAAGAAAGCCTTAAATTACTTAAAGATGGTCGCCAGCGCATTATTTCTAAAATCGCAAATGCTGATGAAACGTACATACTTTTTTTTTTTTTTGACGTTTCAATACATCAAGAAAGTAAAGTATGGGTCTTTGAAGATGATTCCAAGCCCATATGGTGAAAAGAAAGTAATGTATGCCGTTTACTTCAGAAGTAAAGGACTGGTCAAAGCCATCAAGTTGAAAGGACAAAAGACGGTCACAACTAACTGCTACACCAATAAGTTTTTTCCAGAAATTCTTCAAGAAGTGAATATAGGACTCATGCTCTACCATGGCAATGTATCTTCTCATTCAGCAAGACCGGCAGTTGAGTTTCTTGATCTAAGACAAATCAGCGTGATAGAGTAGAGCCTTCACCCTCTTCACCCGTTCTAGCTAAGGGTAACTTTTGTGTGTTTTTGAGCTAAAAAAAGAAGTTACGTAGACATCGTTTTCACTCCGAAGATGAGATTGGTGAGGATATAAATCGATTCGAAGAAATGAAGGCTTGAGGCATTTAATCTTAGGAGAAATCACCTGCAGAAGTGCATTGACGCTGGAAGAGACTGCTTGGAACAGTCCTAAAATTTCTGAAGTATGATTTTAAAAAACATCCGTGTATCTCAAAAATTTCAGAGTGACCGTCGTATTACAGGAAGGTCATATTTTGGTAATATATAACAGTTTAAATTCAACAATTCTTCTGTATTTTTTAAAGAAAAAAAAAGTATTCTCATTATTTGATTGACATACTGTTTATAATACTATATATTTATCCATATTATGTAACACTATGCATGTGCTAATTTCCACATTTTCTATAATTAATTTATAGAAGTCAAGCTGTAGAGGTAAAGCTTTATCTACAAAGAATTCCGAACTTGCGATTTCTCTGCAAACTATGACATTTAACAAATTGGCCAAAAGCGAATGACAGCAAATGAAGCGGTTGCCAGATCTACATCTGTCATTGTACTCCTCCTATACCAGCCCCCGTCTTCATTAAGACACTATTAAGGTTCGTTAAGAGAGGATAGCTTCACAAAAGGCTTTTCCTGGTATTCCCGTTTCCGCCGGCTGTGCGGCACGATGTCGAGACACTACGAATTTCCATCTTTTTGAATCACCTCATTTCGGAATATGGGAAGATAAAAGTAGTAGCCGTGCCTTTTTCAGGCGGCTGGATGGAGCGCTACTATGGAGATGAAGACGATGTTCTCTCTTTCAAAATCAAGACGATTCAATGTAAGTAATGAATCTTTTCAGCTTTTTAAAGAATAACAGATTTTTTTAAGTATTTGCATAAATTTGTATCACTTGTTTCTTGTGAATTGAGTCGCATAGTTTTTTAATGCTTTCTAAGAATTAACGCGAATTATCAATTCGTTAATATTTCGGGAAATGAAACAGTCTTTTTAATTTAAGTACAGTTAACACCCTATTTTTCATGATAATAACAGGGGCTATGTCCACAGTTAACTTAAAGTTGTGTATAACCAGAGGGTGGTTGAAAAAAACACAGGAAAGAATAATAAAATGTTATATTAATATGTATTATATATTAAAAATTAACGGAAATTATTAATATATTAAAATTATTAATTGAACAAAAAATATTATTATTAACAATTTATCTGTGTTTTCAAGCAGCATAATTTAGAGAACAGTTGCATTTGATTACGTAAAGAACATCAATATACAAAACAAAAGGGAAACATTGTAAAATAACGTAAGATTAATAATCATTAGAAACAAACAAATTAATATAAAAAAAACCCTGAAAGGTTTCAGATTTTAATTACCTCCAAAGGGGCATTTATTTAACATTTTCATTCAGTTCAACAGCAATATCGCAAAATAATCTTAAATTGAGCATATCTTTAGAAATTTCGGTACACACTCTCACGCGCTAGAGATAAAAATGTTTTTCTGTACAACGTTGGTATTGCTGACTTTGAAATCTTTGAGTTTGTTAATGAAAAATTCCTTAAAGTTTCAGAGAACATTGTTACGAATTTCACATTTATTTGGCTATTTATTTAGAATTGTAAACAACGCAAAATGCCAAAACGAAAGTAATAGTCCTTCGGGGTTCAAATCCCTTTGGACTAATAAATGGCCGTTAAAGAACAGTATTTTCAAGAAAGCACGAACCATGCCATTGTGTTCAAACTCATCTAAAAAACTAAGCAAATCAAATCAATATTTAGAAAAGAAAAAAAAAAAAAAAAAAAACAAAAATAAGACGAAACTAAGTTAAAAATGGCGTCAATCAACAATATTTTTAAGAGAACACGAACGGTGTTATTGAATTCGAATTCGCTTTAAATATTCATTTATAATTATCTAAATCAAATCAATATTAAAAAAATGGAAAATATCCTAAAATAACGTATAAACGTCATTAGAAATGAAAGAGCTAAATAGTAAATGAAGACGAAGATCAGTATTTTCAAGGTAATATCAACAGTATCATTGAGTTAAAACTATAAGAAAAGTCGTCTGAACTTTTTATTTTTTAGCTGACATCATCTGCTTTTTCTGTAATCCTACTCATTTTTTCTTCTCCTATTTGTATTTTATGTACGAATTTTTGTTTCCCCTTGGCTATTCCCCTCTCCCCGATAAATAAACTGAATATTTTTTTCAACAAACCCCGCCTAAACCCCAGTCTGGTTTACTCACCTTAGCCGGTTAATCGGGGGTTGAGGATAATGCTGACATATTGACATTTATTATTGGTTTTGAAAACTTTTTTAGAGACACTTTAAAATAGGTTATTGAATTTAACATTTGTAGTGAATCATTCAAAATAAATGCGAGATTGCAAATATAAAAGTGTTAGAGCAAATGAAAAAAATCTGATGTATATACCACACGACTTCCTTCTTACGGAATATTAAATTATATGCATTTTTTCCCTGCATTTCATTTAAATTATTTCCCCGAATTTCACTACAGAATTTCACTTTTTCACTCAATTAATTCAGTTCTCACTAAGCGGCAAGGAAAAATACATAAAAACTCAAAATATTTTCATTAAAAATTGAAAAATACAGAAAAACATAAAACGCCAAATACAGTTAAAACAATTAAAAAGATAATTTTTACAGTTAGTGTTTGTACGCAAAGACAAGCAATTCGGCCTGCAGGCAAGAAGACAGATTTTTCGGTGCACAAAACTAAAAGTTTCCTTTTGGTCCCACTCGGCATGGAAAGGCATGAAAGGTGCAGAAAGTCTTCATTCACTATTCTGCTAAGTTTCAAATGTAAACAAATGTGGCTGCTACAGTATTTAAAAACATAGGCTTAGCTGCACTTAAACAACTTTTAAATTGTTGATAATTGTACAACTATCGCATGCAGATTAACTAAAGGCATAAAAACCTTAAACGGAACATAAGAAAAACATAATTCAATCAATTTTCAAGCAAAAAAAAAAAAACTGAGCTCACTGAGCTGAGTAACAGAGTGAGTATATGTATATAAATATATTTATATACTTTCGTACATATTGTCTAAGAATATAATTATAATTATAAAAAAACAAAACTTTGAGTTTTGTTTGCTAAGCTTTAATTGTTTTTTTGATTTAAAGCAGCAGTTGCTGGTTAATGTTTTTTGTCTTTAACTTGAAGCTCGTATAATGAGCAAAAACTTTCTCTTTTTAATTTGAAAACTTATCTAAATCTGTAATTAACTGTAGTTAACAGTTAAATTCAAATTCTGTAATTACGGATTCTCCTGTAACGGATCATACTTATTAATTCACAAGTACAGCTTTTTTTCCTAAAGATATTTTTTCCCTTTTTGTAAAATATATTTTTACATTAGTTTTTAGAAAAACGAAATCGAAAAGGCACAAATTTTATATAAGACTTTTCAGAATTTTACGTTAGATCCAAGAATGTTCTTTACGAGTTCCAGTGGCTTTCGTTTCCTCAGTTTTCCATCTTTTTTAATATACAAACAAATAACTACAAAAAATACCAAATGACATGTAAGGAAACAAATTTGTACACTAAATTTATTTTCGAAGGAAAGCTTTAATTCCAACATTTTAAAATTATGTAATCATATTGCTTGGTGTTTTTGTTCGCAAAATCATGAGTGACATTGTAAAAGCCTATTTGATTGTACTTCTGTTACGTACGCAGAACAGAAAGATTTCTTAAATGCAAAATATACATTTGTAGCTCTTAAATATTTCTTAAATGATTTTTACTTAAAAAACACTTGTCACAATTTGCAACGCTTAACAACAATTGAGAGGAAAGTTCGCAACAATATTACAATGTTTGCAGTTTTGTTTTGTAGAATATTTTAGAACTAAATGCAAAAATTAGAAAGGACCGCCCTTCCATGTCCCTGTTTCGATTTCCCTAGCAGTATCGGAAATAAAACTCTTTATATATTAATAAACATATGTTTCTTTATAAGCAAGCAATTCTTCCTTATTAATGTCACTGCAATCAAAATGTAGTTGATATTCGTAATTTTCATTCAAAAGTTCTGACTGGACAAAAAATATATAACAAAATATGTCGCCGTTGAAATAAAAAATATGTAGCCATTGAAATCACGTGGTGATGCCTTTGAACACTTTATGTACAGCAAAAGCTCTTTTTCTTCTCAGGTTTATTCCTTACGGTAATTTACAATCTAATTATTCTATACCTGCCTCGACGATCCATTTGACTAGCTCATATAAAATAATGTTTCGTGTGAAAAATGCCGCCCTTAAAAATGTGCCACCCTCCTCTAGCTACACCATTGACGAACTCTGAGATATTCTTTGGCAAGAGCCTAAGATATATGCACATGAAATTATCTTTGGTAAGACTCTAAGATTATATGCACATGACGTCCAAAATTTGAATGAGGAAATCTTAGGTTTAATACAAGATTGCCAATAGTATACAAAAGAACTAATATCAGAATACAAATAATGTGGAAAAATTTGAGTATTACCTTTGTAAATAAAGTTCTAATGTTATGCAAAAATTTTGAAATTCTATACTACAGATTATTAGGGAAGAATACCGTTGAAGAAGTCGAGAAATATTTGGAGGCTCACTGGATATACCTGCGCGATGACTAAACCGCACTCATAAATTAAGCATGCATTACATTAAACAATTAAAAATCGTGCATGTCAATGATAAAATTAAATCATTAAACAAATTTCATTTTACGAAATTGATAAGAATTCTATTTAACACTAACTAACCAGCTAAGAAAATAATTTTCACACAATATATTTCGCTTTTATATAGATTACTTTCCAAAAACTTGTAAGGCCTTCTTGTCTATCTTTTGTGTGAAATCTGGAGAATAGTGACTGCACAGAAGGGTTAAAACTACCCTTTATTACACTCTTTAATTATTCCCAATGCGTCAACTCGACGCTAACACACTACGCCTCTGCTTGGGCGGAAACTGAAACAGTAAGAACAAAACTCAAAATTCGAAGATATTAACAAATAGTAGACTTAAGCTACAGGGCTCAGACTATCCTGTTTCCTAACAGAGGATTGACCATTTAGTGGCAGCAAAGTAATAGCTGTTACGCCACGTTTAACAAGCAATAACTGCTAAGCCGATGCTCGCGCTGCGACATGCACAGAGTTTTCCCAGACTTTCCAACTTTTCTTTCTAGAACTCGATATTTAAACTTTTTCTCAGACTTGTAGAATTTGTATTCCTTCACGTGCGCTATCAAATTTAAATATTCTGGCAGTGACAATTAGGGGAATGAAGGGTTATAGGAAATAACTTCAAATTAAATTTAACTGGTTATTTGAAATAAATATAAATCCCTACAAACTCTTTAAATTGTTGAATACATCTGTATCATTTGCAGTTTTTAAACCCAAAAACAAAGTTTAGAAATTAAGAACGTTTCTAGAAAAATACACCAAATGTATTATACTTGGGATTTCGTTTTAATGAGCGAGTTAAGAAGCGAATCGACAATTTAGTTCCAGCGAACTAGATCGTCGCCATAATAAGCTGATGGTTGCTCAGATTACGGAATCAAAGACGTCTTTTAATAATTTGAGTAGCTCAAGTTTCCACATTGTTTCGCCCAAAAGAACGGGAACATTATTGGGGGCTACTAAATTTTAAAATCTTGTCTTTCTGACGAATCTATTTCGATCGCTATTGAGGGAAGTGAAAGCTGCATATTATGTACATGAACATAGATAGTTCAGATTTTAACGATAGCCCAGAAGGATTTGTTTAAGTTTTTTACGCTCTCGCTGAGTTCGTAGTCTACTAGTCGGACTGTTGCCTTCATTTCTGCTAGCTTTATTATTAAGCAACATTTTCTTCGCACTTACACTATATACAATTGAACAGCAAAATTTTATACAATTCAGCAGCAGCGTTTAAGTGTTGGCATACATTAAAAACATTTTTTTTTCAGTCTTTTCTCAGTTCATTGTATCAATGTGCAGTTTTCGCAGTAAGATAGCGTGCAAAACGTTTTTGTCTTTTTATTTTTAATGTTTTCTGTGTGTTAACTTTATTTATTAAGTATAACGTTCATCGCACTTACGCCATAAAAAATTCAGTTCAACAGTAAAATCACAAAATATTTAAAAACAGCATATCTTTAGAATTTCCGACTCACAGACCTGCGGGCTGGAGATAAAAATATTTATTCCGTGCAATGTTGCTGCTGCTCCCTTTCAAATCATGGAGTTTGTTAATCAAAAATTCGTTAAAGTTTTACAAAATATGAAACATAAAATTCAAAATTCAGGTTTCCAGGTGCCCATATCCGGGTAGAGCAAAATGTTAGTAAAAATTTAATGGCTCTAGGTACTGTCGTAAATGAAGCATTGTAATCACGAAAACTTCCGGATACCATATTTATTATAACGAAAATATCCATTTTAACCGCTATCGAATGCAATTTAACGATGTTTTTGCGTAGCATCTGAACTTAAGGACAGAATAATGGGCTTTTTGTGGCGTCCGTACGTACGTATGTATCTCGCATAACTCAAAAAAAGAATAACATCAAAACTTTGAAAGTTTGTATACAGGATTGTTATAACATGTACTAGATATGCACCTCCTATTTTTGTTGCAATCGGCCGCACCAAAAGCATACAAATATATGTTTATGTATATCCACTCTGTTACACGGCTCAGTGAGCTCAATTTCTTTATTATTATATGCTTGTAAATCGTACATTTTTTGCTTTAAAAACGATTGACTTATGTTGTTCTTATCTTCCGGTTAAGGTTTTTATGCCTTTAGTAAACTTGCATGCAATATTTGTAGAGTTATCAACAATTTAAAAGTTGCTTAAGTGCGGCTAAGTCTAATTTTTTGCCATGGCAGACATATTTGTTTACATTTGAAACTTGGCAGAATAGTAGATTTGTTGCCAATCTAAAGAAACTTAGCTTCGCGACAACAAAGTAACGTCTTCTTTTATTATTGCCAATTAAATTATGCTTAATCCATTCTGGAAGTATCTTTTAAGCTATTAAATTACCTCATATATTGACTCAGCATAGCGTCCACAACAAATTAAGTCAGTTTCTACGCCTTCAGTGTCTTCTTGCCGAGTGAGACTAAAAGTAAACTTTCAGTCCTGTGCACCGAAAAATCTGCCTTCTTGCCCGCTGGCCGAATTCCGTACTGTAAAAAAATGTTTAGATGGTGTATGAGGAGTATGAGAAATTAAAAGGAAAGAGATGTTATTGTTTAGATGAGCCTTCTTCCATAAAAATATAAGATAACTGTCATTCCAAATCACCATTCTTTTACCTTTTCTTTGTCTCTTAGTTACTTTACTCTGCTTGAAGTTTACTGGGCTGCCGTCACGTTCAAATTTTTTTTCGATATGATTTGTTTACATTTAATCTTCTACTTCTAAAACGTGAATATTTAAAAACGTTTTCCCTTGTTTGCCTTTTTATATATTTCTGCAGAGAGACATAGCTTTCTCTTTGAAACTGCTTATGTTGCAGCTTGTAACTGCTATTTTTACGTGGAAACTTTGCAACTTACGTGGACATATTTGGCGGATCAATGAAAACTAGGATCGTTTTTCCTTCCCCCCTCTTCCTCCGAAGACATTTCTTTCACAATCGCCTTTTATTGGTGCTTCTGCGGTTATTCTAGTTCTTTCTTGTTGAACTCATTTTTATAGTCGTTTAGTAACTCCCCTTTCTCTTCATTGTTAGCTTCCAAGCCATGGCTTTACCTAGAGGCATAATATCATAGACATTAAAAAAAAAGTCCTTAGTGTCGAAGCCTCCAAGGTCTCTGACTGCAACACACTACTGAAAATTTCCTCCAGGCCGAATTAACAGCCCTTTAAATTACATCCTGCAAAATTTTGTCAGTGACAGTTAAGCAACAAAGGCTATTAAAATGAAAAATAAACTAAAAATGTTGCAGAAGTCGCACTCGAATATTTATTTTCTGTCAGAAGTTACTTCAAAGCACCTCTAAACACTCTTTATTGCAAACTTGATTCTTCATAATTCGAAACATTGTTCTGCAACCGAGACGTATTTTATTCAGATAACTTATTCGTGAACCGATTTGCTCGTGAGAATAAGCATTCGTGATCCGAAAATCCACCATAAATATTGTTTTTTTAAAGATGCATTCGGAAGCTCGTATTATTTAAGATCACCAGATTTTAATTAAGAAATATATTGCTGTTGGTGTGACTTATATCACCTTGTCTGATCAGAACAAACCCCCAAAATCCGTCGGGGCAAGGAGTGCAAGACTGCGCATGTCGTTGGCAAGAGCCTTGAACATCCTACAGGTGACAGTACGCCTTTGCTCAGTTCCGCCCCCAAATTTGATGGAGAGGACGGGCCCGAGGGTCTCCAACCCCTCTTCCCCTACCATCAACCTCTCGAGAGAATTTTCGGCTCGTGGCATATTTACAGTGCCTCCATGCCGCCCAGACACTATACATTTACAAACATCCATGCTTTCTCCGGGATCCGAACTCGGCCTCTTCGTTACGGCAGCCAGCGTTGCTAACTACTATCTCCATTAAACGGCAATTAAGAAGTATAAGAAATGTGATTTAATAAAGTATCATCTCGAATATATCAACTTTAAATATTATGGGATTTTATGATCCTTAGGAATAGACATTTATTTGTAGTTAAATATTTGTTTTAATTACTTTTGTAATTAACTAGAGGTTGATTTAAAAATGATCCAGAAGCATTTAATTCTATTCGCTTTACACCTTTTCTTTTTCGAAGCAAATACCTCTCATTTTGAATTACTCACTTTATAGCATCTTTATTTTGGCAATCCAAAGCTATTAAATAAGACAGTTTTATTACATCCCTTTCAGTAATGCGGCCGCATCGTTTTTCATTTCCTCAGCTGAAGATAACCTCTTTCAACGCAAATGTCTTTTCAGTTTTATGAATGCCCACAAATAACCTGAAGCTAAGTCCGGTCTATACGGAAGGTATTTTAGTACTTTAGTATTAAACGTTAGCAATCATACCGGCATCAGAGTAGAAATACATAACCAGGCAATGCCAACACCTTCTTTTAGGGCATTGCCCAGGAACAGAAAAAGTGTTTCTCAAGAAATTATTCTTTTTTCCCTCAGGACTTTACATAAAGGTATCTTCAAGAAGTTTGCGTAACAGTTTCATTGTCTACCTATAGGTCCGCAATGTTGATATCTGTAACCATGGTGGATTGCCGACTTTGAGGGAGATTATCAGAACGTGCTTTATCGAACATAAAATTCTGTAATGTTTTGCTGTACTTTTGCAGAGATACTTTCCTCATCTGCCGCGAGAATATGTAGAACGGACTACAACTATTTATGGTTATGGTTATGGTTATAGTTATGGTTATAAGGTATTTCTCCCGCCTTCTCGGCATACTTTCGTGGTGTAGTGGTTAGCAAGCTCGACGAGTATTCATCCGAAAGGTCGTTGGTGCGAATCTCGGCGAGGGCATTGCTCATTTTTCACATCTCCTGCTTCGAAATAATCTAATGTCTCTACATGGTTTAAATATCAAAAGCCACGGTTACGTAACGTTAGGTTCAAAAACACTTTTACAAAGTTATCACGTTTAAAAATGGGAAAATGATACTGTCTTAAAACTTTTCATTCAGTCCTAATACCTGTCTTTTGCGAATCAGACGAAAATCTTGAAATAAGTTGAATGTAGGAAATATTTCTTTTATGTATAAATTATCCGATAATTTAATTTAATTTACAGATTTTCTTTGGAGGTTATGAATTATTAAACTTCTGTGGATAAATATCTGGAAATATTTTACCTTCTAAACCCATATGTTGAAAAGTGTTTCAAAATAAAAATAATAAGTATTTTCAAGATAAGAAGAATTACCTTATTACTATATATTAATATACAGTAATAAGGTAAACTTTAGTCAGTACACGAACACAAATATATAATAATATATATTTGCTTTCGGTATAGTAACTAAAAATTAACGATGGCATCATTCCTCATTTAACATGATACAAAGAAAGTTGCATTAAACAAGCAGTTAGTATTTTGGTTATGTAAATTATATTTATAATCTTATTTAATCTAAAGTATTTAGCTTTAACGGCTGATAATTATTATTTAAACAGGGAAAGATAAAGTTTCATATTACAGTACCCTCAAGTTTACTTTCATATTCTCCTACTACACTATCCTCAAGTTTTATAGGCCAAGTTTTATAGTTTTATAGATCTAAAAATACCCTTATTATATTGAGATATAATATAAACAATAATATAAAGGCATTGAAAATGCAACACCAAGAAGGAGTGGTCAGAAATGTATGCAAATTTTAGAGTAGACGCACGTCACTAAGTGATGCGAATGATGTGAAATGCGCAGCTCTCCGACTCACGTTAAGTAAGATATAAGGGAAGGAACGTGCAGAATGGGAAAAATTCGTGTCGTTATTCCTGCCAGAAGAATTATCGAAGAAAGTTGGTTTTTGACCCAGAGGATACGTGTAATAGGAGAGAATGCTAGGCCGCCGTCAACGAAGGCACTTCCTGCAGATAGACGATTTTACGAGGGGTATGGTGATCGGACTGAGAAGGGCGGGCTGGTCCTTACGTCAAATCGCAGCTGATACCCACATGGATGCGAGCACGGTGCAACGGCTATGGCGAACAAGGTTGGGACAAGGGAATGTGGGAAGAAGGAGGTGTGCAGGTGCAGCCAGAGTGACGTCAGCACGCGTGGATCGACGCATCCGCCGACAAGCTGTGGCGGTCCCGAAAGTCACTTGTACCGCGATTCTGCAGCATGTGAAAGATACCCTGGATGTTCCCTTGTCGACGAGAGCCATTTCCCGTCGATTGGTTGAACGTGGCCTGCACTCACGGCGTCCGTTAAGAAGACTGCCATTGACATCACAGCACAGACGCCAACGTTTAAAATGGTGCTGGACTGGAGTGATGTGGATGACAGAAAGGCAAAACATCGTGTTCTCAGATGAGTCAGGCTTCTGTTTATCCAGTGACAGTCGCCGCATACGTGTGTGGCTTCGACTGGAGACAGATCCAATCCGGCAGTAACTGTGCAACGCTCCACCGCGCGACAACGTGGCATAATGGTTTGAGACGCTATTGCCTACGATTCCTGGTCACCTCTAGTTCGCATTCAGGGCACTATGACGGCCCAACGATAGTTGGATAATGTACTGAGGTCGGTGGCAATACCCTACCTTCAAGGGCTGCCTAATGCAATTTTTCAGCAGGAAAGTGCTCGCATATGCCAACATGCTCTACAAGGTATACAGATGCTTCCCTGGCCACCGTACTTTCCTGACCTGTCACCAATCGAACATGTGTGGGATGTGATTGGACGCCGATTGCAGACTCTGTCCCTGCCTCGTTCAGAAGACGAACTGTGGCAAATGGTTGAAAGGGAATGGAGAGCCATCCCTCAGGACACCGTCCGCACTCATATTGACTCTATGCGTCGACGTGTTTCTTCGTGCATCGCTGTCCGCCGTGGTCCCACATCCTACTGAGCCGACGCCGTTCTCGCTCTTTATTCTGACTATCATTTTGAAATAAAGATCACTTATTGCTACTTGCTGTCTCTGTCTTTTTTCGAAATTTCATCACTTTCTGACCACTCCTTCTTGGTGTTGCATTTTCAATGTCGAGCAGTGTATAATATAAACATAGAAATCCTACACAACTTAATCTTTCAGTGACATTTTAAAATAAAAAATACAGATAGAATAATAAAATTTAATGTTTTATAATGAATTCAATAAAAACAGCAATTAAAAATATCATCAATTTCGAAGTAATTATATTCTTAATCATAATGTTTAACCTATTATTACGAATTTTGTACATATGTAAATAATTTTAGTGAAATTATATGTGAAATTGTAGTATTTTTTGTATAATGTAACATAAAATGCCTCAAAGAGAAGATGATCTGCGGGAAAAATTAGAATACAATTCAAGTCTATTTAACATTCAGTAAATGGTTATCTCGCTATATTGGCAAGATATCGCCAAGCTGGCAATGGTTTTGGCGACTAATTGTTATAACGAAATTTGGCGAGAAATCGCAAAACGTCGTCAAATTTGGCGACATTTTGGTCCGGTTCCTGTGTAACTGTAATAGATATTTTAATTGAATAACTCTAATTGATTCTATATGTAACTGTAACTGTATCCAGCCCTCATATTCCTTGCAGTAATTTCGAGAAGTGGATGGTAGTAGATATTTCTCGGCGGCCGGGGAAAACTATATAAGATTAGGAAGAACATCAGCTTCTCAGTAGCTGTTTAGCTCAGCGTGAGTGATAATACATATCCCCTCAGTCAATTGGCGAAAATAAACTTATTTAATAGTAAACATTATTCCATTCGAAATAACAAAGTTCGTTTAAAATATCCGTAAAAGATATTTGCGGTTTAGGTGTTTTACCACTGTAACATTTTTCATGGTATAAAGAAGGAATTCTAAATAGTTCTAGAAAAGCCAATAATATTTTCAGAATATTAAATATTGTTCCTTAAACATTCACCACTCCCCTTTTTACTTCCTTGTATGAAGTAAAGGAAATATTGTAATCACGAAAAATTCCGGGTATCATACTTTAACGAAAATACCCATTTTGACCGTTCTCGAATGCCATTTAACGATGCTTATGCGTGATATCTGTACGTAAGGACAGAATCGCAAATCAGAATCGCAAAACACAGACTCAGAATCGCAAAGGAATCGGCCGCCTCAAAAGCATATATATATATATATTCAAGATGAAAGTATTTAAAAGTAAATTAAAAAGGCCAAGACTTGCGCTAAAGCTGCAAAGTAATAAACCAATAATTCACAATACATTATAATAAGAAAACTTCTGGTCCTTGGAGATGGTATATGGAAAGTTTTCTTATTATAATGTATTGTGAATTATTAGTTTATATATATATATATTAGTAAAGACATAAAGGGAGAAATTTGGAACTACTTTTTCACAAAGACGAAAATTGAAATAATTCATAATTAATAAATTCAAATAATCCTATAAATGCAACAAAGAATTTTAAGACTTTTTAAAACCAGAACTTTTAAACAAGCATTACCTCAATGCAAAAATGTTTACGAAATTTAAAGAATCCACCCTGTTAATCGGCTCAGTGAGCTCAGCTTTTTTTATTCTTGTTATGTTAGTAAATTGTGCATTTTTTTAAATAATAACAAATATAAAATTATTAAACAAATATAAAATTCGTCAAAACTCGCAATTCGGCCACAGGGCAGGAAAACAGATATTTCGGTGCACAAAATTCAAAGCTTACTTTTTGTCCCACTCGGCAAAAAGACACAGAAGTTGGTGCACAAACTGACTTAATCTACTATTCTACTAGAGTTCCAAATGTAACAGATGGCGGCCTCGTTAAGCTTAAATACCGCTTAAACAACTTATTATTAATAAGTTGCATGCAGATTAACTATTGCATGCAGATTAACGAATGGCATAAAAAACTTTACCAGAAGATAAGAACAACGTAATTCAATCACTTTTAAAGCCAAAAATGTGGGAGGGGCACTGCTATATGTTGCAGCAATCCCATATACAAAATTTCAACGTTCTGAGGCTACTCTTTTTTGGGTTATGCGAGATACATGTACGCACAGACGCCAGAAAAAATCTCAGAATCCAGTTTAAATGAGTTTTATAATTTTTGGGGGAGGAAAATAGTCCTATTAGAAAAAACCGTCTTACGTAGAGATGTAGCACAAAACCATCGTTGAAATGTCTTTGAAAGCGATCAAAATGGATATTTTAGTTGAAATATGATACCCGAAATTGTTCACGATTACAATACTTTTTTTACTTCGTACAAGGAAGTGGAAACAAGCGCCATGTAAAATCTAGTTGTAACACTGCAAAGAATTTTCACCTTTGTCACGTGTCTTTATGATGTATAATGGAAAGCCAGTTCCAGTTAGCCCGTTTCGAGGTTCGAATCATGGCAAAAACACCGCTGATTTTTTCTACTCGAAGACACCCAGAGACTGTACGAGTGGCTTTCGAACTAAAATTTAATGAAAGATAATTTGCCACCACACGGATTTGGAGTCGGTCTTCCCCTGCTCAGTAGCCCATTAGTAAAGGAAAATGGGTCCAGAGTTTGAATTCCGACCTGGGTATTTTTGATTTTTCAGATCTCTTGGTTCAAAACTTCCTTTTCCTAATGATTCTACAATTTAATAATATAAATAACCCAAACGAATCCAGCACTGTCTGTGCACAAGCATTCGGACAATAAGCATAAACACGCATACCTGATTTAAGGGCGTATCACATATTCAAAACATAGAACAATTGCTTAGTACAATTTTTCTGCTTTGTCACGTGATATAGAACAGGCAGTCACCGCAGATCACTTGTACGTTACCATGCAAAGGGAATCTGGTTCTCAATTATGACTATGAGGAGGAATTCGACACTGATAGCTGATTGATTGAAAACGAACATCTTCAAATGTTTTGCGAAAGGAAGGAAATAATAGTGCTTCTTTCTTTAAATTAGGTAGAAAAATCTGTTTGGAACAGTTGTTCGTCAGAAACAAACGTACGTGTGATAGAAGTCTTTGACTGATCGTTCATCGCTTAAGCATTACTTTGACAAAAAAAAAAAAAAGTACAATTTTTATTGTTCTCCCGTTCCTTGAAATTGTAAAGGGAGAGAGGGAGAAGAAGAGGAGGAGCGTTAAAGAAAATTTCCTGTAAAATGTACACTGTATTTTTAAGCGAATCTTATTACCAGTTTAGTTTACCTGAATGGCTTTGTTTTACTGAACGTTATTTGTCGCTCAGCCGATGAAGTGGTTAATGAAGCTGACTATCTCGGTTGGTCTCGGGCTCGGAAGGCATGGATGTTTTCAAGAGTGTGCGGCAAAGGGAAAAAATATGGGACGAACCGAAAGTCTTATCGAGACGTTGTTAGCAGGCGAAGAAGGTTGAAGACACTCGAACCGCTCATTGCTAGGTGACTGCAGGATACGAGATGCGGGTTCCTGGGCCGAACATAACATTATAACATTCGTAGGTAAAAGTCCATAGCGTAGATAGCATAACGTAGTTACATAACACGTTGCAGATGAACGGAAATAAAAGTAACTGAGGAAGAAGATAATCGGACAGCCCTCAAAATTGAGGTGGAACTGCACAGTTAGTGCAACAGGGTACAACCAACGGTGAAATTCTAATGTCCCGCCCACTTTTACCCGTACCTGTGCCTAATACGCCAATTAAATTTTTTCATATTATTGCTGGAATATTTATAGCATTCCGTGTTAAGGCAATCGTGATAGATACCAGAGCTGTGTATACTTAGTTTAGTTTATGTGTAATATTGTGATTGAAAAATGTGTCTACATAATTCCAATGTTTTTATTTTTTAACGAAAGTTAACGTTTGCATACTCCAACGAATGAAGCATTTAATTCTTTGAAAATTAAGCTTCTAAGGATTCTTATTTAAGATTGCCTATTTATTATTTTATTCATTATGTAGGACGATATTATATATAATTACTTCGAGAAACAGATTTTTTTAAGTCCAAAGTGGCAATTAACCTAGAAACACTATTAATTTCGTTTTGGCGTTTTGCGTCGATTCACTAAAAGCGTTCTTTTACTTTTCAAATTGTTGCCATCCAATATTATAGAACTGTATTATATTTAAAGAAATTAAATAATGAAGAAACTGCATAAATGTATATATATTTCTCGCATTGCGATAAAAATAACGGTACCTAGAGCCATCAAATTTTGAAATTGAACGCTTCCACCCGAATATGGGAATCTGGAAGCCCAAATTTGAAATTTGTTTTATTATCGATTTCATATTTTGTAAAACTTTAACGAATTTTTGATTAACAAACTCAAGGATTTCAAAGTGAGCAATGGCAACGTTGAACAGAAAAAAAATATTTTTATCTCCAGCGCGCGAGACTGTGTATCGGAAATTCTAAAAATATGTTTTAAAATTATTTTGCGATATTGCTCTTGAACTGAATTTTATGGTTTAAGTGCGAAGAACATGATATCTAATAAATAAAGGTAAGATTCAAAATGTTAAAAAAACGCCCCTTTGGGCGCAATTTAAGATCTGAAACCTTTCCCTTCTCCCCCTCCCCCGGTAGGAATGGGACTGTGAAACTTTTTCTGAGGAAGGGAAAAAAATAATAGTGAAAAAGAAATGAGTTTGTTATTTGCAGTCGATTTGTGCCTAATAATTTTTCATGTGCATTCATGGCAGTCATAAATTAAAACTTAATACTAGTGATGGTCATAAAATACTATTCTCTTCGAGGTAAAACGTTCTACAGATAAATACTTTTCATTCTATAATAAATCTTCCGACGCGCATTCCAGCAAAATTTAGGAAAATTTTTTGATACGTTTTCTAAGCAGAGTTCAGAAAAATACGCGCTTTTATCTACTTCTCGGTAATTTGATACTTTACAAACTAAAAGAACAGCCGAGAAGTGGCGCCATCTTGTGCAAAAGAAGAGCATCTTCGCTTTCCCAGAGTTCCTTATGCTCCTGTGCATCGGAATATACACTACTACGTAATTTTGCCGTCAAACACGAGGTTAGTCTAGGAATGGGAAGAGCGACGTTTTAGTACATCACCCCGCGCGTTTTATTGGGGCAGCAAGGGAGAAAATCCTTGTACCTAGTCGACAAAAATGTGAGATCGTATTTATTCGAAACAGCCCTAGCATTCCATCTGGCATTTTAAGAATGGATGATTCCGAAGAAGATAATTGTAAGTATTTTTAATATGGATTTTTGATTTATTTCTGTCAGGTTGATTCATCTAGAAAGGTGACGAAAATTATTTTATTTTCGTCTGCTGACAGTAAAAGACAGGTGACTTTTTGAAAGTTCTTCGAAACAGGGAAGGAAATATTGATTTTTCAGAAGGAGAGCACGGTAATTCTTGTTGAATGAGAAACTAAAGTCAGTGTTTCGGTTTACCCATTTCTTAATTAATTTCTTAGAGTTTATCGAATTTATTCGTTTATGCTTAATGCTGGAATTCAAGAAATAAAATCAAAAAAAGGCATTATTTTCTGGATCATTTTCTAGCTAAACCTTTGAAGTGCCCGACTGGAGAAGAGACCTTTTAGGAAATTAACAAGAAATCTTTTGCGCCAGATTTCTTCCGAATTTGTATCGTGTATAATCATTTGATTTACACATTAGAAGGTTTTTAAATATAATTTTGAAAAACCTATGATTCTTGAGTTCATTTGGAATTAAGAAATTCGAAATATTAGGAAATACTTTTTAACACTTCGTTTTTTCTTCTTTTTTTAAGATTTAATTGTAAAGAACATGTTTCTTAAACGTATTAAACTATGTTTCTTAAACATATTATGGTATGATAAAATATAGAGTGGAAATTCAGTATGGAAGAAAAATTTAAATGATATAAGAAGATGACTGTAATTTTAGTACTATGTTTTTGTTTAAACGATAAAATAAATCGAATTTTGGAGCTAAATTTTCTCAAGTTCCTAAATAATAAATATTGATTAAGTGGATTTCGAATATATTTCGTAACCTTTATTCTTTGAACAACGTTTTATTGATTCAACATAAAAAATTCGTAGTAATTAAATACACCTTTTTGAAAAGTTTTTGTTTCCTTTGAAAAGTTTTTGTTTCCTAAGCTTGACTTAGTTTCGGTCATCAAAAGGTAAATTATTTTATTTATTTGTCGAATACCCGTAAAAAAGATAATTTTATATACTAAAGCAATATTTGAATCAATATTTTCTAAAAAATAAACTAAGGTAATTAAAGAAAGGGTATTGTTATGACTAATTTTAACATTTAATTGAAGCTGGAGAGAGAGAAAATATTTAAATTTAGCGTGAATTGTTAAATGAAAATTGTTCTTGAGTCTTCAGATCTTCAAAATCTGTTTGTTCGCTTCAAAAATAACAAAATATTTACAAAAATATTTATATATTTATTTATATTTTTAAACATTGGCTATTTCATTATAAAGAAAAATAAATAATAGTGGCTTCTGCTGCATTTGGAAGACAAAGCATGCACGTAGGCTTCTTTATTTTACAAAGCATTTCTTTATGCGGATAATCACGAGATATAAGCAAGTGATGATACTTTTACACGTTTTACACTTACTTTTATACGTTCTTGTAATGAAACAACGGAAAAGATGTTTTTATTATATATTACTTTATTTATTAGTCCAAAGGAGCGTTAGCCCAGAAGGGCTATTATTCTCGAAACGACATTTTCCGTCGGTTCACTATAAACGGCGTATCACTTTTCAAATTGTTGCCACCAAATATTAGAGCCCTGCATTATATTTAAAGAAATTGAATAATGAGGAATCTACACGAATGTATGCATGTTTCTCGCATTGTGAAAAAACGACGGAACGTAGAGCCATCCAATTTTGAATAACGTAATCCTCCACCCGAACATGGGCACCCGGATGCCCGAATTTTGAATTTCGAATTTGTTTTATTATCGATTTCATATTTTGTAAAAATTTAACGAATTTTTGATTAATAAAGTCAACGATTTCAAAGCGAGCAATGGTAACACTGTACGGGGGAAAAAAAAATATCTCCAGCTCGCGAGACTGTCTATATCGGAAATTCTAAAGATATGATGTTTTTAAATATTTTGTGATATTGCAGTTGAATTCAATGTTATGCAGTTAAAGCAAAGAACCTCTATGTAAAGAAGGAAAGGCTCCATAGACGTAATGTAAACCACTTTGTCTGCAACGCCGCTACAAAGAAAAGGGAACATTCGCCAAGGGAATTGGCGACGGAATCTGTTGGCGAGAATTTCCCCTCTGTGATGTGCCGGTTCTTTGGTACCTAGCCGACATTTTCCCCCGCCGCGACGTGTATAGGAAATTGAGGAACACGAGTTAAGATGAATCGTTCTTTGACTTGTCGCAATAATTTAAACTCAGAAATGATGAAATATTAGGTGAAGTTTCACTTTCACTGTCTGTTGAACTTCCAATGTCCATATCGCTACTTGAAACCAAAGAACCTATTCTTTGTTTAAACTCTTGCTAAACGTAACGGTCGAACCTGTCCAAACCAACTTCGGCATTCAGCTTCGAGCTTTGGCGCTTTTTGGCGACAGATATTTCACGCATGCGCAGTTGTTTCCCTTTTCGTTGGAAGGGAGCCACTTCTGCTTCTGCGAAGTTTTCCTTCTTAACAGTACATATTCTTTGGTTAAAGTTCGAAGAACGTGATGTTTACTAAATAAAGGTAACACAG
Organism: Stegodyphus mimosarum; assembly: GCA_000611955.2. NCBI lineage: Eukaryota > Metazoa > Arthropoda > Arachnida > Araneae > Eresidae > Stegodyphus > Stegodyphus mimosarum. The sequence goes on from KK120629.1 coordinate 177,200, forward strand.
AAAACCTTAAAAAACGCCCCTTTGGGCGTAATATAAAATCTAAAAGCTTTGAGTTTTTTTTTTTTTTTTTCTCTTTTTGTTGACAGCTGTTATAAGTTCCCATCCTCTTCTGAATTGCTTTTTCGATTTCACATTAAGAAATGTTTGCTTCGAATCTAGATCCTTTTAATCCCGTTTGTGACATACATGTCTTTTTTAAGTTGATATAGGTTGTTGTAGTAGTTTTATTAAAATAACTCCGGTTTTTACATTAGTTTTGATTGACATATGTATACTTTTTTTGTTTTGCTTGATCAGAAGAAAAATTATGTGAAAGATAGTTACCTTGTTGAGAAGAATATATATTTCTAGAAAATGTTAAATAGATTTAAATATGGAGATGTGAAAACTTAGACAGCTTTTTCAGATTCTAGCTTGGCATTCGAAATGTGTAGAATCTACAGGATGCCAAATAGAATGTACTTGAAAATGGCGTGTAAAATTTTTAATATATGGAAGATAACTACAACGCTAGCTTTGAATGCTTAAAAGTGTAATCAATATTTTCACCTTGTTGGAGTATAACTCTTTAAGGAGGAGAGTCGTAGGTTTGGGATGAATGTTTTTAAGTCGGCCTAAGGTATTTGTATGAAGCTAGATTAACCATTAAGCAAAATAAGCACGTGCTTAGAGCATCAAGATAAAGGGGCACTACAGGAAGGTATACAGAACTCAAGGCAAGGAAGCACCTCAAAATTCTCATTCACGGTTTTACCATAGAAAGTATACTTTATTCAGGTAAACCAAATCGAGAGAGAAGGAATGCGGGAAAAATATGCAAATGTGTGTCATAACACCAAAATCTCTTAAGTGCTCAGGACTTTTTAGTCTTAATTCCGCCCTGGATTTATGCAGGAAGTTTGGAAAGCTTTCAAGACGAGAATTACCGTTTTGAAAACGTTCTGTAGATCAGTGTGCTTTGTAACATTTTACGATCCGCGTTATATCCCAATACATTTTCAGTGCGGTTCACTGCGACTATCACTGAATCTCGATTTAATTCTTGCGGTTTTTCGTGGGATGTTCAGCCAACACATTCATTTTACTCTGCCTCATTCAAGATGTTTTGTATCGAAAATTGTAACCCTTAAAATTTTCCATCTCAAAAGTATTAATTAGATATATTAAAAGAATATTTTATTTAATAATTTATTTATTTTACCATACCTAATTGTCGAATTGAAGCATGGTCTAGGCATATAAAAAATAGGTATTTAAAAGTAACTTTGAACTAAATAATAATTCAAGTGAAATTAAGGTTTTATCTTTTCACTTGATTTTATATTTAAAACATATCCACAAGCGGCCGAGCGGTCAAATCGCTGAGCACTGGTAGTTCCGATTTCATGGTTATATGGACGTTTTCGTGGTTTTCTTCATGTGTAATGTAAACGCCGTCAACGAAGGCACTTCCAGCAGATAGACGATTTTACGAGGGGTATGGTGATCGGGCTGAGAAGGGCGGGTTGGTCCTTACGTCAAATCGCAGCTGACACCCACAAGGATGCGAGCACGGTGTATCGGCTATGGCGAATATGGTTGGAACAAGGAAATATGGGAAGAAGGACGGGTGCAGGTGCAGCCAGAGTGACGTCAGCACGCGTGGATCGACGCATCCGCCGACAAGCTGTGGCGGTCCCGCAAGTCACTTGTAACGCGATTTTGCAGCATGTGCAGGATACCCTGGATATTCCCGTGTCGACCAGAACCATTTCCCGTTCATTGGTTGAATGTGTACTGCACTTACGCGCCCGTTAAGAAGATTGCCATTGACTTCACAGCATAGACGCGAACGTTTAGAATGGTGCCAGACTAGAGCGATGTGGATGACAGAATGGCGAAACAACGTGTTCTCAGATGAGTCACGCTTCTGTTTATCCAGTGACAGTCGCCGCATACGTGTGTGGCGTCGACGTGGAGACAGATCTAATCCGGCAATAACTGTGGAACGCCCCACTGGGCAACAACGTGGCATAACGGTTTGGGGCGCTATTGCGTACGATTCCAGGTCACCTCCAGTTCGTATTCAGGGCATTATGACGGCCCAACGAGATTTGGATAATGTACTGCGGCCGGTGGCAATCCCCTACCTTCAGGAGCTGCCTAATGCAATTTTTTAGCAGGATAACGCCCGACCACACTGCGAACATGCTCTGCAAGGTATACAGATGCTTCTCTGGCCACTGTACTCTCCGGACCTGTCACCAATAGAACATGTGTGGGATGTGATTGGACGCCGTTTGCAGACTCTTCCCTTGCCTCGTTCAGAAGACGAACTGTGGCAAATGGTTGAAAGGGAATAGAGAGCCATCCCTCAGGACACCATCCGGACTCTTATTGACTCTATGCTTAGACGTGTTTCTTCGTGCATCGCTGTCCGCAGTGGTCCTACATCCTACTGAGCCGATGTCGTTCTCGCTCTGTATTCTGACTATCATTTTGAAATAGAGATCACTTATTGCTGCTTGCTGTCTCTGTCTTTTTTCCAAATTTCATCACTTTCTGAGCACTCCTTCTTGGCGTTGCATTTTCAATCTCGAGCAGTGTATATCTACATCAATTAAAGGTTGCTCTTCTTGCCTAGTGGATAAAGCGTTGGCTTCTTGAGTTAAAGATTTTGGATTCAAGTGTCACCAGGAGTGGTGTTGTAATGCAGTTGGTATTTTAAAACAAATATTTACAGAAAATATTATAACTAGTTTCAAAGTAGCCCAGATTCTTCTTTAGTTTCCTGAACGTGAAATGTGAAAACCATGTTTACCCCCAAGTTACATTAGCGCGGAGGTAGCACGCTGAACTAGAAAATTCAGCGGGTACTAAGGACTTGTATTGCGGGTTCGGGGTCTTACTTTTTCCTACCTTTGATGGCACGAATGCAACAATTTTTTTAGGAGGATTTAAACATATTTTTTTAATTATTAATTTAAAAAAATTTTTTAGTTCATTTGAGAGAGTTCCATGAACTAATATTAAAGTGCCAAAGAAATCTTTTAACTAATTTATTTATCAAAAATTACATAGCTAAATTTATTCTTATGATATTTTATAGCTTGATATAAATACTTTCATTCATAAAAGGTATAAATAGATATCGATATCTTAAGTAAGCGGATGACATAGATGTTTTCATTCTACACGTAAGAATATTGTCTACATTCTACACGTAAGAATATTGTCTACGTAAGAATTGAGATTCTACATGCAAGAATATTGGAAAAAGTCGCTGAATGTGGTTTACGAAATCGGCAGTTTGTTGTATGATCTTGCTTGTTAAAATATCGGCAAATAACAAAGCAGAAGCGAATCGTATCCTTCTTCTCAAACTATTTAAACACCTGTCCGTTGTGATCGGTGCCTTATTTGAACATTTAGTCTTCTGGAGATGGCGTTTAATTAATGCTAGAAGGAAAATCATTGCCGTTATACTTAGTCTCTCAACTCTTTCAATAGATGAACATATGTATCTGCATCATTTGACAGTACAGTCTTGATCCTGTATCCAACCGGACTAGTTGTTGTAATTTCAATCATGTGGGGAGGGGGCGTTAAAACGTGGCTAAAATAAATTCGAAAGTAAAGAAATGAATAGGTAGTAAATTATAAAACATGGGACAAGGGAAAACGGACCTAAGATTTTGATATACAGGAGCCAAAACGCGCTCAGTACTCTTTTTGCAAGTAAGTCGTACTATAAGCTCAATTACGCTGTGCGATTTGGACTGCTAATCATTCAGTGCTTTCATTAGAAGCATTATTGATTTTCATCGTTCTGCCATCTTGAAATTGTTTATGGTGTTTACTATAAGTATAGATACAATATTTTTTTATTGTTGTTTCATCTCTTGAAATTTATGCTAACGTGCCAAAATTTTTCATGTGAAGTAGCAAATGAAATCACCGGTGTGCCGTGAATGGACTAGAGGGACTAGGCTGATTCTCTTACATTTTGGATATTAAAACTTTGAAATTTATGTTTACCTTATATTCAAAAGCATTAAAAAATAAATGAAAAAAAAAACTGAAAGATTTCAGATTTTACATTACGTCCAAAGAGGCGTTTTTTTAACGTTTTGTGCGCTGCCTTCATATATTAAATATCATGCTCTTCGCACTTAAACCATAAAATTCAATTCAACAGCAATATCGGAAAATAAATTTTAAAATGAGCATATCTTTAAAATTCCCGATACACAGTCTCGCGAGCTGGAGGTATTTTTTTTTTCTTTACATACAATATTGTTATTCCTCGCTTTGAAGTCGTTGAGTCTGTTAATCAAAAATTCGTTAAAGTATTACAAAATATGAAATCGATAATAAAACAAATTCCAAATTCGGGTTTCCAGATGCCCATATTCCGTGGAAGATTATATTATTCAAAATTGGATGGCTCTAGGTGCCGTTGTTTTATCACAGTGCGAGAAACATATATACATTTATGCAGATTCTTAATTATTTAATTTCTTTAAATGTAGTACGGGGCGATAATATTTGGTGGCAACAATTTGAAAAGAGAACCGGCATTTATAGTGAAGCAACGCAAAATCTCAAAACGAAATTAATAGCCCTTCTGAGCTAATGCTCTTTGGGCTAAATAGGTCCACCAGCAGTCCAGCGATAAAAGTCGTTCGATACCGGTAGTTCGATCTGAGGTTCTAATCCCGCGAATGGGATGGCTGCATGAGCGTTTTCGTGGTTTCCCCCATATGTAACGTGTATGATATACCAGTTTCCCTTAGAAAGTCCTCCAATAAGGCATTCCTTCCCTTAGACAGATAGCCCTCGAAGGCTTTGCCTAATTAAACAAACCAAACAATTGAAAAGAATATGTTTTTACCTCTTTTGACACCTTTCCCCATTCCAGTGTAGTCAGGTTTTCGCATGAATCGCAGGAGCTCGAGTTGCATATGCTTTACGCGAGAAAGAAGTAATTGCCTTTCACCTGTCCCCATAACTACCATAGGTATGCTGTTCACTGCTAGCGGCAGTTTGTAAGAAATTTAATTTTTTCTGTATTTCTTATAAACGAAATTAAAATTTAAGTGCTGTATTTTAGTTCATGTTCATGAAAGCGTTGTTACGGTATGCAAAAGAATTCTAAGTAAAATATATTGACATAGTAATTTTCAATGTAAACTACAGAGGGGGAAGCTGTAAGAAAATCTATCGATTGCTCGTCTATCAAGTTTTTTTTAGGGTAACGTATTTTCAAAAGAAACAAAAAAAAAATAATGACAAAAAGTGGATCTACTCTCTATGTTCTCTTTTGTAGAAGTAGAATCAGTGCTCAGTGTGCCATGGAGTTCACATCGTCTCGCACCTGGTTGCGTTCTTCATCGACCCCTGAGCCGAATGATCCATTTCTCAGAGGGATCCCCGAAGGTTCCATTTGCATTCGAAATATGTGAAAGAATACCTCCTCTTTCGAAGTCCGGGTTGCAGTTCAATTCACGGTTAGACTCCTAGCAGTTCACGGAGCTGCAAATTTCCCGTCTCTGCCTTCAGAGGATTCTACCGGAATATCGCACCCGGCGAGGCTGTCCACCTTCTACGGTGGTACTCTTTGAGCCTAGCATCGGACCCGAAAGTCCGACACCTCTCTCTTGTCGTCGTAATGTGACCGGGAAATAAACACTAGGCACCTTTATGTATGTAAAAACTCCTTGGGATTTCGAAAGTTTTCTCAAATTCGAATTTTTCTGTGCTTGACGCGCCGCTTAGTGGCGCGCAGCACAGAGAAGGAAGGCGAACCACCCTCCCCGAGTTTTACCAATGATTTATTTTTACCAGACGAATTTGACCTTCGGTAATGATCCTTCTGCAGGTTCACGCCATTCCAAAACAGAATATTGTAGAATTCAAAGTGATTAACAATACGCAAACTAAGAAGTAATCTGTTTTGCCGTCCCTGTGTCCTTTCTTCAATAAAATATTTTTAATTAATTATTTATTTTTATGACATCCATCAAATTAAAAAAAAATTATCTATTTGTCTATTATGACTACTTTTATTTTCCCTTTTATTCAATTTTTATAAATTTACGGAGCATAATAACCACTATTGTGTTCATTAGTCTTCGCTATTCAAACCTCTGTCGGGCAGTTCACCTGCCTAAGATGATCAATTCTGAAAATGAATTGAATTTCTGAGAACATAAATACACATTACTACTGAATTTCACCTCTTCAAGACGACCGCCATCACTCTGCATGCGCTGTCATCTTAGAAATGACTATGATGATTTGTCATTATACCTAGTCCCATTCAATAAAAGTCACAGCTTTTATTGAGAGAATCAGATTTTAAATGCACACTACAGCGCAGAGTAACCTTTTTATTTCATTGGTGGCTCTTTGACCTACCTTTAACTATACTCGAATAGAAAGGCTTTGATTAACAAAATCCTGGAGACAGCTATCGACAAATTTGTGGTATCTTAGCTCAGATCCTGCTACTGGTATTGTTTCATGGGTGAAAGAGAGGGAGGACCAAACGGCTCTGGCCATCACCCTCGAGATAGATAAGGCCAGCGCTCTGAATGGAAACTAGCTTGTGACGTCACGGTTAAGGGACTCTCATCAGTAACTTGTACAATCACACTTCTGGAAACTTTCTCCGCATTCTTTGTCCACCCCGCTTATCAGTAGCTTCTTGTCTCTTAATGCTGTTAGACATATTTCACACTCTTTTCTTAAATCCATAGATTTTGTTAGTTTTATAACAGTTCTGCATTATTCATTGATTTCAAGTTATTTATTTAGTGATAGATTTCCGTTTGTCCATATTTTCTTGTTATCATCATTATGCCTTCCCGTTGTGTTGTTCCTGGATGCAAAGGATATTATGAAAAGTCACCATAAAGGAATACGACTAAGAAATGAAAATACGAATCCATTAATTAATTTGTTTGACGATGAAAATATGAAGTTCCTAAGTAAATTTTTGAATTGGCTGGATGTTTGGAAAAGTTTGGGATAAACTACAGGAAATTTTACGAAAGAAACTCATCATGCTCTTACTCACACAACTCATACGCTGTTGGAAATGAAGCAGTATTGTATCGAAGTGCTGAAAATGAAATATTTTCTCTGTGGTAAAACACAAACGAAGAGAGAGATTTGGATGGTATAGATTTTTAGCCGGATCGCAATATCATGTCTCAGTGAGGCAAATACTTGAATGCGAGTCCAAACTCAGATTACAAAACACTTTTTCATTGAGATCGGCAACTTTTGTCAAATTACTATTAATGAGTTTAAAGCTGTGTCTTCATGCGAAAAGGAAGATGCAGTGATTAATTACCTGAATATTTATGTAACTAATGAGCATGTTTTAGGCATCGAAAGTGTATTCTTAACAGAGTGTACTCTTCTTAAATTTAAGTATCAGTGCTTTTTGCAAGAAATCATTATGGACGTTATGAACGCGAATGAACTTAAGGATTTGATCTGATTCAGACCAGAGGGATTAGTACGAAGAAGTTTCTTTGCACTTCCCTGTGCAAAGAAAAGAAACTATTGAAATTGCGAAAAATTTCGAGAAATATATTTCAACAGAAATATTTATTTTGACCATTCCCAAATCCATTTGGACGATTTTTTTGTGTGCTATCTGTACGTACGGACAGAATAAAGGATTCTTTTTTCGAAAACGGATTTTAAAATCGATTAGAAATGGGTTAAAAATTGATTTTATTTTCGTGATATATGCGTAGGCACGGATGTCACAAAAAATTATTTTATATATATATATATATATATGTGCATCTGGTCTAACTCAAAAGCGATATTGAAATTTTGTATATGAGACTGCTATAACATCAAGTTGTGCACCTTTCCTTTTTATTGCAATTGGCAATATATATATATTTACCCGGCTGTCATCGCCCGACCTTTATTTTCGCAATCATTAGTCGCAATCATAGGCTTCAAATTACAGAAGCATTTTAATTGAAAGTATTCGTGTTTTGTCACTGTCAAATTAAAAAAAAACATATTTTGTTCAAATAACGAATCCTATGCTTATATTTGGGAAAGGTTTGTACTCGTTATGAAAAAATATAATTATAAGAAATTTGATTCTCGTAAGTAACGTCATTGACCGGGATGCGTAAGGGCAGACCGCACATTCAGTTGAACAATGTTAAACGAATTTCGCACACTGCGCATGCCCAGAAGAGAATTTGGCGTAATTTTAAAAGAATATAAATATGGTATATGGTTGATGTTCTGTTATCTGGACGTAAACAGTTCGAGGTTTTAAAACTTGTTAGGTTGTATGTTGCTTCATTACTTAGATGTAATTGTACCAATTGTAAACTCCTCAAATTTTGGTTTAAGAAGGATTACAAAACAGGAAACATTACATGATGTTGTTTATTGATTGTACTTCTGAGGAATAAAAGCAGTCGATTATTTACCATGCGTACCATTCATAAATACTTTAACAACTTAGGGAATATATCTAGTTTAAATTACTGAATTAAAGCCAAAGAAATTATTACAAATAACTGATATTAAATGTAATGTTTATGAAAAAAATAAACCAAAAGGAAATGAAACAGAAGCAAGTGCAATAAGCACAAAAAAGTGTCCATAGTATTGCAATCGTAAAGAGTCGCTAAGGCCTACATAACGAACAGGCTTGTGTAGAGTTGTATATTTTTATTCGTCAGTATTTTCTCCCACGCCAACGGTACAATATTGAGCATGCGCAGTAAGCGAAATTCGTTAACATTGATCAACTCAATGTGCAGTTTGCCATTACGCGCCCGGCCGGGGATATTTAATTTCAAAATTTTCACTTTTTGATGTGAACTTTTTCAACTTGCCTTGAGGGGTAGGTTAATAAATTTGCAATAATTCCGGAAAATAAATTTAAATTAAGTGTAGCAAAAGATGTATAATTTAATACGCGTGTAAGCAAGTCATGTGTATCGACATCAGATTTTTGTAATAGTGTTAATCGTTAAACGATGTAACTTATCGATCAAAATTTAGTCTTCAAATTTACTAGATGAATATTTGCGTTATGTATAAGGTTAGGGATTGCTTGAAGATATGAGGGCGCTGTTGTATTTCGCTTATTCGGAACATCTGCCAGAAGCGTTGAAGATAGGGATTAAGCTTCATTATTTGGATTGTTCGAGTATTCGAAGGTCTAAATGCGTATGCGATGTGTATAAAGGAAGGGATGTCTTCGTGGAGAATTTTCTAAGAAAACTGACTTCTATTCATGTTAGACACGGGGAAAATTATTTGTTACATTAGGAAATGGGGAAAACCACTTAACCTCCCATGCAGTGATACCGTTTACCGGTATTTGAATACTGCTACCATTGTTTAGCATTTCGAACAACCATTGTCCAACAAGTTTACCACTTGCCCTCTGGCGGGCCGTAGTAAATTGAAATGACGGAAGACAAGAAGAGATGGAGAGAACAACAGAAAGGGATAAAAATTTTCCCTCTTTTTCAAATGTTTCGAGATGAGTTAATATATCTCTATAAGTTTCCCTCTATATCAAAAGTACTTTGCATTCAAAACTAATCAGCTGTTTAATCTACTTTTCAAGCGTCACGTTTCATTCTTTAAAATATATTGTTATACATTACAAACGCTAAAGCAATATTTGTAACATATTAAATTTACATTTTCCTTTTAGCCCAAAGGGGCGCTAGACTAAGGGCTATTAGTCTCGAAACGGAATTTTGCTTTGAATCACTTTTCAAATTGTCGCCACCAAATATGATCGCCCTCTATTACAGTATTTAAAGAAACTAAATAACGAAGAACCTGCATGAATGTATATATGTTTCTCGCGTTGTGAAAAAAACAACGGTACGTAGAGTCATCAAATTTTGAATAACATAGTCCTGCACCCAAGTATAAACCTACACCTGGAAGCCTGAATTTTGAATTTCGAAGTTATTTTATAATCTATTTCGTATTTTGTGAAGCTGTAACGAATTTTTGATCTACAAATTCTATGATTTCAAAGCGAGAAATGGCAACATTGTACGAAAAAAGAGAAAAAAAAAGCTCTCCAGCTCGCGAGACTGTGTATCGAAAATTCTAAATATGTGCTGTTTTTAATTTATTTTGTGATATTGCTGTTGAATTAAATTTTATGGTTCAAGTGCTCTTCGCACTTAAACGTGATATTTAATAAATAAAGGTAACCCATAAAACGTTAAAAACACCCCTTTGGGCATAATATAAAATCTGAAAGGTTTCAGATTTTTATTTATGTATTTTTAAGAGAATATTATGTGAATTGGATCACTTGCTGGAAGGTTAGGGTACAGACTATTCTGGCTGACACTTACCAAAAAACGATTTATAAAATGTGAAATGAACAGCATACTTTAAAAGAAATAAAAAAAAGGTGAAGTTAATATGTATTTGTAAACACTAACAATTTTCACTTAGATATGTTATCTAATTCAAATTTAATGAGCTTAAATTCGCTTTCCATTATGAGTAGTTCAGACACTATGACAATTATAAAACTTATCCACCTTAAAATAACTAAATAATGGCAAAAGCACCTAAATTTTTATTTCAGCAATAAAGTAAAATAAAGTAAAGTGTAGATTTGGGAAACTTCAAGTGAATTGTTGTTTACTGTTGTAATTTATAAATTTTTGCCCCGAATGAATATTTTGAAATAAAATAAACGATACCAATGGAATAATAAGATATATTTCTTATTAAAAAAATAATAAAAACATTAAAAAGATATATAGAAACTTTAAAATAGGAATTTTTTCTACCTTCTCATATCAATATGTATAGATTTCGTAATGGCCAAAAAATTGTTTAAAGAAGCTTCAAAACTTTCGGAATTGAAAAAAAAGTTACGTCGGCACTTGGAGACTTTTTTTGTTGCTAAATATAACTTTCTTCTTAAAAAAATAACGTTCAGCTTTTTACAAAGACAACGTTGGACGCAGATATTTTTATTTTAAAAGAGGGTAATTTTTTAGATGTTACACAGTGTAGCACACACACCGATCGATTTTATTTTTATGCCACACTGCTTTTTTATACTAACAGCATAGAAGATGTTGTAATCTGAATAATAAATACGGCTTAAAAGGTTTAATAAGCAGTTGCCGTTACGAGAACTTTTCCACATGCAATTATCAAAATGTTCTATTCACTTGAATGTCTTTCTGTCTGCCTCAGTTCTGGGCATATCGAGCCAATGCATCCGCAACATGTCTGGATGATTCCAAGTAGATGACAATGCTCTCTTCCAATATTATTTCGAAAGTTTAAACTTTACGATGTACGTTTTCTATACCAGATTATGACTAACTCGCGGCCCATCCTATAAAATCTTGTGGCTCGTGACAGAATTGACGTAATTTATAATTTGTTATTTTCTATTAACACAGAAAACATTAAGAAATCTGTTCTGGCTTTTCCGAGTAAAAACAACATGGATGATCATAATAGCTATCCACAGAATAAAAGCTATAATACTAATTTTTAGTCCAAAGAGGCTTTGTCCCTGAAGTACTATTGTTTTTGTTTTGCGATTTTGCGTCGGAAATATTAAAAGTCTGAATCACTTTTCAAACTGTTGCCACAAAATATTGCAGCCCAGTATTATATTTAAAGAAATTAAATAATGAAGAATGTGCATAAATGTATGTATGTTTCTCGCATTGTGATAAAACGACGGTACCTAGAGCCATAGAATTTTGAATGATGTAATCCTGCTGCGAATATGGACATCTGGAAGCCCAAATTTGAAATTTGGAATTTGTTTTATGATCGATTTCATATTTTTTAAAACTTTAACGAATTTTTGATTAACAAACTCGAGGATTTCAAATCGAGAATGGCAACGTTGTACAGAAAAAACATTTTTATCTCCAACGTCTGAGACTGTGTATAAGAAATTATAAAGATATGCTCATTTTAAAATTATTTTGCGATATTGCTGTTGAACTGAATTTTATTGTTTAAGTGCGAAGAACATGATATTTAATAAATAAAGGTAACACACAAAATGTTGAAAAAACGCCTCTTTGGACGTAATTTAAAATCTGAAACATTTCAGATTTTCTTTTATTTTTCTGTTTTAAATTATTAATTAAATTTTCAACTTAAAAATTTATATCTGTGTAAATACATTTTTTGAGGTGAAAATTTGAAATAAAATACGTTATTATAGTTTTAGTTCTAAAATTTTTGTATATATAGATATATACATATGTAATAATTCAGTAGGTGGCTTGAGGAACTCAAAAACCCTGCGTGGATACTTAAGATGAGAGAACGGAGAAGAAAAATTTTCAGATATGGCCGCTGATTTGAATACGTAATTTTATTGTCGTAATAGAGCAAGCCTTGATACGCTTAATCTAAATATAAACAAATATGTAAGATAAAAATATGTAAATATGTAAGATAAAAGTATGTAAATATGTAAGATAAAAATATGTAAATATGTAAGATAAAAATATGTAAATATGTAAGATAAAAATATGAAAGCAAACTTCTAATTTTAATTGCCAATAGCTCCTTTTATTCTTCATTTTAATTTGGGTATTTCCCTTTTCTAACCTGATAATAGTAACTATTTCTAATACATCAATCCAAACTGCATCATGTAACCTTGCATAACGCTGCAATGCAAGTAAATTTTTAGCCAATCTCCGAATAAGATTTAAATTGAAACCAAAACTTTTTGACATTCTTCCAGGCTTTCTTCTGAGCGCGTCGCGCATTTTCCCTTGCTTTCATTTCAGCTAACTTTTAGCGGTTCTCTTCTCTCTATCATCCGTTGTGTTAAGATGCAGTAAACTTCCAAAAATGTAGAGTGCAGATTGCGCTCATAATAATTCATAAATCAGATTATGCGTCTCAAAAATTATTTTTCCAGTTATAAAATGTTTAAATGCAGAGTTACGTTTGTCTCGACGTTTCTATAAAATGTTTAAATGCAGAGTTACGTTTGTCTCGAAGTTTCATCTTCTATTTACGCGATAAAACTGTCTAATCTACTATACCTGAAAGCCTGGGAGAGTGTAAAAATGTTTTGTTTTCGACTGAAATCTTATTCGGTGATTTTCTAAAATTGTATCTGCATTGCAGCGTTATGTAAGATCGTATGATGCAGTTTAGATTGATATATTAGAAACAGTTACTATTTTTAGGACAGGAAGGGAAATACACAAATTAAAATGAAAACTAAAGTAGGCTATTGTTTGTTAAAAGTATAAGTTTGCTTTCATATTTTTAATCTTCACATTTTTATGTATTTTTCAAATGATCTTTTAGCAATTGTGAAAGGGGTGCAGAGGGAAAACAGGCTGTTTATCACTGCTGTAGATCTTATGCTTCAGTTAGCGGTTGTTATCCAAGCCTTTTGGATTGTAGCCGCTTCTTCTTTTTATTTTCTTTTCTTTCTTTTTTCTTTTTTTCCTATTGTTGTTACTATTTCTTTTTGATTTTTGTAATTTACGTTAACATTGAGATGAAATTAAATTAAATGTGTACATCTTTAACATACACTTAATAATTATAATAATGTACATTTATATTCATTATTATTATAATACGTTTATATACACTTATAATAATATACTTATTTAATATATATATATATTACATATAAACTTATTAATATATATTGTATATAATATTATAATAGTAAACTTAAATTAATGCACGTTTGAAAAATACTTTTTGAATCTGATTTAACAGATTGTAAATGCTGATTTGCTTTTATATTCAGATTAAAAAGTCGCTTATTTATAGTCCATAAACTAGGAATCTAATATATAAATAATAATAATACTTCGTAACTGTAATACCTAGATATCACAATTAACAAACTATAGATCTCTTTTTTAATATTTCTGCTTGGGAGACCAGGAAATGAAAAACAAGTACTTTATTCCCAATATTTTGCTAGAAGCAGGAAAAAAAAATTAGAATTCTTTCAAAGTGTACTTTTGTATTCGATGTTGTATTAATATTTCTGTTGCATTCACTTGTTGTATTATTTCCTTTGGATGCATTTTCTTAGTTCTTTTACTGTTATTTTTTGCTCTTTTTTCTCACCCTTCGAAGAATTTTCTTTGAAATCTTTAGAGTTCTTTTTCCCCATCTCGCTTGATTTTAGGTTCTTTCTGAAAGAATATAAAAAAGAGTTGCTATTTGAACGCGAGATATTTCCCGTTCACGGATTTTTATTGTTGTTTTTATGTCGGTGGTGATTCTCGTTTTGATCTTAGTTTGTATTCTGCTTGTGTTTTTCCTTTCTCGATACTTCGATTAAAATTCGCTGAATAAAATTTATTTTCGGAGCATCTGAGTGCATATTTAGTATTCGTGTGTTTTTTGAACGAGAGACAACTGTAACTAATAAGCACAGTTTACAGTCCAAGATTTGTATTTATGCCCAGGGCTCTGTATGTGATTAAAAATATCCATGATTTTTAAATAAAAAGGATTTACAGTCTAGTTAATCAATTTCGAAGCTAAATGCATAAGATCAATGGATTTTTTCAAATATGAATAGTAATTGATCTTTAAAAAATGTCGATTACAGGTATCAACAATAAAGGAAATTTTTTAATTTGTAAAGGAATTCCAGATATTCATTCAACGATTTTTATCTTTCACGCACTAGTATGTTGCCATTCACCAAAATGTAAGGTATTTAACTTTTCTTTCAGATTTAGTCCGTCTGTTATTTATTAAAAAACGGGGCGATTCAAAAGAAATAAATGCAGTTCTTCATCTCCAATAATTCATTACTAGCTGGACCCAGAGCCGCATTAAGACATTTCGAGATCCTACGCACTTAAACGATTCTGGTGCCCTACATTATGTTCACGCAAACTTTTTTTTTTTTTTTTTTCATTCCGCCTCCGTCTCGGTTATGGTTTAACTGCACCGTGCATTCCATAGTAAAACTAGAAATAGGAAATTTTTTGGTGCCGCCTTTTCCTGAATACCTAAGGACCTTTTTGTGGTGCTCCATTGCTCTAATGCCCTAACCACCTGCTTATATTGCTTATTGAACCCTGGCTGGACCCATTATATTACACTAGCTGGACGCATTAAAATCATTATATAGTTTTACTTCCTTGTGAGAAGTAAAGGCTTTATTGTAATTTCGAAAAGTTTCAAGTATCGTATTTCAAAAAAAAAAAAAAAAAAAAAAAAAAAAAAAAAAAAAAAAAATCCATTTTGACTACTCTGGATTCCATTTGAACGATGTTTTTGCATCTGTACGTACGGACAGAATAAAGGACTCTGTTTCTCAAAACGGTTTGTGAAATGGATTTAAATTGGATTCAGAATAATTTTTTGTGACGTCTGTACGTACGTATGTAGGTATCTGGCATAACTCAAAAATTGAGTAGCCTCAGGACATTGAAATTTTGTATATGGGACTGCTATAACACGTAGATGTGCTCCTCCCTTTTTGGTTGCAATCGGCCGCACCAAAAGTATATAAATATATATTTATACCCATTCTGTTAACCGGCTCGATGAGCTAAGTTTTTTTTTATTCTTATATGTACATTTTTGTGCATTTTTTTGCTTTAAAAGTAATTGACTTATATTGCTCTTAAGTTCCGGTTAAGAGTTTTTTTTTTGTCTTTAGTCAATTTGCATGCAATAGTTGTAGAATTGTCAACAATTTAAAAGTTGTTTAAGTTCCACTAAGGCTAACGACGCCACCATTTGTTTATATTTGGAACTTAGTAGCGTAGTGAATTAAGTCAGTTTCTGCACTAACTTCAGTGTCTTTTTGCCGACTGGGGCCAAAAATTTTGTGCACCGAAAAATCTGACTTTCTGCCTAATTTTAATTAATTTAAATTCTAATTTTAATTGTAAAAATTGTTTTCTTTAACGGTTTTGAACTCTAGTTAGTGTTTTAGGTTTCTCTGTATTTTACAATTTTAATGAAGCTGTTTTGAGTTCTTATGTGTTTTTTCCTTGTCGTGAAGTGAGAACTGAATTGATTGAATGAGAAATATATCTTTAATGAAACTGGGGGAAAAAGGTTAAATGAAGTGTAGCAAAATATGTGTATAATTTAATAGGCCGTACAAGGAAGTCATGTGATGTCCACATCAGATTTTTTTCATTAAGTGTTCTAGATATGGGCATCCACAGGAAATTTTCAAGGGTGCAAATTGGAACTAAATAATTACATCAACAAATTTGATTTATTTTTTTTAATTTGTGGGATCACAAGTAGGTTACAGAATATAATACTATAACAAGTGGAATATACGTATACTGCACGTGTACTATACCTATACTATGAAACACGTGTACTATACTTCAAATATATCAATACAAAAAACACAGTTTTTACTTGCTTCTAGGCAAATTATGACTCCCATTCCTTCAACTGCCCCCTCCCTCGGCGGCGAACGTTTCCCTTGTATAAAATATGATTAACTCTCTAAACACATGAAAAAATGAAAGTTCTTGTTTTAATGGGTAGTGAAGGCAGTATGCCATTCATACAAATTTGGCACGGGATATTGGAATTGCATGAATCTTGATTGAAATTTCGGAGGTCGGATCTTCGCCCTTTTGTGCCATCATTCGATGCTTTTAACTTAAACATCTGAAATTCCTTTTTTAATTCAAAACATTGGACAGATTAACTCAAAAAATTTAAATATTTTGAATCAAAACTTTAAAAAGATCATTCTTATTGAATTCTGTAGGACTTTTCATAAAAAGGAAAGTGGAAGGAAAAAAGAAAGAAAAATCTGAAAAGATTCAGATTTTAACGTTGCGTCAGAGAATATGTGTTAAGGTCTTTTAAGTTATCGCTGAGCATCGCAGATTACCAGTCTGCTCTTGAACTCACTCTTGATAACACACTTTTTTTTTAATCTTTTTAAAATAATACTAATAAAAGAATATACATAAAAAATACTTAATACACTCACGTTTGTGAAAATTGCAACACCAAGAAGGAATCGTCATAATTGAATGCAATTTAATACACAGTTGAGTGGTAGTGGTACAAATAAATGATTAAATGTTCAAAGCAAACAAACAAGAACAAGAGATCAGAATCAGTATTTTGTGTGGCCACCACGCGCCGCAATAAGTGCTGCTACACGACGTGGCATGGAGTCAAACAAAGTTTGAATGTCTGACTGAGGAAGAGCATTCCATATCGTTTGTACGCGTACCCAAAGTTCGTCTGCAGACGCAACAGGACGAGGATCACGAGCAAGACGCCGACCAATGACATCCCACACATGTTCAATTGGCGACATATCCGGGGAACACGCAGGCCAAGGAAGAAGCTGTACCTGCTGCGCTGCAAAGAAGGATTTAACAATCCGAGCAGTATGAGGGCGGGCATTGTCCTGTTGAAATACAGCGCCTGGCAAGCTTTGAAGGAAGGGAACAGCTTCGGGCTGTAGAACTTCACGGATATACCGGTTGCTGTTCAGATTGCCCACAATTCGTAGCAATTGAGATCGTCTATGATATGCTATGGCGCCCCAGACCATAACTCCGGGTGTTCGTCCACTGTGGCGTTCGATAATGCACTCCGGAAGGTGGCGTTCACCGGCATAGCGTCTGACACGAATGCGGCCATCATGGTACCACAAATTAAAGCGGGATTCGTCAGAAAACACGACATGCTGCCAATCAGCACGCCAGTCTCTATGCTGATTGGCCCATTGTAGCCGCAGGCGGCGATGGTCGTGCGTTAGGGGGATCCTGTATAAAGGAGTCCGTGCGCGCAGTCCACACTGCAGCAGACGTCTACGAATTGATGAAGCACACAATGAAACACCTGTAGCTATTGACCACAGTGCTGCCAATTGTCTAGAGGAAGCTGTACGGTCCGTCCGCGCCATGCGGACCAGGTGTCTATCATCGCGAGCTGACGTCACATTTCGGGGTCCACTCCCGGATTTCCGAGTTGTCCGACACTCGTCCGTCCACTGCTTCCAAACGCGCATCACTGTGCTGCTGTTACGCTGCACACGAGAGGCTACTGCACGATACGACAATCCAGCTTCACGAAGGCTGATGATTCTCCCTCGTTCAAACTCTGTAAGTTGTTCAAATCTCGCTCTCTTTCGTCGACGAGGCATAAGTACAGATTGAGTTAACGTTTACCACTAGCAGATAACCACCGATAACCATACACACCTCGCTACAGCCGTCTATTTATTCGGATCCATCAGCCGTTCAGAGGGCGCTGCTCAGCATACGCATGCGCTACGGATTTGCAATTCTAATTATTTGCATATCATGCGCTACTTTGCATTTCCTGAAAATTTCAGCTCACTCGCGTAAGTCCTTCATGGTGTTGCAATTTTTACAAACGTGAGTGTATTTCCAACTAGAGATCTTATGGTTTTAATGCATTTTTATTTAAATCAGTCATATTGAAAAGTAGAAAAAGTATTTTTAACAACTGTGTTTATTGCTTTTAACCTTCAAGATTAAATTTGAAAGTTAAATATCTTAGGCTTTACTGAATGGCAACAACCTGGCAAAAATAAAGGTATATTATTTCCGGCAGTGGCAACACATTGCTTTGCTAAAAATAGCTGGGTTTCTTAATTAACATGTAGAGATAAGCATCTTTACATGTTACGATTGACAATAGTCTCGCGCGCTGGAAATACGAGCACGCGAGATTATATAGGTTTAACAATGTTTTACTTCAGAGAATTTAATAATTATTTCGAACAGTTATTTATTTTTTTATATCAAATATTTTATAATGTTTTGTTGTGTTGCCACTGCTCGCTCTCAAATCACTGAATTTGTTAATCCAAAACATAAAATTATTAGAAATTATGAAATAAATAAACAAATTCGAAATTTGATCTTCCAGTTGCATATGTTTGGGTAGAGGACTAGGTGTATTTAAATTTTGGTGGTTGTAGGTGCCGTTGTTTCTCTACAATGCGAGGGAAATACATGCATACATGCATACATACATTGGCTATCATACAAATCACAAAAATCACGATTACTGAAAAAGTTAACATGTAGAAATTTATGAAACTTATCCACAGTGTACAACACATAGTAAGATATCAAATAACATAAGAACAAATTACCAGATAATTATGATAATATAGAAATTAGCACATGTATAAAATGAACAAATCGAAGATCTCAGTTTGCTATAGGAAAAGTACCTTCAATGTGGAATATGATCGCCTCTAAAAGCAATACAGCACATACAGCGATGTGTGATGCTTTCAATTATGTAGTGTATCAGTTCCATAGGAAGCGAGAGCCATTGTTCTTGCAAAGCAGTTGCAAGCGCAGCAAGGGTCTGAGGGGCGGATTGAGGGCAGCTAGACGTCTCCCTAAAACATGCCAAACGTGCTCGATAGGATTCAAGTCCGGGGATGGAGCTGGCCGCTTCATGTGCATAATTGTTTCCTGTTCAAGATAATCATCTACGATGCGAGCCCTGTGTGGTCTTGCGTTGTCGTCCTGTAATAGGAAAGCATCACCTATTTTCCTGGCATATGGCCCCCATAAGCATCAAGGATGTCATCTCTATAAACCTGAGCATTCACTGTTCCCCTTGGAAAGACATGGAGGTCTGTGCGTCCACCCAAAGAACTGCCATCCCAAACACAAACACTGCCTTTTCTGTATGCTTCTCTTTCACGAATGTTTGATTGACGATAACGGATTCCAGGTTCTCTCCATATCAAATAACGCCTACTATCGCTTTCTAGACTAAACCTGGACTTATCCGTAAAGAGAACAGCCTTTCATTGATCAGGCGTCCAGTGGACATGTCGTGCCCACTGCAAACGGTCCCTCCTATGGCGTGACGTGAGCAGCACGCAAATCGCTGGTCGCCTTGCATACAGACCACCTTCGTGAAGCCTTCTACGCGCAGTTGACGTTGACACCGACCTTCCGGTGCCTGCAGGAAGGGAGGATCTAAGAAGCGTGTACGAAAGATCTGTTCCTGCGTGTACATAATGTCAAATATCGGTCATCGGCGCTCGTCGTAGCAGTTGGCCGTCCTTGGCTGAACCTTCTGGATGCCGAATCTGTGGTTTGAAATTACCTCCAAAGTCTATGAACCACAGGAGAACTCACATTTAGCCATCTGGCCACTTCTGTTTGACTTTGTCCTGCCTCTACTCTCCTAATGGCTTTTCATCGTAGTTCTGCAGGCAAATGATGTCTGGAGGTCATTGTTACGAATTGGCTATCTCAAATTTCTGATGTCACTATCACGGGGAAATATGTGGGCTTGCTCTCAAACATGGACTTTTATGGTCCTCGCAGATGACGTATTCCGAGTACAGCGCCACTAATTTGCATATTGCAGTTTTACTCAGCTACTCTTACTTGGCAACATATTCAAATTTTACACGGTTTGGCTTATATTTGGGGGAGCTATCGCTATTTTTGTGATTTTTCCTTAATTTATGATAACCAGTGTATCTTCAATTATCTAATCTCTTTAAAAATAATACATGGCGATAACATTTGCTAGCAAGAATTCGAAAATGATTTTGGACAAAAAGAGCGTTTTGGAACTAGTAGCAACTATAGTGCTAAAAGGAAAAATAAAAGAAAATGAGAGGGACAAAAAGTAAGAATGGAAACATCGTAATTTCAGTTCAACTAGATCGGCAATATCATTTTCTGGAGGTACTGACACCCATATTTTTAATTTTCGAGAGGCAATTTAGTGTTTCATGTGACTTTATGATATTTCTTGAAATTATTACAAACCTGATTTGACTTTAAATGATTCTAAAAAACGAATTATAAAAAAAATTGTATTAATTACTTCTTTATTTTCCTTGTCAAATTATATTGAAAAAATGACTTTTCTGACTTATGTTTCCTTTCTTAATTTCATTAATATAAGACTTCAATTTTAAACTTCATTTATTAATTTTATTTGAATCGTAATAATAAATGAAATACATTTTTGAAAGCTGTTCTTAGATTTATTCTTTATTAAACGTGGATTTCAAGATTTTATTTTAATTACAAATTTTTAATATTAATTAAACCATTTTTTAAATTTGTTATTTTTTTGTGAAGGATTTTAGAAATTTATCGTTCATTCAACTCTGCGAGAAACAAGATAATTTATTTTAACAATTACCTGTGTTTTCTGATAAGTGCTAATATTTAGTTTTTCTTTAAGTACTGTAAAATCTTTGACTCGACTTGTAAGCTTGAAAACAATGTTTTGAGTTTATAATTTATTTTCTTGAGTAACAATAAGCTGAAAGCAATAATTATGCATCGTTGCTCTAACTATGGTATCAAAATTAATGGCGCAAATGTCAGTGTTTTGTCGTTATGAAAGTTTTCCGTGTTAACGTCTTTTCTCGAAATAGGATGACCATCTGGCAAGCATCCAACTCCGAGACAGCACGGAACAAGCTTTTAAAATAAGTTATGTTTGTTATCAAGAATGGTGCTAATTTTACCTCTCGCTGTTTGCTAATGAAAAGAATGCGTTTCACGTTAAGTGTAGTCACACTTTATTGACGTCTGATAATGACATAGTTTGTAAAATTTCCGTTCCATGCATTTCGTTCTGGAAGTAATTATTTTAAAGGTGTATTTCGTGTATTTTTTTAACTGTATTGTTTCACTAAGCTCATAAGCTCAACATTTAGGTTTATTTTTGTCTTTTGCTTTAAACAAAATCCAAACATAAACTTAGCTGCAACAAATAACTGCCGCTTTTGCGTTCTAATTCACCGCACGTTAACTTTCACGCGCATTAACATATTTTTTTTCTAAAAATATTTTCCTCCAAAAGCTGTAAAAGAGGTGCGTCTATGCCTATGTAATTCGTGGTTTGGTACGTTTGGTCGACAGGTGCGTCTGCCAAGTGGGTGTATATAAAATGAGCAGTAACCTTTTCCTGTGCTTTTTTAAGGACATGGGACCTTCCAGAGTTTTAGTTAATTATGAGTAGCATTAGAAGTAACTATTATTATTTGCCCAAAAGTAAGGTGACCCGGGTTCGAAATTCGGGGCGCAATCTATAGAATTTTTTTTAAATCTTTTTTTACAAATAAATTATTTTATTATTGTTGTTATTGTGGTGGAGGTGGTATGTATGTCAATATATATATATGAATTTAATAAATATAATAATATAATCTCATTCATATAAAGCAAATTAAATTGATTATATATTGCTGCGAACTAATTTTCAATATTATTAAATTCAGAAAACATAAGTAAATAATGTATACAATAATGCAAACATGTGAATACAAGAAAAAATAATACAATCCTAAAATTGTATCTTAGAAAGTAATTTAAAAAAAAATAAATTTGCATAAAGTGAATAATTGTTGAGCAGGTAGGAGACAGATCTTATCAAGGGAAAGTTGCCCCCAAGGCTAACTCTTCAATTACCGAATTCGTGTTTCGTCATCTATATAAGTATGGGTTAAGAAATACAAATCCAAAAGTAGTGATATGTTAAAATGAAAATGAGAAATTGAATAGTTAAGGAATTTTCGAGAAATTTAGAAAACAAATCCATTATAGGAAAAGTTATTGTAAATTAAAAATACATAGCCAAAGCAGTTTAGAATACCAAATCTATATAGGTACTTCCCCGACACGAATTAGGCATAAAACCAAAATAAACTAAAAAACTAATTCTAAACATCATAAAAAACGCAAGAATAATGAATGAAATAAAATATAAAATAAATACAATGTAAAATAATACAAAAAGGCAAGTAAATGGTTAGTTTCGATTTAACTTACAATGTTACCACATTATTCTAGTTTAAAATGTTGCTAAACTATGTAAAGTTGACAAGTTTGTAGCTGCTAACTGTAAAAACAGAGGGCGCTGATACTATGTAGTGTGAAGCTGCAAACTGTGTGAGGAACTATAAAAATGTAGCTGCTATCTGTTATATTATTATTGTAAAAATGTAAGTTCTGCGCAAAAAATAAGTGAAAAAGGAATAATATTTATATATATCAAAGCAAATAATTTTTGTTTTGTTTTTTAATAGTGATATATAATATTTTTTAATAGATAAAGAATAAATCAAAACGCAGTATCCATTTTTAAACAAAATAATAAATTTATAATCCTTCTAAATTATTTTGAGGAAGTAGCTTTATATTTCTCTGAAGCATGAATATATCTTGGAACATCTTTTTCATTTTGCTCTTATAAAAGTCCGTGTAATTTTCATCAGAACTTTTGTTGGTGATTAACATTCCTTCGAAGTGCTCACTTTAAGCTGTGTCTGATCACTAGTCCAAAAACTGTTCGTAATGCTAAATACTCACTCAGTTGCAGCATTAGTGCCAGAAAGATAAAAGAAAACCTCCGGTAATTTTAAAGCATTTGAGTGCGTAATCTGGTTCTTATTAAAATATTCAGTTATTTCCATCAGTTTTTGAACTGGACACATCTTATTTTCTGCCCATTTCAGTATTTTTTCTTTCGTGACATATTGTTTAAGGTAAACATAATCCTCATATATATCAATTTCTAATAATTTATGATTTGGTATCATTTTATTAATTAACAAAAAAGCTGTTTCAACTTGACTCAAAGAAGGGATTTCATTTAATATCATTTAGCTATACATTTCCATCTCCTGAAATTGTCCACTTCCCCAAATAAGTTAGAGCAGTCTGATAAAATGAAACAAAACCTTTTCTAAATTCAGTAACTTCCTATTGTGACACGTTTCTCTTATCTTCGAGTTCTTCTTGAGTTTTTTTTAACATTTATTGGAATAAAGTTATCCTCTATCTTGCTTAATATTGAAGCTTCCAGAGCATACCTTGAAGTAATTACATCAAATACATAAGCAGTTTGATTTTCAGTTGTTGTAATAACCTTATGAAATGTTGAAGCCTGAGTGTTAATAAAATGTAGCCAACATTCTGCCACTGCACTTTTAAAGAATTTTAAAGTAAGCATAGGGCACTTTTCTTGAGATTGAAAATCAAGCTTCGGCGGTAAAAACAGTTGGAATACCCTTTCAATGATGGGAAGTAATGCTAGTCATCTTGTTTGTGAATACCCTAGTAATCTGTTTCTACGAAGTGCAGAAATTTTGCAATGTTTCTAATCTAACACTATAAGATTTAAAGTATATCTTAGAAATAATCATTTCTGTACCAACTGGCAAAACATTAGCTGATGTTTTTATAGTGTCATGGATAATATTCAGTGCCCATCCGACTGCACTTAAACCATGGTTAAGGTTTCGTTTCAGTTTAACAAAAACATTTTCTTCATGTCTGGCAGCTTCTCCAAAGTTAAAATTCGTATTATCGGCGCAAAGATCAGTAATCTTTTCTTTTAAATTATTTTCCTCAAGACAGTTAATTAAACAGTTGCTGATAATATCTGATATTTTACCAGTAAAGATTTAAATTTTAAAATTTTATAGAATGGAATTAGAGTTATATACAGATTAGAAATAAAACATCTTTATCTCCAGCGCGCGAGACTCTATCAGAAATTCTAAAGATATGCTATTTTTAAATATTTTGTGATTTCGCTGTTGAATTGAATTCTATCTGACGTAAGTGCGAAGAATGTTATATTTAATAAATAAAGTTAATATGCAAAATGCTAATAATAAACAAGAAACCCGTGAGCGGGCAAGATGTAATTCATCATCACTACTATTTAATTTTTAAAAATTTTCGATATTTTTTGATGATTTAATTGCATAATCAAGTGACCTTATTTTTTTTAATTAAATTGCTTAGAAATACAGGCAAATTTTTAATAGTATTTTTACTGTTAGTTATAATATAGGCTATTTCCCCCTCCCCCCTGCTGTCGGATTGATCGTGATTTTGAATTAACGTTAAAACTATTCTTTCTTCGAATCGATTAAAAATCGATTTTGGATTACTTTAAAAATACTTCTTCGAATCGATTAAAAATCGATTTTGGATTAACATTAAAAATATTTTTTCCGAGTAAAACGAATAAGAATCCCTTAAAATTTTAATCATTTAGTAAAATCAACGTATGCATGTTGCTTGAATTATATACATGTAAATTTTAATGTTTTGACGTGGCTTGCAGCTTCTCTCATCAGTCGTATATCTGCAGTATACTTTTAAATTATTCATCCACAGAGTGCAATAAATTTTTCCACGTCCTGTAACTTTCTTCCTCCCCTTCTGCGAAAGGGCCATATAATAGAATAATTTTAAAAAAAAGTAATGTATCCCAGCGAGGGGTGGTATGACAGAATGACATCCAAGCTTCTACGGATAACTTTTCTTCGACTTCTTTCCTAAAAGGGAAAAACTATAAAAGTAAAATAAAAAATAGGAAACTTTCGGACTAAATTCCTAAGAGGAAAATATGCTGTATCAGCAGTTCCGATATCATGAAAGGAAGCGCAGAGTTCCAGTTAAGTTTTTTTACAAAAAATATTCCATTCTTATCTTTGGAAATATTTCAGGAAACCCAGCGGGGTGATGGATTTTCCGAAATAATTCGATAAATTTTGGCACTTAACAGGCCGTCACTACATAGCAATATGGCAAGTAAATGAAGAATTTGGGGAAAGAGGAGTATTCCTCAAATCTGTTTATGAGATGCGCTTCCTTATTATGAGATACTAGTTATGTCCTCATTATATTGCAAACTTAAGTTACACTAACCGTTCTTGTTCCCACGAATTATTACTTTATAAAATCACTTTTAATTATTACTCTCCAAATTATGATTAATCAGATATCATAGTGATTTCTATCATAGTGTTAGTGAAATATCACAGTGATTTATATCTTAGTACATAGAATAGAAGAAAAACACGCCAATGTGACAATCAAAATCGCTGGAACAACCTTGTATTTGGCGTACATTTATTAAAACACTCAATCGATTTCGAAGGCAGCTACAGGTCCCTCCTCATCAGGAGAATGAAATTTCTAGAAAGGGAAAGCAACCTCAGTAACGGCTTTTTATACCCTCGGGTAGTACCATGCGCGAGGAGGCAACGCCATCTATCGGCAAAAATAATAACCTAGAATTATGTTAATGGAATTTTAAAAGCGTTAGGAAGGACTTGATTGAACTTAAAATCATTCACTAAACATGCTAAATCTGTGAATATGAAAAGCGTCAAGAAAATCCAATTGACCAACGGAAGAAGCTTTTTAGATAATTTTTGCAGATCCAAAGTCAAAATTATGATTAAATTTCCAACTATGATACGCTATTGAAGACTTGTTAATTTCTTCTTGACTTGTTAAGTTTCGTATCAAGGAACATGAATCTTATGTCCGAAAGGGCGAAATTAACAAGTCTTCAACAGCGGATCATAGATGGAAATTTAATCATAATTTTGACTTTGGATCTGCAAAAATTATCCAAAAAAGCTTCTTCCGTTGGTGAATTGGATTTTCTTGAGGCTTTCATTTTCACAAAGATTTAGCATGTTTAGTGAATGGTTTTAAGTCCAATCCAGTCTTTTCTAACGCTTTTAAAATGCCATTAACATAATTCTAGGTTATTTTTTTTGCCGATAGATGGCGTTGCCTCCTCGCGCATGGTATACTACCCGAGGGTGTAAAATGCCGTTACTGAGGTTGCATTCCCTTTCTAGAAATTTCGTTCTCCTGATGAGGAGGGACCTGTAGCTGCCCTCGAAATCGATTGAGTGTTTTAATAAATGTACGCCAAATACAAGGTTGTTTCAGCGATTTTGATATATCATAGTGATTAATAGTGATCTTATCAATAGTGATTGAATTATCACTTTACAAAATTAAGCAGAGCTTTCACTAAATAACAATAGCACAAACAATAGCAAAAAACAATTTAACCAAAAAGTTTGTTAAAAGCCTCGTTTTACAGTGCAACTAAAAATTAAAAAACGAGCATTTACCATCCCATTTGTGCAATTTCCTATCTACTTTCTACAACTAAATTAAATCCGCTTCAGCTGGGGATTATGTTACTCAACTTTGATCATGAACGAATGCAAAATTCTCTCTTCAAAGCTTGTCTTAGCACGCTAAGGGGAGCCTCACATGATTAGTTATGGCGTAGAAACATTAGGATTTTTTTTAAAGCTGAAGATGTGAAAAATGAGCAACGCCCTCGCCCGGACTCGAACCACGGGCCTCTCGAATACACGCCGAGCGGGCTGACCATTACACCACGAAGGCATGCTAAGAAGGCGGGGAAAATACCTTATATAGTCTCCCTTTTAAGAGGCGACTGGAGATTAGGGGGCCTAATCGCCAAATCCTGGTGGTGGAGAATCATCATCCACCACCTTGTTAGTTCGAGCGCCACCATAGAGACATTAAATTATTTCGAAGCAGGAGATGTGAAAAATGAGCAATGCCCTCTCCGGGACTCGAACCACATACCTCTCGAATACGCGCCGAGCTTGCTGACCAATACACCACGAAGGCATGCTAAGAAGGTGGGAGAAATACCTTATAATGGTTAGTTGCCTTGCTCGAGGTTCCAGGTTAGTAAGCTAATTTGATTTTCATATCATAATTTTTATAGTAATATCATATTTTTATAGATTTTCATATCTTAATTTTTATAGTATAATTTTCATGATTTTTATAGTGATTAGTAGTTAAGAAATACTAATCACTATAAAAATTATGACTAATCAGATACCCGGTTCTGTAACGAACCCGATTCTCTAATGAATCGAATAAACGAATGCATGAAACTCTGATAATAAGCTTATTCATCTTATCATATTTTAAACTAACATAAAATAATTTCGCAGAATGAAAATCACAGAATTAGATCATAATAATAAGGCTTATAACATCCTATTGATTGTATTATTGGAATAACAGAATTCACAGTTTTAAATAGTATGTAAGAATAACATTTTACTTCTTTTCCAAAATAAAAGTTTTAGAACTTAAGATTCCATTTTAAATTGCTTTACAAATCGTTGCCATTCTCAGCTTCAAAACAAAGAATAATTAACTTAAACCACTTTATATTTTTTAGTTAGTGTTATCAAATGCTGAGTCAGTATTTGTGCTAACAGTTCGTATAAGCATTTTATATTATATATGTAACATACAATTAATTGCTTTCCTTTCCCGCTTCGTTCATTTTATTACTTTCTGTCCGCTAATAAGCCTTTTGTTATTACTATTAATAGAATTATAACTCATATTTTAAACTAAGCATTGAAAAATAAAAGTTTGTTTTTATGAGACCCATGGTGATCTTATTTTGGATACAAATGACGTCATCTACTTTGATTTTTCTACTTGGCTTAGTAGCTCAGAGCAACTCAGATGCAAAATCTCCTTGCGTAGGCGAAATCCTGTCAGACGACAAGTTTTCAAGGAAGACTTGTTCGAAGATATATCTCCTCGTATAGATTGGGCTTATGAGGAATCGAAGATTTTCTTTCTCATTTCACAGAACTTCTTTTAAGTTTGTTTATCATGATCCTGTTTGCGATTGGCATGAATGACGAGACTTCTCTTCTAGTTTTCTCCTTTTGTTCAAACAGACTGATAACTGAAAAATTTCAAGTTCGAACTGCCGTTAAAGCGCTCACAAGCTAATCATACTTTCATCTCAAAGAGTATTAAGTATTGCATTTATAGTTTTTAAATCCTTCATTTCACTAATCAACTAGCAGCTTATGCAACTAGCCGCCTAAAAGTTATTATAAAAAAGGAAATATATACAGGGTGTTTCATGTGGGTGTGACAAAAAGAAAGCATACCTGTAAATGCTGTACTTAATTTTGATAAATCAAACATGCAGTAAAACTCTAGTTATACAAGTTTCTTTAGATGTTCTATGTGCAACCCTCCGGTGGTAGGCGAATATATATGCGGTGTTCCAATTCCTGCCACACTCGTGATAGAATATGCTTTGCTAATAATTCGAGAACTTCAGTTACCCGCTGCTTCAGTTGCTGTTAAGTCTTGGAAAAATGAAGTCACGAATAATTTAACAAAACCCACAGGAAAAAATCTCAATGGGTTAGATCTGGAGATCTCGGTGGCCAACAAAGCAATGGCATATCATTTGACCCAGCACGACGAATCAAGCGTTGGGGTAGACTACCGTTCAGGTACTGGCGTACATTTTTGTGCCAATGTAAGTGGAGCACCGTCTTGCTACAGAATGAAGCCGTGAACAGTTTCCTCCATCTAAGGGAATAACCATTGTATGTAGCATATCTTAATAAATGCATTCGTTAATCGATTTTTCCACGAAGAAAAGCACAACTGTTGAAAATTGCGCAGAAAGCGTTCTCTTCTAGAGAATCACGCTCATGCTTCGTTACACCAGGTGGATTTTTCGTGGCCTCAAATCGTAAATAATAGTGATTAACTTTGCCGTCATCCACCTTTCGATGTCGTGACAATACGGTGGTTCTTTACCAAGTTTCATGAGAAAATGTCTTTGAACAAAGGAAACGATGATGTTTTTCGTATTCCAAAACAGAATACTCTTTGCCCTGCCTGGATGCCACGTTTTGATTAACAGTGCTTCCAGCGGCGATTCGTCATCGCCCAATAAAACTTGTATGCCTCCCGGACGGTATAGTGGTTAGGGAAGCCGACTACGCTACCAAAGGGCCCGGGTTCGAATCCCGGAGAAGGCATGATTGTAACAACTATCCGTCCCTTCATAGGAGGCAAAGGTGGCCCACCTAGGTGCCTCCATAATAAATGACCACCACTTTTGGCATTATAAGTTGCCAAGCCGAAGTCGCTGAGAGCCAGCCATTGGTTTTAAAAAAATAAAACTTATACAATTGTAGTTGCAGAATTAATTTGTTTCTTCCTAATAAATTAACAACAAATTTATTTTATGCTATTTTTTTTACCCTATTCAGTATGAAATGCCTTGTATAATGATGAGTCTAGGTAGTATAATTTCACAGGTTCAGCTTGTAATTAATAGGAACGCAGACCTGTGAATATTGCTTTGAAATTTCTTTTGTTTATGAAACAAGAACCTGCAGATAAAACGTGAAAGAAAATTCAAATAGCTGACGTTCTGCAGAATAGTAACACACTGGCGTGTAGATGATAAAAATATTTTATTTCTGGTAGTGGCAACTTATTTCTTTTAAACTGCTGAATTTGTTGATTAAATTTTGAAGCAAAAAAAATCTTCCGGTTTGTCGACTGGCTCCTCAAAGACCGAATTTCTTTTAAATCTCCTAGTTTCCTGATTAAATTTGAAGCTTAAATATCATACGCTCTGTCGATGGCAATATATTGCTTCTAAATCACTGAGTTTGTTAATAAAAATTTCAGTAAATTCAGGCAAAACTTGAAATAAATAAAAAATAATCAGTTGATAAGTCTGAAAAGTTCAAATTTTAATGTTCGCCCAAAAGGGTTGTTTTAAAATTTAGTATGGTTTACCAGCTTAGATTATCTATAATGATGGCCTAGGTGGATAAGAAAAGCATTTTATAGGATACCAGATGAATATAATATATAGAAATTTATAATAAGAAACCATCTCCAAAGAAGGGAAATTCAATTTAAAACCATGAATGAAAAACATTTTTAGTCAGAATTTTGATTAATATTTTAAATTAGTATTTTCTAAGCCTCCTTTGGTTTAAAAACATAAAAATCTGCTAAGAAAAATCTTTAACCTCAAAAATACCCAAATCAAAAGTCAACATTTTAATTATTTTATTTATTTTAAGTATTGAAAAAGTAGCTTCTGAGCACAGATTAATTCGACTTGCAGCTTTAGTGCCAAGTCATAGACTTTTTTAATTTACTTTTAATTACTTTATTTTGAATTTATATATACATAGACTAATGTAGGGACGTTCTACATTTTTTTGTATATTTGAAAAGGGGAAAATATATAAAAAGAAGGTAACGTCGTATTAAACTGATACATGATATTTAATAAATAAATAATATCATGAAATAAATGATTTTGTTTTACTGAATCAAATAAAAAAAGAACTACTATTCTTAAGAACTGTATCTATTGCTTTTAAGTAGCTTAATTTGTTCATCAGCACATAGATTAAATTCGAAAATATTTTACATTTTCCCGAATGGCAACAGGCTTGAATAGAAAGTGAAACAACGCAAAATCGCATTTCAAGACTAATAGCCCTAACAATTCGAAATTCCGGACTGCAAGATGAACATAGTATTTGGGTGGCGGAATATGCTTGCTCAAAATTTGATGACTTTAGACTCCGCCTGTCTTCCACAGTGCGAGGAACGAATATACATGCCTACACACAAATTCTTCATTATTTAATAACAGAGAAAAGATAACAGCTTCATTTGGAAGAAAAATGAAGATTTTATACTTTGCCGAATGGAAATACTTTGAGAACAAACAATCTATGCGCCAGAGCGCATGGGAAATAAATTACAGACTTTTATTTCAACAATTGCCTTGCTAGGTTCTTTTCCGTTCTAATCGCAAGTTAATTTCCTAGGTATAATCGTATCTACGGATTTAATTTGCGCAGGACTGGGTTTTAATTACGCATACGGATACAGTGGGTGGTAGGTATTCGGGGAAAGCTGTAACGCACATTCTCCAAAGTCTAAAAACTTGGCATCCACTGTATTTGTATGTTTGTAAATTGGCCGTAAGTTAATATATTATGTATATTATTGTAATATAGAATACTGAAAATTATTAATACTTACTTTACCTAATCTTAATATCTTTTTC
The DNA here is from genome assembly GCA_000611955.2 of Stegodyphus mimosarum. NCBI lineage: Eukaryota > Metazoa > Arthropoda > Arachnida > Araneae > Eresidae > Stegodyphus > Stegodyphus mimosarum. The sequence goes on from KK120629.1 coordinate 208,931, forward strand.
AAAAGTCGGAGAAAGCTAACAAATACGGTATCAAGAACAAAATTCTCGTGGAATGGTGCTGAGCTTCGTAGGAATTCCCCGAAACACAGCTGAAGATAATAAGCCTAGTTTAATGGTTCTTTTTATTTATAGCTACCCTTCCTTTAATATGTATCAGAAATGTACTTTTTCCAAAAAATCATTAAATTCTTTCTTCGCAAGGAATGTTTTATGAGTGCATTGACATCTTTACAGATGTAGAGGAACGCAAACTGTGATCGATCAATGGCATGAAAACGGAGTTCATTTTATGGTTATTAACAGCAAAAAAAGGGGACGAAACCTCTCATCTAATTCCCTTTTCGAGGGGAAAAAGGGAAGCAAAATTGCGATAAATGAGGCACTGTGTCCTCTGTTATTTCAGCTTTGCGCAGGACTTACGTTAGAGAAACCGCTATAAATATCTCGATGATGGGTCCTACAGCTTGCTGTTAGCATTTCATCGCGAGGGGTCGGTCGAAAAATTTAAACGCAGTCTTACCGGTGAGCACAGCAGATTTAAAGTTTTCTCGTTAACAGTAAATGAAGCTACAATTTTTTTTTCCGACATTGTAAATATATTGCAAAAAATATCGTATAATCCACATAAGGAACATGAAACTCTTGCATTAAAAACCCTTGTAAATAAAATTATTCTTTGGAATTCTTGTAAGAGAGTTAAATATTTAAATATAGTTATAGGAATAGAGAGTTAAATATTCGCTTTTAATAAATATCAAAAGCGACTTCTTTGCATAAATTCACTGTAAGGTTAAATCTAATTTGTTATTACATCACATCTATTTAATCTTATTGTTCTTCAGACGATTTCTGGTTTTAACACAAACCCAAATTCTAAACTCAATGAACGTAGATTTATCTGTTTAATCTTTATGTGATTCAGACAATTTCTGATCTTCTCACATACCAAAATTCTAAACTTCAAGAATGTAGATTTATCTATTTGACCTTTCTGTGCTTCAGATGAATTCTAATCTTTTCACTTACCTGAATTCTAAACTCCATAGATTCATCGATTTAACTTTTCTGTGCTTCAAAAGAATTCTGGTTTTTTCACTTACCAAAATCCTAAACTCCAAGAACAAAGATTTAATCTTTAAGCTTACTCTGACACCCTGTTTACCTGTTTAACCTTACAATCAAATTCTGGTGTTCTCACTTATCACAATTCTAAATTCCGAGACCATAGATTTATCTGTGTAACCTTACTGGGTTTCAGACGAATTCGGGTCAAGAACGTAGATTTATCTGTTTAACTTTTCTGTGCTTCACATGAATTCTAATCTTCTCACTTACCTGAATTCTAAGCTCCGTGATCATAGATTTATCTGTTTAATTGTTTCTACGTTTCGGACGATTTCTGGTGTTCTCACATACCAAATTCTAAACTCCGGGAACGTAGACTTATCTGTTTAACATTTCTGTGCTTCAGATGAATTCTGGTCTTCTCACTTACCAGAATTTTAAACTCCAAGAATGCAGATTTATTTGTTTAACCGGTCTTCTCGCTTACCAAAATTCTAAACTCCAAGAACAAAGATTTGCATGTTTAACCTTACTGTGGCAACCTGTTTACCTGTTTAACCTTACAAATTCTGGCCTTCTCACTTACCTCAATTCTAAATTCCAAAATTCTAAATTCCGTTTAACCTTACTGGGTTTCAGACGAATTCGGGTCTTCTCCACTTGCCCAAATTCTAAATTTCAAAAACGTAGATTTATCTGTTTAACCTTTCTGTGCTTCAGACGAATTCTGGTCTTCTCACTCATTAGAACTGTAAACTCCAAAAACATAGATGTATCTGTTTAAACTTAACTCTCCATCAGGCGAATTCTGATCCCTCTTACCAGAATTATAAACTCCAAGAACATAGATTTCTCTGTTTAAACTTTTTGTGCTTCTGGTTTTCATACTCACTAGAATTCTAAATTTTTCTCTAAATTCTCTGTTTAGTTCAGCGTGAGTTCGGAGTCTTGAGATATTTCCATGCTAGTTTCGCTCTTTAGGTTTGCTGTGCATTGCATTGTTTTTAACGTTCTTAGTAGTTTTAAGTGTAGTTACTGACTGTGACACTAAGAAGTATTTTTCTGGAAAGTTCCAGAACTGTAAAATGTTTATTTTGGTAAAACGAAATTTGATCAAGGTGTCGTCGGTTCTGTATGCATTCAATCGATTACGAACGCGTACGCACGCAACAATATGCTTTGTGGTTAGTGACTCTAACTACCGTACCGAAGGGCGGCCCGGGTCCGAATCCCGAAGACATGGATGTTTGTATCAGCCGTTCGCGGTTTCGCCCTAATACGACATGTCCTTAGGCGTACAATGGCTTAATCTTTGAGATAAGCATATAACTACTGGCAGGATTATCCAGGTAGCTTTTTTACGGTTATAGAACGTTCGAGCTGCCAGTTACGCTGTCTACATTAGAGTTCGACCATTCGTTCCAGAACTGATTCACTTTGCTAATCAAGTCAACAATTGATTCCAGAAAACGTAGTGGTCGATTTTTTACAGTTCACTGAGAGCTGTTGCTGGAAGCATGCCAGGAATAGAGATGTGCTATTCGTTCACAAACTGATTCACTGAATGAGCGAACAAACGCCCGATTCGCCAAAAAAAAAGCAGAGCGCTAAGAAAGTTTGATTCCCACGAGAAAACAATGTTTAGTCTCCCATCTTAAAAGTGAGTCTAATTTTTATCAAGTCTCTAATTTTTGAAAATTTTCTTATTCTAGAATTTTGTTTTGAGTTCTGTGAAAAGAGGATGATTTTAGGGAATTTCAGAACTACATTTGAGAGAAATAAGTTCTGGGAGTCAGTTTCCGGTTCCATTGCTCGTTCGATTCTTTTCGCTCTTCACTCCAGATTGGCTAATAGTTTGCGATTCCACTATTCATTCGATTCTTTCCGTTCTTCGTTTTATTCTCTTTAACTGCTCTTAATATACTCCTTTTTTACTATGTTTTTCATCAAGGCTGTTGGTAGCGAGTGATGAGTTATAAAAAATAACCGATTTAGTTCTGTGAGCAGATCATTCTGATCCGGTTCCTTAAAAGAGCGAGTTTGCGCATCTTTTGTCTACATATACCTAAATTTTTCAAATATTTTAGCATTATTCGAACTACAGACTTACAATACTAAAATTTACATCCACTTCGGCTTTGTAGTGGGTGTTCATAAAGCATTAAGTTCATAAAGGTTAAATATCATCGTCAACATTACGAAAATGATGAATCCAGCTTCATAAACGAACTCATTTAGCAATATGACTGGAGAAAGAAGATTACCAAAGAATCAATCACGTATCAAAAGAGGTATGAAGACAATTTTTTACATACGGGAGAGTTTGCTTAGTTTAGGAATCCCGCTGTCCGTAAAAGTTGTAGGGTTCTGCCTGTGTAGGAGCCTAAATCAAAATCCTTCAAATCCTACTAGACTTACAAGCGAGTTATAGACTGAATCAAAATGACACAAGGGTCCTACGAAGGTTAAAGTAACCTTTTTATTAACTCTTTAAATTTAACAAAAGGCACCACTTGTGCATACAAAGCAAAAATTCCGTCGATAAATAGCATCATTTAAAATAATATAAGTTGAAATTTTTTTAACTGAAGTATCGTGATCAGAGACTACACAAAATGGTCTACTTAATCTGTCTCAAAATTTTTAATAGCGTGCTTCTTAACATCGGCTAACAAAATGGCTGAAACCGGAATGAACTCTGGAAGACCTGGCTATAAGAGGAAACTGCAAGCCAGGCTACTGAAAGCTGTATAAAATATTCAAAACCCGCAAGTTAAATAATCACGTGTCTGATTTGCGTTCTGGGGAAGATTATGGAAAGTAGAAATTATAGTAAAGCTTCAAATCATAATAATTGGTTAAATAACATAAACCTTACAAAGTGTGGTTAGGTCCAGTTGTTTGGTTTTGTTCCACCATTAGTTAGTTTCAGATATTTTACATATTGGTGTATTTTTAGATCATTATATACTTTCTTTTTCATTAACCTTTTGAAATATATGAGGGCAATTTGAAAACTAATATTCATTGTGGGGGGGCGTTAGTAATAGTGGGCGGAGAGCAACCTTTGTTAACATGGAACAATGTGTGATTCAGTAAACGTCCTGCTGTCCTAGTGAGAGTGTTGTACTGCTACGCATGCGCTGGGGGGGAATCTGTCAGCGGTAGAATATTCATTGTGAATTGTGTGTCCATACTGCCCAGACATAATGAGTGAAGGTGTAATATGTCAGTGGGTGAGATTTTTCAAAGAAGTAAGATCACACATTCATAATGAATCAATGAGTGGAAGACCATTTGTAGTGAGTGATGAAACAAATTGACGATAAAATTTATCAGATCCGTCGATTCACGATGTCGGAACTTTCATAACAATTTCCGAACATTTCTCTGATTGTTTTGTACGAGGTAGTCATCACAAAATTGGTAATAACAAATTGATAATAACGTCACAAAATTGGTAGCTGTTTGTAGTAAACATTTGAGTTAAGTTAATCTTTTGGTTGCTTGGAAACAGCTCAAAATTCACCCCGCCAAATTGACAGCGTGATCTTTTTATGATGCAATTTAGCTTTCAGTATGAATTTGGGTTGATTCACCATGCATGCACCATGATCGTTTTCGACGAATGTTATTGTAGATAATCCATTTCTCATAACCCGTGATAGTTGTTTTAAAAAAAGGATCGATTGCATTACGTTTGAAATGTGTATCGCAGCTATTGTTTCATTGTATTAAGAGAATTCTTTCAGTTCATGCGGAACCCAAATGTCGAGCTTCTAAATGAATCTAAGTCATATTATGTGATTTCAGTTGTTTGTGTGATACATTAACCTTTCTGCGATCTCTGGTACAGTTGTATAATGATTCGATTCAATTATGGCTTTAAATTTATCATTATCAACTTCAGAAGTTTGGCCAGAACTTTGGTCAAGTGAAAAATCTCCAGAATGAAATTTTGTAAACCAATTCCGACACATGCGTTGTGTTAGGCAATCAACACTATAAACTTCCTCTGTGAACTTCAGCCGCTTTCTTAGCTTTCTGAAAATAAAAAAGTAAAATACGTCGAAAATCTTTATTTTTGCACTCCATGTTAAAATTAGTCTTAAACTAACAGTTGTACACAAAAATACGCGGAATTGTTTCTATTGCAACATAAAAGTGTCAGCTGCTAAATCTCAAAATTTAAAAAAAGAATAACAGGATGAACATAACGCTATTTATTTTGTGTAAACCAAAAGTACTTTCTAGCCAACCTAATAATAATAATAATAATAATAATAAAATACAAAAAATAAAGTCTGAAAGTTTTCAGATTTTAAATTACGTCCAAAGAGGCGTTTTTTAAACATTTTGTGTGTTACCTTTATTTATTAAATATCATGTTCTTCGCACTTAAACCACAAAATTCAGTTCAAGAGCAAAATCGCAAAGTAATTTTTAAATAGATACATCTTGAGAATTTCCGATGCACAGTCTCACGCGCTGGAGATAAGTGTTTTTTTTTCTGTACAACGTTGCCATTGCTCGCTTTGAAATCCTTGAGATTGTTAATCAAAAATTCGTTAAAATTTTACAAAATATGACTTCGATAATAAAACAAATTCCAAATTTCGGCTTCCAAATGCCCATATTTGCAGTAGGATTACGTCATTCAAAATGTGATGGCTCTAGGTACCGTCGTTTATTCACAATGCGAGAAACATATTGTTGCGTGCGTACGGGTTCGTTATGGATTGAATGCACAACCCGTTAAAAAGTTAACGAAAATTTATTCTTTCCACAAGAAATAAATCAAAATGCTGAAATATTTCTTCACAGATCTTCGCACAATATCACAATATCTCAAACGATAAGCAAAACTCAATTCAAAAACAGAGAAACTAAATCTATCTCACAGCGAAATCACTACACTCAATAACAGCATTAAGTAAAGAAATAGTTCTCTTAAAATAGCTACAACTACAACTGAGATGAGTCTAGTTTAGTCTGGACAACTATTGCTGGAATATTGCCAATTATGGGCAACTTATCCAGCTCACTGAGGAATTGCATAGAGCCCCTGACGTGCAATTTCCTTAAATTAAATAAAACCAAATATGCGGTATGAAAGAGATGCCGTTTGCATCGCAAGGTTGCAATAAACCAAAGTCCTGCAATGTAGAGAGAAGTCCTAACTAAAATCCTGAAACATGTCTGCCTAACCGGTGCACATGAAAGTAACACAATTTATTAAACTTTAGTTATACAATACAATACAATATAATACAAATACTGAATTAATACATGAAATATAACATAAAAAATGATAATAAAAATTGAAATTCTTGTTGAT
>KK120629.1:217566-275879 GCA_000611955.2 Stegodyphus mimosarum
ATTTGGTAGTAATTTTTCTAATACGTCTTTTTTCAAAATTTTATTTGGCGGTTGATACATAGAGGTGAAATACATAAGTCCATAGTCCGGTAAAAGTACAGATACAGTGACTGAATCATGTCCATTGCTACGGTCGGTATTGATCAAACACGACTGTAGATTACTTTTTACAAAAATTGCCACATCTCCCCCACGATGCGTGAGTCGATCGCAGCGATAGCTTTTAAAGTTAGATATGTTTATCGTATAGCTTAGCGTAGTATGCGTTTCAGTGAGCAGCGCTACGTCTATATCCTGCGAATGCATAAAATACTCAAGTTCGTGAATTTTATTTAGAACGTCTCGTGCGTTCCACATCACTAATCTTATTGGCGCACGATTATTAGTGTGTCGACCCATTATCTAATTTTTGAGGGGTTTTATTATCCTGATTTTCTGTGGTGATCTGTCGAACTTGTTGCGATATTTGAAAACCAGCCGTCTTGATGAGGGCAACCAATTCTGCAAGGTCTGCAAAGACCTTCTTCGCCTCAGTTAATGTTTCCGAGTAAATACCGGCGGATAACGCCTGGGCATAACTTTTACCCTCCACAACTCTATTCTGATATGTTTTATTTTGTTCACTCTTCTTTTTGGGGAATTTCTCACAACCTCGATAACTCGAGGTGTGAGAAAGCCCACAGTTCGCGCAGCATAATTGTTTCTCTAAATTATGTTTATCAGGGCAATCCCTTGATTCGTGTTCCTGACCGCAGCGGACGCATTTGGGCTTATAATTACATCCAGTTTGAGTATGATTGAACCCCTGGCAGCGGAAACACTGCAGGGGTCCCTGTCTTCCTAAGTATTCTTTGACTGTAATTTTCATACTGCAAAGGAATCTCTCAGAATAAATCTGCTTGGATTTTTCAGTTTTTGGCAGTGTAATTAAAAATAAAGGTAGTTTAACTACCTCTCCCTGCCTCCTCCTAGTCATTTGTTTTATTTCCTCTACCTGATATTCCAATCCTTCTAAATTTTCCCGTATTTCCTCTATTTCATTATCATCTGATAGGCCTCTAATAACTACTTTCAATTTTTTGTCCTGAGGTAATTGGTATGAATGATGCTCGACGTCGAGCTCCTTTAAAAGTCGAATAATTCCCCTGTAACTCTCTGCATTATCTGGGAATATTTTGATAAACCCTGGGATAGTTTGACCGTAAAATCCTAACTGCTTTTGTTTCATAAATTTTTTCAAATCACTGAACTTGTATTTATTAGCCTTAAGTGTTATAGGCGGAATTCTAGATTTTTTGTTTCCTGTATCATTAACAGCGCTATCATTGTTTGTTTCATCAGTGTTTACCGAGTTATTTGTATCCATATTCTCCTGTGCGGCAGCATCCGCTTGCACACTGGTCGTTTGTTCTTTTGCGCTTACATCCTGAGTTGCTACTGACGAAGCAGGGGCAAATTGAGTTTGCGTGGCGAGTTTTATTTTCTTAGCTACATTTTTGTGTAGCCTAGTCCTGACCGTTTGATTTCCCCTCTTTTTAATCGGTGTATCATCCTCTGAACGTATATCCTTATCAAGCGTAAGCTCTTCGTCCGAATTACTTCTAGAGTCCGTGTGTATGTGTACTGGACTACGATCCCGTTTATCCTCTCTTGTGCAACTTGTCCCAGGTATAGCTGAAAAATCCTGACTAGTATTTTCATTCTGTGTCTTTCCTAGTTTAAATTCATTATTAACAGTTGTTATCATCTCAATCATGCTAAGCAAGAAGGTGTACATCTTATCCTCAGTTTTTGGGAAAACTCCATTTTCTGACTTAATCCTATCTAAATCATTAATTTGTAACCTTATCGCATCAATAATTCTCTCCATTGCAGCGGCGAGAAACTAACGCAAAAATAAGTGAGATGAGGTGTTTCAGTTCGGCTTTTATAAGCTTTTTAATTATCTACTAAAATATTCTGGTAAAACCTCAATTTTTCTCGAGATTTGTGGGTGGCAACAGTAATTACGAGATATTTATTTATTAAATATTAAATACGCGCGCTGTTTTATTTTTACTTTTCCGACGAAGCTTTCTCTTCAAAACTCGTCTGCGTTGCATGGGAAAAAAAAGTAATTTTAATTACAATTCTAAATAAGTAGCTAAATAAATATGAAATCCCTAACAATATATACATTTATGTAGATTCTTCATTATTTAATTTCTTTAAATATAATACAGCGGGATAATATTTGGTGGCAACAATTTGAAAAGTGAAACAACGCTTTAGCGAGTCAACGCAAAATGCCAAAGCGAAATTAATAGTCCTTCTGAGCAAATTGGACCTTTGAATTAATAATAAACCTTGTGTACTTGTAGTTGCATAATATAAGGATTAAGCAATTTTTGTCTACATATTATCTCATAATATATAGTATATATGTAAAAGCACTTTTCATTATTTGTTCAATGTTAATTTAGTATGCAAGTGAAATGCTAACGCTCTAAGAAAAGGTAGGTGCATTTAAATTCTGTTTATCTTCGACGATAGGGCTTCTTTCGTAAAGGCTTTTGTGAGGAAAATTGGTTTGTATTTATTAAGTACTTGTAATAGCTCGTCAGATTTTTAAATGTATTTATTTAATTTAACAGTAAGACACGAATATATTTATTTTCTAAGTCAGGCAATCCTTTAATTCGAATCCTCAATAAGATATTTTTACATTTCATTTGCTTCAGAATTCCTTCCGCTTTCTTGAACGTAGCTTCTCAGACGATCTGTTCTGCTGAGCTTTTTAAACGACTTCTTATTAACATCGACCGATAAAATATCTTTCCACAGGTTTCATAGATGATCCGATTTCTTTCCACATCAGTCGTCCCCTTCTCATCCTTTTAACTGAAACAAAAAAGCATATACAGTGGCTGTTGATGAACTTTGCAGGATTCCATTTTTGCATTATAAGAGAAATGACGTTAGCGAAGTTAGTTAAATATGCCGCCCAGACGGTATAGTGGTTAGAGTCGCCGACTGCGATACCCAAAAGCCCGGGCTGGAATCTCGGAGAAGGCGTAGTTGCAACTATTCGTCTCTTCATGGAAGGCAAAGGTGGCCGACCTATTAAGTGCCTCCATAATAAAGTGCACCACTGCTGGACTTATTAGTGGCCAAGCCGAAGTCAGCTGAGGGCCCGCTATTGGAAAAAAAAATATGATTTAAAAGAATTTTATAGGAATCGTTTATACAACCATATCATCGAGAATAAAATCTGAAAGCTTTTAGATTTTACATTACGCCCAAAGGGACTTTTTTTTAACGTTTTGTATGTTACCTTTATTTATTAAACACCATGTGCTTCGCACTTAAAGCATAAAATTCAATTCAACGGCAATATCGCAAAATAATTTTGAAATGAACATATCTTTAGAATTTCTGATACACAGTCTTACGCGCTGGATGTAATTTTTTCCTCCGTTCAGTGTTGCCGTTGCTCGCTTTGAAATTGTTCAGTTTGTTAATCAAACGGTTGTTAAAGTTTTACAAACCATGAAATAGATAATAAAACAAATTCCAAATTTGTGCTTCCATATGCCCATATTCGAGTGGAAACGTACATTATTCAAAATTTGATGGTTGTAGGTACCGTTGTTTTATCACAATGCGAGAAACGTACATACATTTATTCAGATTCTTCATTTTTTAATTTCATTAACTATAATACAGGGCTCTAATATTTGGTGGCAACAATTTGAAAAAGGAATCAACGTTTATAATGAATCGATGCAAAATGCCGAAACGAAATTAGTAGCCCTCCTGGGCAAATTGACCCTTTGTACTAAAAAATGCTAGTTAAATATATATTGCTTGGATCAGGCACCTAACGAAGCAGTTTTATGTGGCCCGCGAAGATATTTCTGTTAAGTATTTGTTGCAAGTACTGTTTTGCAACGATTTCAGGGTTTTAGTTATAATAAGTCCGAGTTTCTATTATTTTTCATTTGCAGCAAAAACGAACATGAATAAACGCACTAAAATTTATTTATGGATCTAATTAATTTACAGTGTAATATAAATTTTATTCAAAGCTTTTAAGATACACATTTTATTAACGTTTATTCGAATTTCCATTTAAAAATAAATAAGCTAAGTTACGAATTTCTGCACTAAGAATAAACCTTTGTTTGGGAATACATTATATGTGGACAGATTTCTTTTAACAGTTGAAAATTATAAGAAAAGAACCCGACTAATAGATGAATTACTACAGTGAGTTACTACTATCTGTCATGAAGATAATTTCTAGTAATTTTTCTTCAGAAATACAAACTTTATGACAATCAAAACGCCATTAAATGTAAAGCTATTGTAAAAAATAAAGAAACTTATATAATTATTTACATACAGACATTTGTATTTTGATTTAGGCGTTCAAAAAAAAAACATTATTCAAGAAGAGCAAGAGCCTAGGTTGTCATTTGTTTATTCTCAAACTTTGTCACACTTCATAAATTTTCTTTGGAAACATAGAAATTTATTTATATTTTAATTTAAAATAATTATTTAAGTATTAACTAAAGTATTAGAATTATTTGAAATAAATGTCAGTTTAAGAATTAGTAAGTACTAATTAAATACTTAGTCTGAAAATTTAATACTTAGTACTTTGTTATTAAATAACAAAATGTAACCAACAAAATTTTAGATTTCAGACAGAAAAGAAATATAAATTGCAATTTTTCCTCAATATTATTATTATCGTGCATTAGGTACGCATGTAATTTGAAAGAGGAGATGATAAAATGCATTTGAAACCTAAAAATGTCACATTAAGAGTCGAATGGACGATCCAAAAGCGTAGTTTGCTGTTAAAAAATGTAAAAAATAAAAAATGTAGAAAAAAATCACACAAATATTTCTCTATGCTTCTTAAATGAAAGCAATATTTAATGATGCCAAATCATGAAATTCAATCTTTACCGTTGAATAAAATTAAAACTCAAATCAAAAGCAGAATTTCAAGCTGAATGAGACACTTTTTTTTTACCCTTCCGCTACTTTTTTAATCGCGTAATAATTGGAAATAAAAAGCTCACATTCAGACGATATAAAAAAAGCATACGCTAGCCAGTGTTTAGTTTTAATAGTTTATGTTTATAGTTTTCAATTCGAAGACTGCGTGTCTTAGTGAAATAGAAAATATTGCCACTCGAATAAGAAATATTTGTTGCAAGGCTCATGCGTAAGAAATCTAGTGAATAAGTCTTGAAAAATTAAATATTAAAAATATTTCTTTAATTAATTAATTTATTTGGTCTTGTCATTTGGAACAACTCATTTTAAATATAACATTTTATTCTATATCTTTAATTTATGAGAGAATCATTCTGAAAATTAAAGGCCCATAATAACTGCTTAGCTTAAAATTGTTTCAGATGTTAAAGTGAAATATGCATACCAAGATCATGTTCAAGTTTCATTTTATTCTTGCAACTTTTATGTTTTTTGATTTCTTAAATATGTTTTTTAACTTTTTGAATCTTTATGAATAACCTTGTGGGGTTTCACCTATTTATTTCACAGTTCAATCCTTGAAAACCCCAAACACTAGTAAGCGAATAATCGCTATAGTGTGTGAACAGAGACGTAAGATTTAAGAAGGGTTAACTACCCTTTATTTCTTAAAATAAATATGACACAGCCAGCTCCTAACTCGGAGCGTACAGCAAAGCCTCCACTTGGGCTTGAACTTAAATTAATATGAAATTAAACTTAACTAGCTTAACTAAAGCTAACTGAAAGGTATAGCCGAAGCTATCAAGATTCTAAGTAGTTGACTCTAAATCTTAATTAAGTCGGCGAAGCCAAACAAGGGCCTAAAGTACGGCCGAGCTTAGCAGTAGCTTAGAGAGAGGTAGCCAAAAAGCAAACGCGCGCTAGTCAGGAACCCGGGTTCTCTACCGAAGTCGGTGAAACATCGACTTAAACACTACCCTTACTCATTTGCATTAACCGCGTTTCTGAAAATACATTCTGGTAGGAAATTGTAAGCACACTTTTATACATCACTAATCTTTAAAACTAAAAGTATGGACCTCCCCTTTTTTAATGACAACTTTAATGATACCTTGCGATAAGAAAAAATCCCTGATAAATTTCACATTTTAACAGTCGTCCGAAAGTTTTTGTTAAGGTATTTTGCATTCTCTCTGAGCTCACAGTCTACTAATCTGCTGTTACACTCATTCCTTTTAACCCGTTTATTTTGTGTTTTAGCTCTAATATTAAGCATAATTTTCTTTACACTTAAGCCATATACAACGGCAAAACTATAAAAAATTTAAAACCTGCATAGCAGTATACGTTTACATTTCCCGATGCAGCCTTAAATGTTGGCATACATTTTTCTTTTTCTTTTTATTTTTTTTCAGTCTTCTCTCAGTTCATCATATCAGTGTTCAGTTTTCTTACTAAGACAACTTAGCAAGAGAAAGTTTTTTTCTCTCTTTTTATAATAAACGTTTTGTGTGTTTACTTTATTTATTAAATATCACGTGTTTGACGCTCACGCCACATAAAATTTGATTCAATAACACAATCACAAGATATTCAGTAACAGCCTATCTAGGATTTCCGACAGACAGTCTCGTGCGCTGGAGGTAAATTTTTGTTTTCGTACAGTGTTGCCACTGCTCGCTTTGAAATCTTTGAGTCTGTTAATAAAAAATTCGTTTAAGTTTTATAAAATATGAAATCGGTAATAAAACGAATTCGAAATTCGGGCTTCCAGGGGTGCATGTTCGAGTGGAGGACTACGTTATTCAAATGCTGAAGTCTCAAGGTATCATTGTTTTTTCACAATGCGAGAAACATACATACAACGCATTTAAATGTTTCGACGCGAACTGCCGTTTCGTGACTAATATTCTGTTCGGTACTAATGTCCATTTTGGGCTAAAAATCTGAGAGATATGTAGTTATAGGTATTCGTTCCACTTTTTCCCCTACAAATAACATTTAACTCTTGGTTTAACAGGATTCTAACAGCGGAGACGTCCACAGTTAACTCAAACTCACGAGTAATTCAAGTTAGAAAACACAGAAAAGAAGAATAGCTCATAAATTTGGAGTTAATCCAAATATAATTCGCACATTTTCTTTGCTTTATTTTTTTAATTTGTATTTTTAAATAATTTTTATAAATTTTTCGAAAACTTTTTGGGTAAAATTTTTAGCTTTATCTTAAAGTAGACTTATTTCTAGGCACAGTTCCAAAATTTTTTTTTCAAGTTTTTTATTCAAAATTTCCTAAGATATACGTGAATTTACAGACTGGCGTGTTTTGAAATTTGGCATAATCGTTACAAGCGGCAATAACGCCAAATGTGGTTTACGCACTAAAATTATTTGAAAGTTATGAACGTGACCTTTTTTCCGCTCGTATATAATCAAAAAAAGGAAAGGAAAATAGGCTGCTATAAATTAAGAAGTTCGCCAAGTGAATTAATTATCCTTGGCTGTAAACTGAAAAAAATGCGCCAGCATAATTTTTTTAATTTCTCCGTAAATTTCGCCCCAAATTTTATGAAATTCAATATTTAGGCATATTTTGAGTCGTAGAATGGAAATATGGAAAACAATTGGCATGTCATTTCAGAGAAAGTTCGATCTTGTGTAAAAATGCCTATGTTCGAATGATTTAATTAGAAAGTTATCGTAACTATGTGTAGTTAAGAGAAAAACAGTATTTCATATTCCAAATTTTATGTTAGACTGATGTTATATATAAATCTAATATATATCCTAAGTCGCGCATTTGAGACATGAAAAACACAATTTGAATTTTGTCAATCGGCCCAGTAGAACGGGAGATATAGAACTGTCTTTTTTTTTTTTCCTCAGCGCAGTGTACCTGTGTCCTGTCCAGCATCCAAGCCTTGTTTTCTAATTCCAGTGATCTGTCTCGAATACGTTTTTTGATGAGTTAACACTGATGTTAACTCTTGAGCGCAAGGAGAGAACTAAAGCATTTTGACTGCTATATGTTGCTGTTATTTAGTCGAGCGTAAAAATAGAACTAATAGTTTGATATTAAAGTCTTACCAAACTTTTTTCTGCATCTTTATTGACATCTGTCTGAAGTGTTTAACAAGTTCGGTTAGCGTATGTCTTTACGAGTTCGGATAACTGATCCTTGTGTAACTGCTCGGGAATGAAATGGAAAAAATCAATGCAAAAACAACACTAAATGAATGTAAAAGTATCTAAAATCGAGGTGTTTCAGTAAATATCGGATAAATTTTAACAAGCTTGTATAACTGATGTCTTTACGGGTTCGGATAATCAATCGTTAAGATAATTATGTATGCATGAAATGGAAAAAAAATCGATGCGAAATCAGATCTTATAAGTTCAAAGGTCTCTATAAAACCCATGGCATGTCAGTGACTATCGGATGATAAGTTTTATTATGTGCATTACCCCTTTAAAAATTCAGTTCTCCGTTGATGACAGTTTAACATCATTGTTGACGCGCATTAATTCCTACAATGCGAGAACGCAATTTTCTCATCGTAAATGCGTTTCCTTATGGTGTGATGGGAACTGCTTGCTTCCTGTCTTTCTATCTGTCGGTACATTTGCTTGCTATATTTACAGCAGGGTTGTTCTAATGTTAGGAGGCACGTAAAACATCGATATCAAAATTGATTGTTATGCATGTTATTGATCTTTTTTTAAAACGAAAAAGAAAGTTGTATTTCAAACCGATTTATCGACATTTGCGGTAATCATAAAAGTTATATTCTTTTTCTATTGCTAGAGCGGTTTGCGCGGCCAGCCGCCTAAAACAGTCATCGTAAAAAAGAAATATATATATATATATAATTTGATTAATAGGTCCAGTTGGTATAATTTCATGAAAAATATTTAATATTTCAAATTAGACTTTTCATGATTTAAATGCGTTTTTATTTAAATCAATCAGATTAGAAAATAGAAAGAATATTCTAAAGAATTGCGTTTATTGCTTTTAAATCTCCTGGTTTATTACTGAAAATCAGACAGATTAGGTCTGAAAAGTCAAATATCTTTAAAGCTGGGCAACACGCTGGCGCGTGGAAGATAAAGATATTTTATTTCCGGAAGGGGCAACACATTGCTTTTAAATAGACCTGTGCATTACTTTGAAGTGCATTAAGAGAAATGTCTAAATGCAGAAAAATGTTTTCATTTTGCAAATAACAACGTAAATTTTCATGCTATGGTCGCATTAATCAATGCCGAAGTTTCCTTTTATTTTCTTATTTTCCCCTTATAACTCAAAACTCTGTTTAACGATAATGAGTTAAACAGGGATAAGCAAAATCAGACCATTGTATGCTTCATCTTTTATTATCATGCTTGGGCATGATTTAAGGCCCGTGTTAATAAGCTTTAAATTCCTAAGCAAAATAATTTAATAATAATATACGTAACCCTGTGCCAAAAAAGCAACATTAGTTTAGCATATATTTTGAAGAAAACATTATCGATTTCAATGGTAACAGACATTGGTCCCCCTTCTTCATTAGATGGGAGGATTGCAAAGGGGAAAGAAGCAACACTTTAGATGGAAATCAATGGACGGAGCAAACTGAAAACGAATATAGCGTCATTTGTTGAGAAAAATGGCAATGAAGCATTAAAACTATGATGTATTAGCATTCTTAAAGTGTTGAGAAGATATGGATCGGAATTAATGTGATTAACTAAATAAGTTAAATTTTTGTGAATGTGAAAGGTTCACTATCTAAAGAGTCTCTAATCTGGTTAAATTATCCCTTTGGGTTTAAAGAAATCAGACCTGAATATTTATTCTGCTAGCATTAATTTTACAATTTCATAATGTTTTTGTTGTCAAAAACTACAGCAATAATTTTTAAGTAAAGTATTTCTTCTTTATTGTAGGGTTAGAATTTTAGGATAAATTCTAAATAGACTTTTTTATAGAAATAAATTATTGGTTATTATAGAAATTATTGGTTATTATAGAAATTATTGGTTTTTATAGAAATAAACATACCGTTATTAATAGTTCTTTTGCTAGCAACGAGTTATTCAGAAGTCGTAAGTAACGAGAACATGTAATGAAATTAAAAATAACAATGCCGAAAGGTCGAACAATAGTCGGAACATAATAAAATAAAACTATTTAATATTCCTAAAATGAAATACATAAAAGAGTTGGAAGTTGTTGTTCCGAAAATTGTGCAATATTATTTTCATTTCAACGGGAATATCTGGAGATAAATTTCCGGTTAACTGCTGCTATCGATCAATAAATGGTGCTTGTTATAGAGGTCAGCAACCTTTTCGTGCTCCTGTTAGCTGTTTCTAATATTATGTATTCATTTCGCCGAACTTTATTTCATTTTATATCTATCTGCAGAACTTGACAGGTTTTTTATATTATAAATACATTACAAAAATTATAATATTATCAATATTGTAAATTGCTATAATTATATTATAATGTATTAATGTAGATTTCTTCTTAGCTGAGTGTCTGAGGACACACTTCATAAAAATGGCTGAAACTTTCATAAGTCTAGGATCATAATTCATAAAATGACTGAAATCTTTTCACGCCTACATTAGTACAATTAACATTTTAAGTTAAATTTATTGAAGATTATTATGGATTTTTACACGTTATGACAAAGGCCGACAGGAGCATGAATAGGTGCAGGAAATTCATAACAGTTAAGAAAAATAAAAAAAAAAAAATTTCACTTTTATAACATTGTACAACTTCTACTAACATTTTACACATCTTTTGTTATCACTGCCGCCTCGTCTGCGTTTTCTTCACATAACAGTTCCGTCGAGCGGAATACAGCGACATCTGCCGGCTGTGAAATATGACATCCCATATTATAATTATATTCGATATTGAATTAATATTAAAAAACATGGTAACTTGCAGTTAATAAAAAAATTGTCAATAGTTTTCTCGTGCATCTCTTCTTCCCCATGTGTAACGTGAATACGAGTTTTAAAAAATCCTCCACGAAAGCATCCGTCTCCTCAAGCAGATAGACCTCGTTAGCTTTGCCATATTCAATTAAACATACAATTAAGAATCAAACATTCATTTCTGACCCTTTTAATCCATCGAATACCTTCGTTTTCTGAAAACGTGAAAAGACTTTCTGGAGATAGCAAAAAGACAAGAAGCTACAGCAAAGCCTTTCCGAATATTGCCAAAATGCTAGTAGCGCCATCTTACGGCAGGGATGTCAATGAAAGGAAGCGTCTGATTATCGGGTTTGCGGAACTACGTATACGGAAGTTTACTGTAAAAATATAGACTGTGTAAGTATACATAAGACGACTAATTAAAAATTAATTACAGCACAAATTAAATCACATTTAAGGTATCTTCATCAGAGGAGATTTGAATCAAATCTCCATGAAACCGGCACTGATGCACTGGAATATTCCTTCCTTGGATTTATCCAATGACTTAGCTAGAGAAAAGGGGGCATTTTTGAGGAGCGGCATTTTTAGCAAAAAATGGTATTTTGTAAGGGTGATGAGGATCGTCGAAGCACGTAAAGAATAATGAGATTCTGAATTACATACCGAATTAAAGTGAGGGAAAAGATAGTTTTTACTCGAGGTAAAGTGGTCAAGAAAATCATCATGCATCAATTAAAGACATGCAGCAGTTAACTGCGTGTCTTTAATTTTCTCAGTTTATTCGAAGGTAAAATCTCCAGAGCCAAATTCCAAATATTGTAACATTACTGAGAACTTTCCTCACATTAGATGTAGGCGTTGCTGGTAGTGAGAAAAGTTTTCAAAATTTAGAAGTAGGCGTTGCTGATAGTGAGAAAAGTTTTCGAAATTTAGAAGTAGGCGTTGCTGACAGAAGAATTTTCAAAATGAAAATCATTTAGAAGTAGGCGTTGCTACTAGTGAGAAGAGTTTTCAAAATGAAAATCATTTAGAATGCATTTAAGAAATATAATTGTTTATTTTAAGAAATCTCTCTGTGCTATTACAAAGTATTTCTCCCGCATTCTAAGCATGCTTTCGTGGTGTAATGGTTAGCACACTCGGCGCCTGTTCGAGAGGTCCGAAGTTCGAGTCCCGGAGAGGGCATTGCTCATTTTTCACTTCTCTCAGCATCAAAACCTAATGTTTCTACACTATATACATTACAGCATTTAGAACAATCAAGTAGACTTCTACAATGTCATCGAAAATTTTGAGAGAAAAAAGAAAAAAGTCTGAAAGTTCTCAGATTTTAAGCAATCGCCCCAAAGTATTTGCTAAATTTTTTTTTTTCGCTCGCGCTTGGCCTCGCAATTTCCCAGTCTGCTGTTATACTCACTATTTCTAATCAATTTTTTTTCCTCTTTAGCATTATTATTAAGCATTGTTTTCTTCGCACTTACGCCACATAAAATTCATTTCAACAACAAAATCACAATATCTTTTAAAACGGCATGTTTTTAGAATTTTCGATAGATAGTCGAGCTGACAATAAAAATATTGCCACTGCTCGCTCTCAAATCGTTGAGTTTGTCAGTCAAAAATTCATTAAAGCTTTACAAAATAACAAACAAAAAAAATGTATGGCGTCATACTACGAAAACATTGAATATTTTTATTATATAGATTATAAATTAAATGCAGTTTTACTATATAAATCAGTCCGATTCAAAAGCAAAAGACGAATATTCTTAAGAACTGCATCTATTGCTTTCTGAATCCACAACAGATAGATTCAGTTTGAAGAATAAATATATTACATTTTGCGGAATAGCAAAAGAATGAAAAGCAAAACGACGGTTTTATAGGGATTCGAAGCAAAATCCGATTTCGAGACTAACAGCCCCTTTTGGGCTTGTAAAAACAACAATACACGCACGCGCACACACACACACACACACAAAAAATAAAATTAAAAAAATTAATTAATTTCATTTAATTTAAAAAAAAGCAAAATAATATTCTAATTTTAAAATGTTGGAATTGAAATTTTTGTTCCAAAATAAACATTGAGTTTAAATTCAAATTCCTATATGTGGCCTTTTTTTTTTTAAAGTTTTTTGCTTGTATATGAAGAGAGACGATAAATTCAGATTAGGGGTGTCCCAGGCGGCAAAATAAGAGGAAGCCTCGGCGGCGCGAACTGTAACTGCGTCACTGAAAAAGAAATGCAAAGAAAACAATTCCAGAATCATTCAAAAGAAATTCATCTTGGCAAATCAACTAATCATTGAACAAAATTCGACTTTAATTTTTAATGCATTTCGTTCATTTCTAGAACATTTCATACTACCGAATGGTTATTATAAACGAAATTATTACCATCGTCTGCATTTAGAAGAAGCGTGACAAACAAAAGTCCCGTGGCCAATAAATAAACAAATAAAAATGGAATCAATGCGTCGTTAAAAATTGCGTTCTTCCGAAAAACACAACGCTTATTTGTATTCTGAGTGAGTGGAAAAATCTATAACAAGTAAAATTTGTTTAAAGTGCACTTGGAATCCCAAGATAACCTGGCATCACTCCAAGTTAGTTTCGTTCTAAAAGTAAGCATGTAATTCAGGAACACGTAAATGATATGATAAGTGACTACGAAAAAAGCGCAGATTCTATCATTAATCTCTTTCCTACTTAGCTCTTTAAAAAAATAATAAAAAGGAAATTAATAGCTTTTACTTACCGAAAATCTAGAGGGAAAAAATACTAAGGACGCTTAAATTGCAGCCATTATAATGTAATCAATAATTAAGTAAATAACGGATGGAAATTAGATGATAAATCATTAATAGGAAATTGTTTAAGAATGAACATAATTTTTGCGAATGTTTCTAGAATTATTGTTGAAGAATCTGTTGGCGATTTAATGACATAAAAAGAACGGATATTAATATGCTTTTATATATACTTAAATCGTGCATATTGCCAACCCAAATAATCCATGTGGAACTGGAGGCAGGGCTAGAGATATAAATTACTAATACAACTAAACTTGTTTTTTGAAATAGCGTTTAGTTACATTATTTTTATGCATTCCATATCTTCGACAGTTTGGGCAAAAATATGCAAGCAAACCCCTGTCAACTGTCTGGAGAGTAGTGACTGCACAGAAGAACGGTTAAAACTACCCTTTATTACACTCTTTAATTAATTACAATGCCTCAACTCGACGCTAACACACTACGCCTCTGCTTGGGCGATAACTGAAACACTAAGAACTGAATTCAAAATTTGAAGATATTAACAAGTAGTAGAAGTGCAATACAGGGCTCAGACTATCGTGTTTCCTAACAAAGCGTTGAAGATTTAGGGGCAGCAAAGCAAACGCCGTTGCACCGCGTTTAGCCAGCAATAAATGCTAAGCCGAAGCTCACGCTACAAAACGCACAGAGTTTTCCCAGACTCTTTAACTTTGTCTTCTAGAAATTTGGTACTTAAAGCTTTTCTCCCACTGGCAGAATTTGCATTAATTCACGCACACTACCAAATTTAAATATTCTGGCATTGACAATTAGAGGAATGAAGGCTTATAGGAAAGGAACTTAATTAAATTGGTTACTTAAAATAAATATAAATCCCTACAACCCGATGTACGATTTAATGCTATTAAATTATATTAATTTTTTGTTGAAATTTTTTAATAAATAATAAATTACTTTTCTTTAATTGTCTTTGCATAAAGTACCTATAACATATTAATTTTTAATCTGCTTTAAATATTATTTTAAGATTTGTTTTTCTTAGGATGGTGTAGAGTTTCCCGAAAAAAAACTTTTAGTCTGAAAACCACCGGGATAGAAAAACCAACATTCAATTGTCTAATAACCTCGAATCTAATGAGCTACTTTCTTTGTATAAAATGGTGATCAGAATTTCTTGTCAGATATAACAATTTATTTTCTCCATAGTTTCTCAATGGAATTTTGCGTATTGTTCTTACCTGATGTACAAAACTAAAAATTATTCTTTTTTATGTGAAGGGAAAGGGAAGTATTTCATTACTAAAATTTGTAGGTTTTGGGATATTTAGTTATTAAATTTATAAGGTTTGTCTTACTTTAGTGGCGTAAACTGGCATCAAACTCCTAATAGATTTGGAGCGAATTATGTCTTCATCTGAAAAGAAATGCAGTATCTTGAAAAGGTTTGAAAACAATCTTTTTATTAAATCAGAACTTGAACATAAAATGCATTTCTCGTGCGTTACAAGTTCAACCATCACTTGTGGCGAGGTAACTTAAAATAACAGTAAATGAATTTAAACTAAGTCTTGTCTTCTTCCGTTGGTGAATTGGATTTTCTTGAGGCTTTTCATATTCACAAAGATTTAGCAAGTTTGGTGAACGATTTTAAGTCTAATCCAGTCCTTCCTAGCGCTTTTAAAATTCTATTAACCTAATTCTTGATGATTATTTTTGCCGATAGATGGCGTTGCCTCCTCGCGCGTGGTTCTACCCGAGAGTATATAAAGCCGTTACTCAGCTTTCTTTCCCTTTCTAGATATTTTGTTCTCCTGATGAGGAGGGACCTGTAGCTACCCTCGAAATCGATTGAGTGTTTTTAGTAAATGTACGCCAAATACAAGGTTGTTTTCAGCGAATTTGATAAGTCTTGTAGTCGAAAGCTACACGTATTATTTATCGCGGAGTTGGCTCAAACTTCTCACCGGCGTAGCAATTTAAATATCGGCAGCACTAACGCAAAGCCGAATAAATACAGTCTTATCTGAGCTGACGAAACCTAGTAACGTGGCCTTCAGAGGCGCGAAACACGCTCTGTCTTACAGTTCGAAAACTTAAATACGCAGAGGCTAATTTGCTTTCTGGTAGGGAAACAGAACAGAGAAGTGATTATAAAGGCTGAAATTATAAATAAGTGATTAGGCAAAATAATAATAGTAACCTTACAGCTTGTTCAGCTGATATTTTTGATTAAAACAAGTCGTTTTGCAGTCATCAGATTGATCAATAAGTATAAAAGCAAACTAATTAGTAAGCATTGCTGCGCATACTGACGATCTGGAGCCATTCCATTTCCTGGTAAATGGAAAAAATTAAATAACTTATTACACGTCTTTAACAGTTTTGGACACCTGGATCTTTAATTAATTGTATCAGGGTAAATATGCTAGAGACCTTTTTTAGATATTTCTGAATGATGTAAAATATAAATATAAGAAGAAATCGGTTGTGACACACGCTCTAGGATTTTATGACAACTTGATATAAACATTCGGTGTGTGGCCCACAGAGGCTAGATGACCACGTTGGAAGATGGTGATAGGCTAAATTCGCGAAATATGATAGACCTTCTTCAATCTTCCTATCCGCTCATCATATAGCTTACAATTTATGTAATTTTTCACATGTGTAATGAAAATACAAGCCAGTACTTTCTATCATCAATGTTGAGAATTTCTTCAGCTCTGGTATTAAAAAATAAACGAGTTGTGAATAGTAGATTCTTGGGCATTGCAGTGCTTTATAAACAAATAAACCGATTTAATTTACGATTTCCAGTACTTTATAAATAAACTATTCAACAAACCGATCCCGAACGAACATGCTCGAAATTACTACAACCTACATACTCCGATGTATTTTATCGTTCAGTTAAGTTGCAGACCAAACAGATTTTGAATATAACAAATTAAAGCACAATCAAGATAAAACGATGGAAGGGCGAGCTTCTTATGAATATTTCAGATAGACTACGGCATGGCTATTGACGGGCCATGAACACATGGGGGATTTTAGGGATTTTGATGTCGTGACCACCTCCATTATATTGGCATTTAAGGCCATCCATGTTGTTCTCTTTATAAGGTTTAACATCTTTCACTGTTGTAAACTGTGACCAGGCCTTTGATAAGCGTAAAGCGACTTATCGCTATGTCTAAGTACAACAGAGACTTAACTTTTTCGCATCGAGAGACACCAATATCTATTCATCTCAAACATCTGAAACGCCCGTGCATACGAATTTCTGTCTGAATGGATTTCCTTCCCCCATTTCCAAGTAGAATGTTACTTCGTTAACAATAATATATTTAGTGAAGAGAGGGATTCTCTTTCTCAGGGATCTTTGTGCAATTTCACTCACTGTATGTAGTTTCCCATTAGGAGAGGATTGCAACTGCGAATATCAGTAGCTAAGCGTTGACGCTAAACAAAGGAGAGGGAAGGTGCATTCAAATAAGAGAGCTACTTTAGTCGCTTCAAAAGAATGATTAACATGTCATTTAACAACTACCGAAACTAACGAGCCATACACTAAAATGGGGTTGGAGGAAAGCACCAGGTAGAAAACGGACGTAAGCGTTCGAGCGACCTGCCTTGTCTGAATGCACGGGCGATAAGCGCGACTTCATTATGAAACGGTTAATGTAAAACACCCTTTATTTTAAATTCAAACGGACGAAAATTGCACATCTGGTCCTCACAAATCCGCCAGCATTTATGGCGAGAAACTCATAGGATCAACGGGATCGGTTTGTTTGTAGAAATTCAAATGTAAAGCCAAATTTAAACATCTAAATAGCCAAAGACTACACAAAGCAATTTAACCGGGAACTTGTCTTGGACTTCATCGGCGGGAATTTAACTAGCGGCAAGAAGTAAAGCAACGCCGAAGACAGGAACTCTAATGAAGAGCACCAAACCTAGTAACGTGGACTTCAAGAGTCAGAACACGCTCTGACTTAACATTCTCAAACCCTCAGTTATATACACAGGAACTAATTTGCATTTTAGCGGGAAAACGGAAAGAGAGCAATGACGGAAAAGATTCCAAACATAAAATAACTGGTTAAACAAACGAATAAACCTCACATCTTTAAAATACAATGGAACTTGCAACCAGTCCATTTGCATAATTGTGGAGCACTTGACGCTTGGTGGTGTCTCTGAAGCAGCCTTGTATCGATGATTAGCAAAATTTTTGAGACAATAACTTTATTGACTGTCAATTATTTAATGCAGTACAATTATTAATCTTTGTTGCTATTGATATATCTTTGGCGATTTCTAATATTACAATCAGCTTTGTTATCCGAAATTAAAAAAAAAGTGCTTTGTTTGAAAGTTCTATCGGAATTTATTTCTTCTGTTCAGCGAATATCCTTTGAGGCATTTCATAAATAATCCACTAACATTTACCAGGTTAAATATTTGACTGGTTTCTTTTCAAAAAGACATATTCGAATCAACTCCCATGATCTTTTATGGAAATTATAATATAAATCACTTGCATTCGAAGAGCTATATGGCGTTAACCAAAGCACAGGTTCAAAGCTCGTTTCCGAGTTTTATTCCGAAATTTCTAAAGAAAGTAATGAATTTTCCTGTACATGTAAAAAACAAGGAGTTTAAAAGCAAGATGTCTCTAATGTTATCTTGAAATTACTGCTGTTACAGCAGTGTTTTTGCAGAAACTTTCGCTCCTTAATACTAAGTACATTAACTATTAAGAAGAAAGCGATGTAAAGGAAGAGTGTGGATTCCTCTTGGGATCTGCTTCTTTCTTCCGAAGAGGTAGAACCTTCATCTTTTTTATTCACTTCATCCCTGTCTTGTTTACTAAGAAATTTTTCTTCCCCCCGTTTTTTTTAAGTAAATGTCTTGGCAAGGCAATCCACTACTTATGAGTTGAACCACTTAGTCTAAGTGATTAAACAAACTTTTAAAAAAAGGATTTAGGTTACTTCAAGAGTTGAACTTTAGAAGTTTTTAACAACACTCAAGATTAAAAAGTTCGATTCTGCAAGAGTGTCAGTTAGTCTTGTTTTGTTTTTATGCTGTGTTTGTATCAGGAATTTAGCATATATGAAATGGTAGTTGAGTTCTAAACGAGTAATGCTAAGTTTTCTGATAAATAAAAAAAAAATGCTTGAAAGCTTTCACATTTTACATTGCCCAAAGGGGTGTTTTTATAACGTTTCTGTGTTACCTTTGTTTATTAAAATTAAATTGCATTTTTGCTAACTACCAACAGCAAAAATGCAACGGGAAAAATCTGAAAGAATATTTATAAAATTTTATCTTAAATTTGAATACATTTAACCGAACTCTTATTAAGGAAGTTTTATAAATTGTGTTATTTAGAAAGTTTTATTGAATTCTGCGCCGATAGTTTGTATTTCAGACCTGAAATTAACTGTCAGATTAACTTAATATTTTATAGATATTAGTTATTTGAACCCTTCGTAAAAATTCATGTGATGATTGCTACGTTCATATTTTAGTAAGTCTTACGAAAAATATGGAAATCTAATGCCAACAATAAAAGCGCGATTTTCTAAAAATTAAAAGCAAGTTTTTATATGAATAATTATTTATGAAAAATGTGACAATCGAATGGCAACAGTAAAAACAATTTTCTAATAATTAAAAGCAAGTTTTCGTATGGATAATTATTTATGAAAAATATGAAAATCTAATGGCAACAGTGAAAGCAATTTTCTAATAATTAAAAGCAAATTTTATGTGAAAATCCAACGAACCTTACCCTGGTTCGTTGGATTTACAATTTCATTACCAATCGCACGTTTCTTATAAAGTGGAGATCCATCCTACCCTCAAAAAAATCCATGCCCAAGGGTCTTCCGCAAGGGGCTATTTTATCACCTTTCCTCTACAACTGTTTCATGTTGGACTTTTGTAAACTGAACAATAGAAATACTAAGATCTTCATTTATGCTGATGATATCTAGCAGCATGTAATTGTTGGGAAGAACAGTCAGAACCCCTGTTTACAAGATACACTCAAGAAGATCCTTAGCTGGTCTGCCGAAAACAAGGTTGCTTTTTCCTTCGAGAAGTCAACGCTAATCGATTTTTCAAGAGGAAGAAAGAAACACTCTTCCCCCATCAACATAGCAGATCTTAGTATTGGTTGGAAAAAACAGCATAAAGTCCTTGGCGTAATACTGGAACACAACCTCAGTTGGCGAGATCACGAGTCATATCTGGAAAGAAAATTAAACAGTACTTTAAACTTGATCAGTATCCTCTCCCACCCAACTCAAGGAATGAGAACAAAAAACTTATTAAAAATCATTCAGCAGGTCATGATTCCCCAACTCATATACGGTTGTGAAATCAGATGGGGAGAATCTCTGTCTATCCAAAATAAGTATGATACATACATCAATAAAGCGATCACAAAAGCCTTAGGGGTGGGACATTTGCTCCCAATGATGTGATAAGAAAAATGACAGGTATCCCGCTTCCCAATAAGATAAAAAAATGGCAAAGAACATTATCCATCATGAAAAAAAGATTCCGGGGAGCAGCTTATTTTTTGCCCTACACTAGAGATGGAAGGATTAAGAAAGAAAGAGAGGATCTAAGGGCAGCCCTTGACAGATACAAATCCAAATGGATATTAGATAGTAACGTTGTTCGCCAAAAGAGATGGGTTTCGTCTTGGATAAACTTTAACAAGTTCTGTAATACCGATTTAAAAAACCTCCATTGTCACAGATTACGCACCTTTCATCAAAAACTTGACAGCTGATTTCAAAGCAGAAAACGTATGGGGCTCAGACGGTTCCAAAAGTTTGGACGGAACCGGATTTGGAATAACTAATCTACAAAATACTGTAAACAGAGCCATCAAAATTGAAAGAAACGCCTCTATCTATACCGCGGAAGCTTCAGCAATTTCGTGCACTGTGAAATATCTAGCTAATCTTTCTGAATTGACGATAATTTTCACTGATAGTCTTGGGGCAGTAGAATCCATTTCCTCCTCTGAAGAACCAAATAACAACATAATTGAGAATATTCGATATGAAATTTACAAAAATATGCCAAATGATAAGATAGTAATCTGCTGGATACCTGGACATCAAGGCATTGAGATCAACGAAAGGGCAGACTCCATGGCAAAACAGGCGGTTAATTCACGCAATACTCCGACCCTTCCGATTTATACATGGCAGGATATCAAAAATGAAATTAATCAAGACAAGGATAGGGAATTCGAAACTATCTGGCAGAATTCCAAGTATTATTGTCACTTCAAAAATGTTCTAAACACAAAATACCTAAATATCGACTGGCCCGACACAAGGAAAATGGAATGCAAGATTAACAAAATCCTCACTCGAAGTATCCTCACAAACGACCTTCAATTCAAGTTAAAACTTTCAAGTTCTCCTTTATGCGAAAATTGTCAAGTTCGAGATAATTTCGAGCATAGACTGAATGAGTGTCAAAAATATAATCATCTAAGGAACTATATCGCCAAATATTGCGATAAAGAGAACATTCAATACTTCCTTCCTGCAGAATTAGTAAACAATTTTTACCTAAGAATTCCGAAGTTGGGCCGTTTGCTCGCCAACTTCTTCTAACTTACCATGCCTCACGGACTGGAGGAAACGGCGTTTGCCGGAGTCCTCATCTACCCTCTTCTTGCTTTAGCAAGATTGCTACAAAAAAAAAAAAAATGTGAAAAGCTAATAGTAAGTTACAAAAGAATATCATTGAACGGCATGGGGGGAAATCAGTCTGGAATTATTTTATTTATTAAAACAGAATCCTCTATGCAAATTGGAAATGACGTCAAAAAACACAAATTTTGAAATTTTATCTCGTCAATTTTTGTTGTACGGAGTCAAACCTTGTGTATTTTATTTTTCATAATAATATTTTCCTAAGCGTTGTTGTGCTGTGACTTATCTCATTTCTGTGACATTAAAAGAAGCCCTTGAAATTCAGCGCGGCAAGGAGAGCAAGATTGCGTCTGTCGTTGGCTACAGCCTTAAGCACCATACAGGTGAAAGTACGACTTCCATCAGTTCCTCCCCATTTTTGACAGAGAGCACTACGGGGTTTGTCGGACCCGTCCCCATACCACCCCTCTTTCTCTACCTCTCGAGGGGACTTTCGGTTCGCCTTGTATTTGGAGTGCCCCCATGCCACAAAGACACTATGCATGTACAAACATCGGACTGTGTATCGGAAATTCTAAAGATATGCTCAATTTAAAATTATTTTGCGATATTGCTCTTGAACTGAATTTTATGGTTTAGGTGCGAAGAATATATTTAATAAATAAAGGTAACACACAAAATGTTAAAAAAAAGTTCTTTGGACGTAATTTAAAATATCAAAAGCTTCTTTTTTTTTTTTTTTTTTTATTTTTTTTTTAGGAGACGTGAAAAGCGTGCACTGGCCTCACCGGGACTCGAACCCCTAGACCTCTCGAATGCGCGTCGAGTATGCTTCTAGTTGCACCATGAAGGGAGAAAATACTTTATAAAGTGCTTTAAAATGTAGGCAAATCGTTAACTGTATGTTTCTGTTGATTATAATATAGGTTATTCCTCTTTCCTGAGTTTTTTCATACCCTTGATGAACTGTGATTTTGAATTCGCAACAAACATTCTCCCCAATATTGTTTTGGTAAATTCGCAGTTGACTGTATTTAATTGAATTAGTATAACTTAATGACCCTTTTGCTGCTCCTTACATATGAATTAGTTTCAATTTAAAAGCGGATAATATATCATTAAGCCCAAGGAAGTAGCGCATTATGTGTTATTGAAATTTGCGTACAATAACAGCAGATTAAAAAATATTCAACAGTCCCTATTTATATAACTGTTAACCCTGGACTTAACTCGAGCAGAGTAAAATGATAGTTGTCAGGTGTTGATGAATGCTGGCATGCGACTCTGTATGCTGCATCCTATCACTGTTAACATGCAGGTCATGCTTTCGGCATCACTGTTAATACTGCTTTAAAGCCATATTTAGAATAATAGAACTAAATTTTAAATCATAACATTCAAATAGCGGTTAGCTAAAAGTATCAGTCAACGAAATAACGTTGCAATTCTTATTTGAAAAATTAAAAAATAAAAGGAAGTGCGGTATATGGAGACGATATGCCAACCCTTCACCGACTTTTATTTGCTGATTAAGAAAGAACGTTTGAATTGTTTCGGTTTTTTCTTATCCAACGTACACTGTTAAAAATTTGGTTCAAAGTTTCACCAAACTATGGTGCTGAAAAAGTTGCAACCAAAAGATGGTAAAACACTGAACCATTATTTGGTACTTTGGCTGAACCTTTATTTGGTAATAGGTTGAACCATTATTTGGTAATAGGTTTAACCAAGAATTGGCATTATTTGGTGCTTTGGCTGAACCATTATTTGGTAATAGGTTGAACCAAGAATTGGCAATATGTTAAAGCAAGGATGGGGAATGTTGAACCATAAATTAGAAATGCGTTAAATGGCCTATATTACAATATGGATTGAGAATACTTTAAACCCTTAATTATAATTATGTTTACCATTAACTGTAAATTATAGGAAGTTATTTGAGAGTTCAGTCATAAAATTTTATATTATCCATTTTTCTGGTATTTTTTTATTCAATTACTGCTATGGCACCCTTCTCCTGGTACTTTTTTTAATTCATTACTGCTGTGGCTAAGATATTTGGAAATTTCTTATGCAAATCAGCATATCTATAGCAATAATTATTGAAAATTTGGCTAGAACAGCAGATTTACTTGCATAAGATTGATTCAGTTTTGAGAGAATGAAAGTATAAAATATATATCATTAAAATACACATTTGCAATATATTAGCATGTATATAAAAATATATTTTTACAAAATTAAATGCCTTACACACCAATAGGAATAAGTTAAAATGTAACTGCTCATTGCAAGAGCTGAATTTTAAAAATTCATGTTTGATATGCCTTCACTTGTAAATTAAATTGCATTAGCTTTGAGATTCAAGGTCTCTAGTATTTAAATTTACAACAGAAATTGCTTTCTCATAACAAAATTGATATTATACATTGTGTGTAATGTGTAATTAACAGCTATTCAACTAATTACTATTATACTATATAAAGAAAAATTATTCCATGCATAATTCTTATTTTCATTCACATGCCATGACACTTACCTTTAAAATTTGGAGACCAGAAGTATTTGCTAGAATCTGTAAGGTTTCCCATGTCCCCTCCTCACACAAAAACAAGTTTTACTTTATGGTAATTTTTTATTTACAATATGTTAAAATATATTATGAAGCATGATAAATTATAATACTTATGTACCTATACAATAAAGAAAATTTTCCAAAGCTATTAATATTGTTCAATAAATTCAAAAGTAAATTCCATTTTTCTGCAGATTAAACATATCTCTTGGTAGCATGTTATATAGAAACGTAAACATTTCATGTAAAATAAGTCAGAGGAAAAACATAACTTAAGATGGCAAAGCTTTAATGAAGAACACATTTAAATCCACATAGACAAATTTTCTGCAACTGCTACGTAAGAAAAGTAATTCATTAAGAAATATTTTATGCTGAATTTTGCACAGACATACATGTAAGCATAATTTAATAAATTATATCACTTATATTCTGTTTAAGAAATTTAAAATGAAACTACTCATAAAACCTGTCGAATGATTACGTATATTTTATAAATATTTTAATCATTATTTTTCAGAATTTAATAACAAGTACTTCTGAATATTTAACATACATTATTATGCTTATATAGAAACAGGACATACATCAATAACATTCTTCTAACTTGAAAACTTTAATTGTATGAAATAAATAAGAAAAATGTACTTGTAAAGCATGCATGGGGGAATATTTACCATTACTTATAATATCGACAAAAAACATTTTACAGTTTCATATCCTGGAGTATTTAAACCAATAAATCTCAGAAAGCACAAGTGCATGTAGCAGTCATTTTAATACATTTGTGAAAATTTCGAAAGGATATTTAACAATACCATGAAACCCAAATTTAGAATTTTTTATTTAACAATTTAATGGTAGTCTCATATACTTAAACAGTTCTTGCAGTTCATAATCATTAGAAGAGAGACACAAAGAATGCATGGCACTCAACATTAGATCAGTGATTTTTCACACTGTTGGTTGTATCGGAAATGCAACGGGTGGTAATTTGTGGGCACAGTGGTCTGACAAGCACATTGTATCAAGCTCAGCGATGGTGTACCTCGTAACACACCATTTGGTGACTGCACTCTTTTGCCAGGATGAATTTCATAAGCTTGTTCTGTTACTCTCAGACAATTGAGATAAGTCACAGCACATTCTGATCTTGCATGGATGTCGAGGTAGTCTTAGGGAGTACAGGGTCAGGCATTCACTACCAGTGATTGAAAGAAGACAACATCTTTTAGATACTGTTTGTAATTCTATTTCAACATCATTGGGAACCTAAAAAAAGAAGCGTTAATACACAGCTACATAACATCATGCATTATTTAAACTATTAATTTTATATTTATTTTTTCTTTCATAATTCTCACCCTCGTATCATGACTGATGTTACTATTAGTATTACTAGGTTATACTGACTGATGTTTCTGTGTTTTAGTGTATAAGTTACAACAAATATATAATATCATAACATAAAGCATCCATAATATATTAAAAAATTTAATTAATAAAAACTTAAATATTCATTTTGATTGGTTATTTGGATGCAGCAAGCCACTCGATTGCTATCTGACTAGGGTATGTACATTGGGTTGCATTCATGTTACACATGGAGGAAACCAAACATGCAGGCAGTGCGTTTGCATGGATTCAAACCTGGGTCGAAATGCCAGTGTTAAACAGTATCAACCATATCATTACTGGTAGTAAAATGTTAGTTTTACTTTTAGTTTCTAATAAAAAGTATAGAAGAAACAAAAACACAATAAAAAAGGAAGATGCATTAAAAACAATTTTTGTCAAATACCAGGGCTAAATATCAAATATATGGCTGGCCGAATATCAATACTTTGAGATATTGAGGATTTTATTTTTTAAAAAAGGAGGTATTAAGACTATCCCCGAACCCAGCAAAGAAGCACAAAAATGTACTGATGAGGCATTGCATCATGCCGCCAAAAAATATTTATGTTGAAATGTGTTGCTGCTGGTAGAGCATACATTCCACCGGTATTTAAAAAAATCTAATATATAATGTATATTAATATGCCTACACATCTAAAGGTATATTTAGTAAAAAATACACAATTATAAGAATTATAAAACATTAAGCATTAAAAAAATACAAAACATTAAGAAAATTAGCTGGATTACATTATTATACCAGCACCAAAGTGTTTATTTTACTATTATAAACCTACCAATATTACCCAAATATATTTATGTGGCAATTTAGTTGTGCCCATAGCAACCCCAAATGGCTTTCCAGACATTTCACCAGTACGACGGCAGATTATGATCCCTTCTATGGGAATTTCTGTGTTTCAGTATAGCGGTGAATAGCATATTGCAGTTTTCATCGGCGAAATCTCAGACTTAACTTCCTACACACATACAGTGCAATAAGACTTGTTTAAAGGCATCATGTGCCTTTTTTTTTTATGTGTGTCATTTTATGATTTTGATGCCATGGTTGTTCAAAATGCTAAGTTTCTGGAATTCTCTGCTGCTTCCTTCAGTGAAAGCAGATCGCTGTGTACGTGAAAAGAAGAGTGGAAAAAACCCAAAAAGACTGCATGTCTTATATGGAAAAAGAAAAGAAATTATGAAAGCAGCATTTTTGAACTAGAAATAAGGATATCCAAACAAATATCTCTCTCCAGTCAGCAATCAATTTGTGACTTTTTAATGGGGATGAATAATCAGAAAATACCAAAAGGTTTTTGAAAATTATATGTAATATATGACATTACATTTAAAAATAAGAATAATACAAGTTAGTAAAGGTAAAAATAGAGAAGCTAGATTTTGGAAAATTTTTCTTATGTAAAGCACGGGTTCTCAAGTTTTTTCTTACATAAACCCCTTTTAAAAGAACTTTAGAAAAACGTTTTCTTCATCGAACCCCTTACATTTTTCTCTGTAATGCAGCATAATCAAAATACAAATAATTGCAAATAAATAACAGCAAACTAAAATTTTGAACAAAAATTTTAAAAAAATGGTTTATTGGATTTATTTTTTTTAAATCTTTATTTTTAATTTTACAAATATAAACAAGTTGCCAGAAACAAAATAACGGATTTTAACTGCACAAAACTTCAATTTTAATTACACCGAAGTATGAATAATTAATGTGATCTGTGCATTCATGTAATTCTTTTAGCATTTGGCATAAAATTGCTCAATTCTCAAATCACTTCCATTACAAATATTCAACCTGTTTCTTTCTTCCCATAGTAAATTGCTGACTTGACTCAAATCTACTTATACTAGGTTAGAAGAGGGAAAAGGCAATGTTGGTTTGGTAACAACTTTTATTTTGGGATATTATTCTTGTATGACATTTAAAATCTGAAATAAAGCATATACGTACCTGCACTTCTGGAATCAATAGGAATCTTGACTATGCTGATTAATTGCCACTGCAAATTCGGCTGTCAATGTCCAGATCTTCATCGACTCCCTATAAAATTTCCATGCCCACCTTGGGGCCACTTGCCCGCCTGGAGGCGATTGGGATCCCTTGATACAATGATATGATTGCAAAAAGCACTGTTAGCTAAGAAAGTGGAAATTTTCAGAAACACAACTTTTTGTAGTAATATATTTTGAAAATATAACAGCTTAAAAACTGAATATTTTGAATATTTCAGCAATTTGAAATAATTAAAAAGAAAACTGGAGCAATTACATGTACAGTTACTGATACAAATCAGAGACTTATACTCTGAGAATTTAAACTGAAAATTTACTTTACCTTTATTACTGTCATCTTGAAAGAATATTAATATTTACATCAAAATAACTATAAAATATACATTTAATTTAAATTTATCAAACGTTTTTATTGTATTCATGTATAAGCACTTAAAAGTTACCTAAAATAATTACAAAAAAGGTAAAGTACAAATAGTCCTCTGCATATTATTTGAATTAAAAAAAATGGATGTCTTCGAAACAAAATGTTATTTTGGATGACTTCACAAGTAAAATTAAGCAAAAAGTTTAAATTATTCAAATAAAAAATAAGGTTTAGATTATATAAACCAAAAATCAACTTGCAAAAATATTCAAGGAAATTCCACAGCATCAGTTTTGCACAATTATCTTCATTTATTTCCTATATAACAGGCTCTTTTCTCACATACACTAATGTAATGCTTTCTAAATGACGTTAACCGTATTTGGCAATATTTGTTACCCTTAACAATAAATTATACTGCACAGTTAAAAAAATAGTACTTAAATTAAATCTTTGTGTTATGCTCTCCAATTATAAAAGAAGTTAATGCATCTATGAATTATTGATATCAAATAAAAAATAAACAATGTCAATTACTCTAATATTCTGCCATATTTACCACTAACGAAATGACATATGAAGAAATAACACTTAGCTCATATTCTAACTGGTTAGAAATAATCAATTATATTTTTAAACAATCAAACTTCGTTTTGCAGATTTAAACACAAATAAATACAATTTCAATAGCACATCTTAACTACTTCAGAAAAAAAAAGTCTCTTATTTGCTATTATTTTAAATGCCTGATATTAATTAAATTCTTAATGCAAAGTTATTTCTTAAAATCAGAAACCATAGTCAAAATTCATTTACGTTCCACCTCAAACTACAAAACATGATTTTGCAGGATTATAAGAGGGGTTAAGAGATAATTATTTTTGTCATTTCGGCTATTAAAAATACTACCAGTTTGGCAAAATCTTTCTTGATCTTGAGAAATTCAACAAATTAACAATGTATCTGTAAAAGCACAAATTAAGATACATTTTGAATGATAAGTAAAACAGAAATTTACTCCCAGTTTGGCAGAGAAAATGTACAGAATTTCTTAAATTCCAACATTTGTGGCAGTTTGATGCTAAGCTGAATGAGTACCTAGAACAAAATCTATAAATTGTTGGCATTTTTGTAGTAGCTTGGTGAGCAATCATAACAGTATGCATAATAAACACAACTGTTCAAGTTCAATATATATTATTATATGAAATATTGAAAAACAAAATTTTTAAATACCAAGTTTGGCCAAATAAGGATGCTTTCGAACAGAATATTTAAAAACATGGCTAAATAACAATAATTCAATGCATCTTTATCAAAAAATTCTTCTCGTAAAAAGGAAAGTTTAGATAATATTTCAAAATGGTTTTAATCAAACAATAAGATTTAATAAACAAAAATTTTCACAAAGCAATAAAAAAACTTGCTACTTCAACAAAATATTCCAAATACAGTTTTATCATGTCAATCAATAACTTTCAATTTTGCTGGGATCCCTAGGGAAAGTTTTCATAATCAACATACTCTTTGAAATCATCAGCACATTTTTACAGAGATAAAAAAACTTGGATATTAAGCGTAGTTAATAACAGTAAGCTGACCATAATCTGAAATTTTTAGCACTTTCAATGATGATTGACACTGTACCAAGATTTTCATCTAGAGAAAAATTAAACCATAAATTTAGTTTTAAACAACAAGACTTAAATTTTCATGTCAAAAAAGTTTTTTTAACGTTTTAGATGAATTATGTGCTTCTTATTTCTCAAGTTCACAAACAGCGTAAGAACTATTATATTCCAATACTGATGCTGACAGAACATTCTATGTTTGTATTGTAGTATTCTATTTTCTACAGAATGACTATAACGTATTTTATAGCAATACATATTACGTAATATATGCAGAACTACACATTATGTTATAACAATGTTTTTACTAAGAATGTTCGGGAATCTCTTTTTAGACTTCTATTCAGCTACGTTCTATACAGTAGTAATAACCAAATGGTGAAAGTAGGCTTCAGCACTAACGCCACTCATTCCAACAAAATCATTAAAAAGTTACTGCGAATGCATTTTAATAAAAATTTAACAAATTTTAATCCACATACATAAATCAAAAAGGAAACAAACCAAAAATATACGTACCTTGTAATTATCGAATACACAACCGACTATCCGTTAACAGATTCAAACAGCCGCCATTAAACTTTCTAAAGATGGAATCACGGGAAGACCAGGCATGCGCTGAATGCTTCGGTTTGATTGGCTGCAAAGTATTCCTTAAAAATAGTGAAACGTTTACCTAGTTGGATCGTTTCACCAAATATCAGTGAAACGTAAAATCAAGTGAACCATGTTTTGGTACTATCTTTGATTTTGAACCATTAAATGGTGTAACGTTGGACTAAAATTTTTTACAGTGTACAAAATTCGAATTTCTCCCCTTATCAAGATTTTGCTGTGCTTGGAGGACTTTCCCTGATAATATCTTTTCTTGTCAAGAGGCCATGTTTAAAAACTTAGAAACGTAGGCGCCATAGCTGTAATCCGAAAGATAACTTTTTTTATCTGTTCAAATAGAAGCTTTTCAAGAAAATTCTTTAAGTTTTTACAACTTCTGTTCCCTCAGTCTCGGAAAACAAAATGTACTATAATACAGCTTATGCAGAGTCTCTAGAATTACATACGGAGGTCTTTAAAACTGCGGTTTGATCTTGCTGTATTGCGTCTTTAAACAGCGAGAATTTGCCGCTTAAGTTCGATTCAACCTTGTACGCGATTTGTTTTCAATAAGATAATAGAAAAAAATCTTTTGAAGATTTTGAACAATTCCATAATCGTAACATATAGCCTAAAAGAAAGAAATTAAAGATATTTTGATTTTGTCTAGAATGCATTACATATATGTATATTTTAATCCATTTTATCATTTCTTTAAATAATATACATCATAAAATATACAGAGATTCGTAACAAAAACCTTTCATTTTTTATATGCAGTTTTAGAAATGATATATGCAGCATTTAGTGTTTGTAAAACCCTATGACAATATTGATGAGGGTAGGCAACTGAATCATTCATCTTGTAGACAGAAGAAATAAACTTAGATACTCATAAATATATAGTTTAGCATTAAAAAAATACATTTCTCTTTCTTAAAAAAGAGAATGTATTTTAGAATACACTTGCTTTATTATTAGAATTTTTGCTTGCCTTATTATTAGAATAAATCTGCCCTAACGTGGTTAGTGATTCTGACTGCCGTACGGAAGGGCTCGGGTTCGAATCCCGGAAAAGGCGTGGATGTAATTTGTCCGTCTGCTCGTAGGAGGCAACGGTGGCCCACCTATTAGGTGCCTCCATAATAAAGAGATACTGCTTTCGGCCTCAGTAGTGACCAACGTCTATGGACGGATTGGGCCCGCCAATGGGGTAGGGGAGATTATAATAAATATCTGATATATACGTAGTGCAAATAACATATGAAATGCGTGTATGTTTTAATGCACAAAATATACGTTAATACATATAGCATAACAAAAAAAAAGTGTTTATTGTGAAAGGTTTCAGGTCAAGAATATACTAATACAGACCATGTCAACAGATTTTTAGACGATTTCCGTAAAGGAATAAAATGCGTAGATGCTGTGAGATAAAAAATTGCTGGCTAGAGCATGTAACTTAAAACTGACCCTCTCTGCCCTCCCGAAACAAAAAAGTCTGTTATTTTAAAATTTATTCTTCTATTAAAATGTCACAGGGGAAATAAGCTGTGGATTCAATTGACTTCTGGTCTTTTCCAAAGAGAAATATCCTATTCGAGAATTCAAAAACGTTGGGAAATGCATGGTATTACAATTTCTAAGCAAAAAATAAGCAAAATTATTAATCAGAAAGAGAAAGATCATCAATTATTATTTTTTAGTGAAAGGAAGTTTCCAAACAAGTACCTGAAAAGGGTATATAATATTTCTAATGTCCGTAAAATGAAGTCTGTAGTAATAACAGAAAATCTGCCGGTAAAAAAATCAATTGCAAAGTCTTTAAATACATTTATAGCAAGAATAAGCAAAATAATAAACAAAGTTTACAACGTAAAAAAGCTGAGAAACAGAATACTGGCTTTTTTGTCGACATATGCTGCTTAGGGCAAAAGTTGTTGTTGACCATCATTTAGCGGGACATAAATCGGACTACATTCTGACCAAAGCCAACTTTGTACAGTCTGCTGCGATTGTGACGCTCGACGAAGCAAGAGTTTATTTAAATGACTACAACAACAAACAAACCAAATAAAAAAAAATCTATGTATCGGTGGTCTTCAAACTTTGTCGACTTACGGAACCCTTAGAACTGTAAGGTTTTTTTGGGGGAATCCCATCCCACCGTCAGAAAAATGTATCTTAAAATAATATTTAAAGTAGAAGATCAATACGTTATAGGTAATTTAAGTAAAGGAATTAAAGAAAAATATCTTATTTTTTATTAAAAAGTTTTTAACATAAATTTAATATAATTTACTCATTAATAACATTAACTCGTGCTCCAGGTGTCACCTACCCTTGCATTAGTGACAGGGATGTGCTTCTATTTTTTATGCAAACTTGTACAGACATTACGATTTTTTTGAAAGCAGGAGATGTGAAATATGAGCAGTGTCCTCGCCGGGACTCGAACCTGGACTTCTCGAATACGCGCCGAGTGTGCTGAGTATTACACCACAAAGGCATGTTAAGAAGGCGGGAGAAATACCTTATATACTCCTCCTTTTAAAGAGCGACTGGGGATTAGGGGACCCAATCGCCAAATCTTGGAGGTGGAAAATCATCATCCACTACCTCTTTTAGTTCGGGCGCCACTGCAGAGACATTAATTAATTTGAAGCAGGAAACGTAAAAAATGTGCAGTGTCCTCGCCGGGACTCGAACCTCGAACCTTTAGAATGTTTAGTGTGCTGACCATTACACCACGAAGGCATGCTAAGAAGGGGGGACAAATACCTTATAAACTATTGAAATGTAGGTCTATTGCATGTTATCTGCAGTCTCATTTCATATTTCGCATTTAATTTGTTTCTATATTTTGTTTTTGTCCCCAGATCCGTTAAAAATTATGTTTTTACTTAAATACTTTGCTTCGAATGGCATTAAAATGTTTATAACTGGGTAAGAAACTTCTAGTTATTATGCCTGTGTCTACAACCAAAAATTTAGGTGATGCTCTGTCTGCAGTTTAGATTTTTAACGTCAAATCTGTGGTATGTCGTTAAGTTGTTCTCTTTGCTTCATTGGCAAATCTTCTGATTTATCGTAACGTATATTTTATCCGGTCATACTTAGTTTTTGCTTCGGGGACAAATTCTCTTACAGTTTTCTTCAACTGAAGATGGTGCCCCCATTGTATAATTTTTAACCCTATGGTCTAAATTCAATTCATTATCTATTAGAAAACAGTTTTGTTTTGCAAAGCATTGCCCATCATTCTCTTTAATATAACATTAAGTTTTGTAACTAATCTGTAACTACACTGGTTATCATAAATTAATGAAAAATCACAAAAATCACAATTACTGAAAAAGTTACATGTAGAATTTTATGAAACTTACCCACAATATACAACACATAGTAAGATATCAAATAACATAAAAAGAAAATTACCAGACAATTATGGTAGTATAGAAATTAGCACATGTATAAAGTGGAAAAATTGAATGTTTCAGTTTGCGATAGGAAAAGTACCTTCAATATGGAATATGATCGCCTCTAGAAGCAATACAGCACATACAGCGATGTGTGATGCTTTCAATTATGCGGTCTATCAGTTCCACAGGAAGCGAGAGCCATTGCTCTTGCAAAGCAGTTGCAAGGGTCTGAGGGGACGGATTGAGAGCAGCTAGACGTCTCCCTAAAGCATCCCAAACGTGCTCGATAGGATTCAAGTCCGGGGATCGAGCTGGCCACTTCATGCGCATAATTGTTTCCCGTTGGAGATAATCATCTACGATGCGAGCCCTGTGTGGTCTTGAGTTGTTGTCCTGTAACAGGAAAGCATCACCTATTTCCCCGGCATATGGGCGCACATGAGTATCAAGGATGTCATCTCCATAAACCTGAGCATTCACGGTTCCCCTGGGAAAGACATGGAGGTCTGTCCGTCAACCCAAAGAGATGCCACCCTAAACACAGACACTGCCTCTTCCGTATGCATCTCTTTCACGGATGTTTGATGGATGGTAACGGATTCCAGGTTCTCTTCATATCAAATAACGCCAACTAACGCTTTCTACGCTAAACCTGGACTTATCCGTAAAGAGAACAGCCCTCCATTATCAGGCGTCCAGTGGACATGTTGTCTGTCCACTGCAAACGGTCCTTCCTATAGCGTCACGTGAGCGGCACGCAAATGGCTGGTCGCCTCGCATACAGGCCACCTTCGTGAATCCTTCAACGCCCAGTTGACGTTGACACCAACCTTCCGGTGACTGCAGCAAGGGAGGATCTAAGAACAGTCGGAGTAGCGGTTCTATTCCTGCGTGCACATATTGTCAAATATCAGTCATCGGCGCTCATCATAGCAATTGGCCGTCCTTGGCTGAACCTCCTAGATGCCGAATCTGTGGTTTGAAATTGCCTCCAAAGTCTGTCAACTACGGAACGACTCACATTTAGCCATCTGGCCACTTCTGTTTTACCTTTGTCCTGCCTCTGGTCTCCCAATGGCTCTACATCGTAGTTTCGCAGGCACATGACGCCTGAAAGTCATTGTTACGAATTGGCTACCTTAGATTTCTAATGTTACTACCACAGTAAAATATGTGGGCTTGCTCTCAAACATAGACTTTTATGCTCCTCGCAGATGACGTATTCCAAGTGCAGCGCTACTAATTTGCATATTGCAGTTTTACTTAGTTACTCTTACTTGGCAACACATTCACATTTTACACGGTTTGGCTCATTTTTGAGAGAGTTATCGCTATTTTTGTGATTTTTCCTTAATTTAGGATAACCAGTGTATATATATATCTTTATGAAATTAACTACTATTCATACTAGTCAACTAGTGTGAGTACTTTATAATTTTCTTTTCGAATTTTCTTTTGATTTTCGGAACCCTGGGATCCAACTCGCAGAACTCCAGGACACTGCTATATACTATCGAAAATGAGGAAACACATATTTTTTTTTAAATCGAATGGCGGGCACTTGCCTTTTTTTCAGCATTAGCCACTCCTAAGGCCAGAAGTGGTGGCCATTTTATTGTGGAGGCATTTAATAGGTGGCCACCGTTACCTCCTATGAGGGGACAGACATTTTCATCCATGCCTTCTCCGGGATTCGAACTCGGGCACTTCGGTATCGTAGTCGGCTCCCCTAACCACTATACCATTTGGGTGGCATAAGGAGAAAAATATGTACGTTACGCCAGTGGAAAGGAAGTTACATTAAGGATCCATTGTTTTTCCAGGTTTCCAGTATAATAAAAAATTAAAAGTAAGAAAACTGAGAAAAAATTTAAAATCAACTCTGTCTAAATATTATCAGAGAAATGTCATACTTCTAATATCTGCAGAAGCCGCTCAGACGGTGGGGAAGCCAACTGCGATACCAAAGGGCCTGGGCTCGAATCCCGGAGAAGGCAGGGTTGTAACTGTTGGTCTCTTCATAGGAGGTAAAGGTGGCCCACCTATTAGGTGCCTTCATAATAAAGTGACCACCACTTCTGGGCTTAGTAGTGGCCAAGCCGAAGTCGGCTGAAGGCCCGCCATTGGGAAGAAAAAAAAAGAATCTTTCCAGAACAAAGTCCATTTGCTTATCCCACCGATTTTCAAAGAAAACACTGCAGTCGTACTTTGAATGCTACATATACACATGTTTGAAAAAAAAATTAGACCTTCACAAGTATAGCATGTATACCTTCTCAACATGTTGCTATAAAGTCCCTCCCATTTCGCGTATGGAGGTCTGTCCGTCCACCCAAAGCGATGCCACCCTAAACACAGACACTGCCTCTTCCGTATGCATCTCTTTCACGGATGTTTGATGGATGATAACGGATTCCAGGTTCTCTTCATATCAAATAACGCCAACTAACGCTTTCTAGACTAAACCTGGACTTATCCGTAAAGAGAACAGCCCGTACTTTTAGTCTACTGAAAAATTCTCTACCCAAGCCATGACCGAATTAGGACTTTTAGAGACTCTAAGCACTTAAAATGATTTTAGTGCCCATACGCGTTTGTTTTGAATTAACATATATTTTTGCCAGTTAGTTTTTCTTCCTTTTCTCTTCCTCTCTCGATCTTGGTTTAGCTTCAGCGTAAATGGTACATGGTAAAATCGACAGTGGGAAAATTTTCTGGTCTCTCCTTTCCTTGGTCCCTAAGCATCTTTTTGTGATGTCCTCATACCTTGATTCCCTAAGCACGCGCCTATTTAATCCGTTTCTGATCTAAGCGAAATTTTCCGCTATTGATGGAGATGGACTCTGCAAAACAGTTATAAAGAGGAATGAAAAGCAATAACCTTGGAAATTTTCTGAAAAGCCTTTGTCATGCCCTTGCCTTGTTTTATCAAAAGCCTCATTACTGCTTACAGTCCGGAAAAAAGCCATTAGTTTGAACATTTAAATAACTAGTATTTATAACTTAAACGTTAATTAAGTAGAAACAAAATTTTTCTAGAAATCTGTTAACATCATTTGAATATTATAAGCGTCTTCAGGAAGTCAAAAGTTATATATAGATTTTACACAACATGGAGGGAATAATGCATTTCTAATTGCCGCATTTTAACTTTCTTGTACGAAGTAAAGAAAGTATTGTAATCACGAAAAATTCCGGGTATCATATTTCAACGAAAATATACATTTTGACCGCTGTCGAATGCAATTTAACGATGTTTTTGCGTGACATCTGTACGTAAGAACAGAATAAAGGATTCTTTTCCCCCAAATGAATTATAAAAGTGATTTAAAATGGATTCAGAACAAAATTTTTTTCGTGGCGTCTGTATGTATGTATGTAGGTATGTATGTATCTCGCATAACTCAAAAACGAGTAATATCAGAACGTTGAAA
This sequence comes from Stegodyphus mimosarum, assembly GCA_000611955.2. Taxonomy (NCBI): domain Eukaryota; kingdom Metazoa; phylum Arthropoda; class Arachnida; order Araneae; family Eresidae; genus Stegodyphus; species Stegodyphus mimosarum. The sequence goes on from KK120629.1 coordinate 254,440, forward strand.
TTTTGTATATAGGACTGCTATAATATGTAGTTGTGCACCCCCTTTTTGGTTGCAATCGGCCGCATCAATATATATATATATATATATATATATACACCCACTATGTCACTTGGCTCCGTGAGCTCAGTTTATATGTTGGTAAATTGCCCATTTTTTGCTTCAAAAATGATTCAGTTATGTTGTTCTTATCTTAAGTTAAGGTTTTTATGACTTTAGTTAATCTGCATGAAACAGATGTAAAATTATCAAAAATTTAAAAGTTGCTTAAGTGCGGTTAAGCCTAATTTTTTGTTCACTGTAGCAGCCATATTTGTTTGCATTTGAAACTTAGCAGAGTAGTGAATTCAGTTTCTGCACCTTTAGTGTCTTTTTGCCGAGTGGAACTAAAATTAAAACTCATTTTTGTGGACCAATCTGCATTGTTGCCCGCTGGCCGAATTGCTTGTTTTTGCATGGAAATTCTAATCGTAATTTTTTTTATTCTTTTAACTGTATTTGGTGTTTTATGTTTTTCTATATTTTTCAATTTATGATGGAGATATTTGAGGTTTTATGTATTTTTGCCTTGTCGCGAACTGAGAACAGAAATTGAATCAGAAATATATCTCTACTGAAATTCGAGAAAATAAGTGTTTCGTATTAGCAGCAAATATTGTCCTCAGTCTGTCTCGGATAGAGGAGAATGTTTACGAATAGCGCATGTGCATTAGATAAGCAGCCCTGAATGGTCTGGGAAAACTGTTTCTTTTCTGTTTGTTGTATTTCTTTTATACATGGTTTTTTTTTATTGTAGTATTTCAGTAGAACATGCGGCAAGGATTAGATAATTCTTCAGATGATATAATTTTTGTGCATTCTGAGTTCTAAAATAAATGAGATGTAATGCTGTTAAGTGAACCTGCGGCAGAGTGTCGTTATGGTAAACAAATATAATGAATTTTAAAGAATGCATTTATTCTGTTGTTTATACGCTATCGACGGAGTAGAATTAATTCAATTCAATAAGTTTAAATGAAATGCAGCAAAAAACGCGTATAATTTAATATTTCGTACAAGGAAGTCATGTGGTGTACACATTAGATTCCCCCCCCCCAAGCGTCAACTGTACTCCTGTTATACTTGCATATATAGTTGAGAAGTTGCAAATATCTGTAAGCAGTATCACAAAAGCTATATATATCAGAAATGAGGGGATATTGTACAGAAAATCTCTACAATAATCCTAGGAGTTTTGAGGCAGGAAATTTGAGTTAAAATTAGCTTAAAATAATAATACTTTTGAAATAAAAATTATGAATGTTTCATTTATCAATAGGATATCTTTAGCTTCCATTTCAAATCAATAAGCTCAAACTGCACAAAGAGTTGTTTCATAAGGATTTCATCATTGCTAATGAGGAGGAAGGTAATATTATCCGCTATTTTTAAATGTTTTTTATGGGCACAGCCTATAATCGATTTATCGACGTCTTCTAAATGAATGCACGCTTGAGTGCAATAATTGCTCATGCGTAATTTTATGCTTCATATTTCATTATACAAGTTCGCTAGAGTTTCCCAGCGGGCATTAGAAACATCATTTATTTCTATTTGAGTGGTAGACATCTTATTGTCCATGTCTTTATTTCATTGAGGCCCTTTTCGCTGGTGATGTACCACATGGCTCATTATTGGCGGCCTATCAGTAGTAAGCTATTAAAATTTTATCAAAAGGCGCTCTTTGGGATATAAAAGGAAAATATCATATTCTAATGAAAGGTAATTCCTTTTACGAAAATTGAAGTAAGAGACAAATAATTAAGCAAGGAATAAAAATAAAAAATAAAATGTATCAAAATTCTAAAAATAAAAGTAGTTGCAAATAAAAAAAAAGTCTGAAAGCTTCCAGATTTACATTAAGCCCAAAGGGGCGTTTTATTAACGTTTTGTGTGTTACCTTTATTTATTAAATATCTTGTGCTTCGCATTTAAACCATAAAATTCAATTCAACAGAAATATCGCAAAATAATTTTTAAATGATCGCTTTGGAATTTCCGATGAAATGAAATCTTTAGAATTTCTGATTCACAGTCTCGCGCGCTGGAGATAGAATTTTTTTTTTCGTAGAGTGTTGCCATTGCTCGCTTTCAAATCGTTGAGTTTATTAATCAAAAATTCGTTAAAGTTTTACAAAATATGAAATATGTAAAGAAACAAATTCCAAATTTTGGCTTCCAGACACCCATATTCGGGTGAAAACGTACGTTATTCAAAATACAGTGGCTCTAGGTGCCGTTCTTTTATGACAATGCGAGAAACATAAATACATTTATGCAGATTCTCCATTTTTTAATTTCTTTAAATATAATACAGAACTCTAATATTTCGCGGCAACAAATTCAAAAGTGATTCGTCGTTTATAGTGAATCGACGCAAAATGCCAAAACGAAATTAATAGCCCTTCTGAGCTAACGCTCCTTTGAGCTAATAAAAATAAAAAGAAAGAAAGAAAAATTTTATCGTGCCATGAAAACAAAAAGCAAAATACCAGGTGCTGGTGAAATGTTATACTTTTTACAAAACAGAAATTACAAACAATTAAGCATGGGAAAAAAATTGAAAATTGAAAAAATATTGAAATTTAAAGAATAAAAATTTATAAAATATCAGAAACGATATTTACCGTAGGATTTCGGTCATTAACGTTAGGTCTTTTAGAAGTTCCAGATTTAGGAGGCGTTATATATATATAAAATTTTATCATTTCATAAGAAATGGTAGCGTAACACTGGTTAATTCCTCCACATAGCAAACGCGGTTCATAAATTATATGATACCAAGAGCGGCTGAAGGAGTATTGTCATCTTAGATAAGTAGTAAAACCTTGCCTTCCGCATACATTAAATATCTTAATAATTAAGAACGCAAAACAAATTTAGGTGACCCTTTCAAAATATTGGCTTCCTAGGCGACTGCCTACATCGCCTATGCTAGGTGCCGACTCTGATGCTGCCCTCTGGGATCCTAACACCGGCCGATTTTTAATATTGCAACACCTTCATCATTAATAATATCATTTATTTCTGACTGGTTTTAGGAAGACTGGACATAAAAAGCATACGATGTGTCAAAAAATGCTTTAAAATGGTTTAAATTTGATTAATATTCCTTATCGGATCTTCTAATGCTACTTTTACTGCTACTGATGAGTTTGTACCGCTAACAATGACCTAATAGTTCAGTAACGCCAATTATGCACTATAAAAGTAAAGTCATCTTGGCTGTCTTTTCAGATCGCATCACCGCTACTGCAATACCTTCCCGTAAACTCCGAGTTTTTCACAGTTCAAGGCCGGCAGCTATGCTTTCAATTATATTCTGCAGTGCTTAGACAATAAATAGTGTTGTATTTGTATTGAAATTGGATTTTTGTGGTGTTTGATTACTCAAAACGAACATTTTGTTGCCAGGAGTACAGTATCAATCAGTAATTAATAGGTTATTTATAATCATAAATAAGTAATTTGTCTTGCTCTTGCTGCGTATTCAAACGAACATGTTTATACAATATGTAGCTATTTAAATTCCTTACCATAGACAGAAAACACTGTTTTCTCAGCTAGGAAAGCTTTTCTCAGCTTTTTCTTCCTTTCTTTTTAGACCAAAGGGGTGTTAGACCCAAAGGGCTATTAGTCTCAAAACGGCATTTTGCGTCGTTTGACTTTCCAAACTCTTGCAACCAAATATTATCGCCATGTATTATATTAAAAAAAAATAAATAATGAAGAATCTGCATGAATGCGTGGTGTTGTGATAAAACAACGGGCAACCAATCCAACCGAACACGGACACTTCGAAGCACGAATTTTGAATTTCGAATTTGTTTTATTATCTATTTCAAATTTCGTAAAACTTTAATGAACTTTTGATTTTCAAAGCGAGCAGTGGCAACACTGTATGAAAAAAAAAAAGACATTTTGATTTCCAGCGCACGAGACTGTGTATTGGAAATTCTAATGATAGGCTGTTGTGTGATATTGCTATTGAATTGAATTTTATGTGGTTTAAGTGCGAAGAACAAGATATGTAATAAATAAAAATAACACACAACACGAAAAAAAAAAAAAAAAAAAAAAAAAACCTTTTGAGCGTAATATAAAATCTAAAAGCTTCCAGATTTTTAGTCTTTTTTATTTATTTATTAGACCAAAGTTCGTTAACCCAGAAGTGCTATTAATTTCGTTTTGACGGTTTGCGTTTTTTCGCTATGAATGTCCCTTCACTTTTCAAATAGTTGCCACCAAATGTTAGAGCCCTGTATTAATATTTAAAGAAATTAAATAATGAAGAATATGCATAAATGTATGTATGTTTCTCGCATTGTGATAAAACAACGGTACCTAGAGCCATCAAATTTTGAATAATGTACGTTTACACCCGAATATGGGCATCTGGAAGTCCAGATTTGAAATTTGGAATTTGTTTTAATGTTTCTTTCATATATTGTAAAACTTTAACGAATTTTTAAATAACAAACTCAACGCTTTCAAAGCGAGCAATGGCAACATTGTACGAGAGGGAAAAAAAAAAATATCTTCAACGCGCGAGACTGTGTACCGGAAATTCTAATATGCTCATTTTATAAATGAAAGAAGTCCAAGTGGTTCTTATACTGTTGAAAAAAAAAAAAAAAAAGCTTTTCATCCCAATGAGAAATGGCATAGTAATAATGGATGAGTTATTTAATGACATTAAAAAGAAAAAGATTATTTTATAAAAAATGTTTAGAAAAAGTAAGAACTCTGGAGGCAATGATGAGAAAATTAGTATATAGCATTTTATTTGTAATTTCTGAACAATTCAGTTGAAATGCATAAAAAAAACTGCAAAAGAATGAAACTTTAAGGAAAAAAAAAACTACATGCAAATTTGCGTTTTTATTTTAATATTTATATTTAATTTTATTCTATGCTGCTTTCAACATTTTCATGTTACGTAACATTTAAATAATACAACTGGTTAGATTTGGAACCGGTTTTTGAATATTCTTGAATGATAAGGAGGAAATTTTGCATTTCCTTATAAAATAACTTTTTCATACAGAAAACGAAAAAACGTTAGCAAATTGTTTTATAATCACTGTTTTCTAAATTTCACTAATAGAATGAAAAATCGCATTGAAAAAGAAAAATCGCATTGATATCACAAGTACCTTGTGACACGGTGTTTTTTCTTTACTTTCAGAAATCTGTAAATAGTAAAAACATGTTTTGAGCGATAATACGCCAAATATGGCAAACTACTCCTGAAGCTAATGTGAGCGTTTGTTGTACAGTGCTGCCCTCTAATCCAAAAGGATTAAAATACCATTGAATGACGAAACACGCTACTTCAAGCGGAAGTTTCACCTCACATCTCTCCAGTTCAATAATCATCGTAAAAAGCTTATTCTATCTATTTAACTCTCGATTCCATTCTTTTAAAGAATACGACGTATATATGGTTAAGGACATATCACATTTACTTACATTTTGGTAGGAAATTTTTAAATTAAAGTTTTCCTTCCTTTTCTTTGCAAATGTTTCCTTGTATTTTAAAACTTTAGCAAATTTTTCTTCTTTTCTTTTTCCCTTTGCTTAGTATTGTATTTGCTTAATGTAAGTTTATGAATGTGCAATATCTAATTTTTGTAATTATAAAGAATTTTAAAAGCTTCTTCATTATCATTTTTTTTTTGTTACAGTATTGGATTCCTTGCTAATTTTTGATTTACGATCATAATAAAAGCAGTCGTATTTAATAGTATCACAGGAAGCGAAAAATCTCATATCAAAAATCACTTAACCGAAATTTAAAACGAATGTTGATATGATGTAGGTGAACACTGCAAAATATTTAGTACTTTTCCAATTTTAGACCCTTTTTATAAATCATTTTCGATTTATTTTTCTTCATAAGAAATAACGAGTTAATCGTTAAAGTATCATAAGCTTGATTAAATTAAATTAATTTATAATATATGCTATGCTTATTTATTATTTTCGATTACAGAGATCTTGAGAGTAAAATGAGTAAATTTCTATCCCTAAATATTTGCGCATGAAACGTGAATATCCCCCCACCACCGAGTAAAGTAAAGCGAAACATTTTTATCAGTAGAAAATCCTCCGCGTATATTTTAAGGATAACAACGTAGCTTATGCATACTTTGGTCTGCTTCTAATAGAATTAAGAAAATTGAAATTGTTTCATTGGAAAGCCCCACCAGTGGCCGAGTTATTAAGACTGCTGAAGGCCTGTAATTTGTCCTGTGCTCAACCCAAATGAACGAATGTTTGCATCATCGGTTTTGTATCGCTCTTCATTGGAGAGAGAACCGTCGTGAGCTTTGCTACATACCAATAACCGTAATCGTTTATTAATGAATATTATCAAAAAATATTCTACAAAAAAAGGGGTGGGGAATTACAGCATGTTCATTTCGGGCACATTTTCCCTCCCCCTTCATACAAGCGCAGCTAAACACTCGGTGGCATCGTAGAAGCTCTCAAACAGGGGTGGGAATTTCATAGTTTAGGGAGGGGGGGAGAATTCGGTCAACCTTTTAATTTAACTGTTAAGTATTTAGTTTTAATTTATTATCATAAAAAACTACTTTTATTAATTAAAGTTTTGTTTTTTATCAGCATTTTCTATATTTTTCGTCGCTTAACCTATAAAGCACATAATAATTTAAATCTAAGCAAATGCGTATAGGCATATTGCAAGTTCTGGAGAGGAGGGAGGGGGAATGTTCTTCTAGCGAAAGCGGTGCGTGAGTCAGAATAGTTTAAGAAACTACTGGTATATCAGAATCACATACTTTCCCGAATTTTTAAATGTTTCAAAGCAGTGTCTCTTTCTTCTTTTCTTTCCCCCCTTTTCTTTTTCTTTTTTTTCTTTCTGTTCTTTTCCCCCTTTTCTTTTTCTTTTTCTTTCTTTCTGTCCTTTCCCCCTTTTCTTTTTCTTTTTTTTCTTTCTGTCCTTTCCCACCTTTTCTTTTCTTTTTTTTCTTTCTGTTCTTTCCCCCTTTTCTTTTTCTTTTTCCCCCTTTCTTTCTGTTCTGTTCTTTTCTTTCTTTTTTTTTTCTTTTTTCTTTCTCTCTCTCTCTCTCTTTTTTTTTAAATGCTAATTTAATTTAAAATATTTCTTGTTAATAAATCGAAGTAATTACAATAAAATAAAGTTTACTAGATATATTTAGCTTTTTTTTTTAAATTTTATTTCATGCATTTCATTAAAAATTAAAGTCTTTTATCTATTACTATTAGTATTGAAATTCAAAAGGCACGTCTGAAAAATCGGTGGCGTACTAGAATAGGAGAAATAAATGTATATTTCCGTTAATTAATATAATTAAATTAAACGCAACAGATTTTCAAAGTAGTACTTAGTTACCTGATTACCTGAATAACACACGAAAGAAATTTATTTAGAAAGTAAATTCCATTAAGTTGCAAATTAAAAAAGGATCGAAATTTTAAAAATATTTATTCCATCATGTTCCTTATTCTTTTAAATCTTTTCTTACGAGGTTCTGTTTGTTATTAACACATCTCTCTTAACACGGCAATAGTTTTCGTATCCTTCTTTCTCAGTATCTGTCAATGTGTTACCGGCCTATTCCAAGGAGGTTAGAATGTATGGAGTAAGAACGACGTCACAAAAATGAAGCCAAGGAAATGTCAACAACGTGACGTCGTCACTTATCTTTGCCGTCATACAGCGTACGGATAAGACTACGAAATATTTCCCCCTTCCCCAAATGGCGGGGATACTATAGACGTACTTAATAGATGGGCCGCATTTGCCTCCTATAAAGGAACGGACAGTTACAACTATGCCTTCTCCGGGACTCGAACTCCGGCTTTTGGTATCGCAATCGGTTTCCCTTAACCATTATATCCTCTGGGCGGCGAGACTGCGAAACAAATTGTTAAATATCATTACACTGACTTTGAGAGCAAATATCGACGTCCGGAGGCTCAAAAAAGTGCCTTTTAGTCATAATTTGTGTAAAATACCGTCGAAGCTTCCACTAGTGTTCTAGGTTTTTACCATGTCTATAAGTACCATAGTTATCATTTACACAATTTCACCATGTCTATAAGTACCATAGTTATCATTTACACATTTTCAATGTACCTAGATCTTATTGAATTTGAAACAGTTATTTGCAATCCTTGCGATTTTTTTATGTACCAAATAGAAAATCATTTGAGTATTAAATGTATTATTAGTAAGCATTAAATATTAAAGTCACAACGGGCGATTTATAAGCATTCAGTGAAGAAAACTAACGTGTACACAGCACCGATTAGAATGTAAAGGAAACCAATCAGAAGCTCGCCTATGGCAGCAGCGATGATAAGTCGTGACGTCATCCCTTGACTATTTCATGGCTTCATTTTCATTGCATGGTGTATACAAAGAAAGGTATATATGTATGGTGTATACTTCATTTACTCTAAACTTTTTGGCCCATTCAGTCAGTGACACAAAATCCTTTTTGAATGAACTGTTGTTATAAGGTGAGGAAACCTTAAATGCAATAAAAGGTAAAAGCCAAGTCTGGGCTGTAGGCAGGGTAATCCATTTACTCTTAGCGGGATGATTTAATGACGACTTGAGTTTGAGAAGCGATATATGGCTGACCGTTGTCATAAAGCACTGCTACATGTGGCCGCCCGATGGTATAGTGCAGGGATGGCCAAACTTCAAGATGATGTGAGCCGCATGATAGATTTTATGAACGTTAGAGAGCCGCAAGTCCAAATTTATATCGTTTTAAAAATAACGAGACAGGTTTTAAATATAAAGAAAGTTTTGAAGTAAATTAATGAATATGTATAATTAACATGATTACATATAAATATATCTTATATTTACTCTTTTGTGTTCAGAAAAGTTAAGTCCCAAGAAAATAAAAATTTTTAACTCTTATACTGGGCAACTGAGTACTTTTTTTTTTCCTCCATGTAGAGAAACCAAATATTTTTTTCTGATTTCTCTTATACCTCTGTTTATAATTATTATCGTTTTATTTTAATAAAAATAAAATGAATCAGAAGCATATACGTTGGTCCACAGTTGCATAAAAAATGTTATTTGAGTAAATTACAAATCATTATTTAAAAAAAAATTGAAAGTTTTTTTTTAGCAGTATTTTAGAAAGGATAAATTAAATGATACACTTCAACACGCGCTGAAGAGAAACTTTTATTCGAGAAAGAATATTTATTTAGATATAAGCTATTAACTTGATTAGGCTTTTGCTTAAAAAGCAATTTTGTTTCTCCAACGTACTGAAATCATTTGAATCTTTGGATCCTAACCTAAGAAATCGTTAAACATTTCTTCCCAAAACCTTGGAATAACTGCTTTTACTGATGCCCAGTACAGAAGAATCCACCAGAAATGAATACGATTGCAGTTTCAGTGGTATTTGAATAATCAGTATCTCTCATGACGGCCTTCACTGATACAGTATTTCAGGGAGGCATCCAACGGAATCTGCCAGAAATTTTTAGTAATCAGTACACTGCGCATCATTGAAAATTCTCGAAACTATCTATCGAATCGCCCCGATAATTTTAGACATAGATAACGAAGTTAATGCGTATCATTGAAAATTCTCGAAACTACCTCTTGAATCGTTACGATAATTCTGGACACACGTAACCTATTGCCGGGCTATACAAACGCTTCGTCGAGCACATATTCCATCTGTCTGTCAGCCGAACTCTTCAGCCTAGCTGTTTAATTTTGAGCTGTTTTTCAAATACATGGCAAATCAAAAACAATGTTACAGAAAGAAAGCATACCTGTCACTACTACAATGGATTTATTTCGCAAATTCAGGTATAACATGAACGCACATCTCTTCATGTTTCTATGGACACGTACAGAAGTTGGATGTTGAGGCCTTTTGTAACTCGGGCAAAGTCTGCACAAGAGTTTAGTTCCTAAACTCTTGACAAATAGGTGTATGGATCCACCATATTCTAACTCTTGAACGTATAAAGGCGGTCAAATAACTTATCTTCTCGTCTAGAATTTCGAAGTAAAATAGCTCAGAAGAAAGTTCAAAATAAATTATAGTCAATAAGACAGGCAAGTCGACAACCTTGTATACGGCGTAGATTTTGTAAAATCCCAATCGATTTCGAGGGCAAAACGGGTCCCCCTTCAGCAAAAAATTCTGCTTAAACAGAAAAGCGAATGTCAATCGTATTTATAACCACAGGCGAGCAGTGGAAGAGTCGATAGCGCCATCTGTCGGCAGAAATAGTAACTGAAAATGAAGGGTTAAGTTAGTAGAATTTTGAAGGCATTAGACAAGACTGGATTGGAATTGAAGTCATTGACTAAACAGGATAAATTTTTGTGAATGTGAAAAGCTTCAAGAAAGTCCAATTCCCTAATAGCGTCTCTTGTGTCCCTCTCTTGTGTCTTGAAATTATCGTCAGCCTAACGGTTACAAGTGCGACTCTCCTTTGGTTTACCTAATCTGTATAGAGGATACTTTAGAAAATAAAAGATAAGACTTTAAACGTTTACGGGAGCAAAATTTCATATTATTGCCTGAAATTTGTTGTGATCAAGCAGTGTATCATTGTACAACTTTTTGTTTCGCTACTATGCTTTCATGAAGGATGGATCAGACGTATATGATGATCGAAAATTAAAGACAAAAAATATCAACAGCTTAAAAGAAGTGTAATGCTGACATCAGAGCGGAGGCAACCGGTACAGCTGCGGACAGTAATAAGGGGTGAAAATGTTTAGATATGCCGGGCAGCAAAATGCCTGTAACCTTGTGCAATATTCCCCGGCGACTCCAACCTAGTGCAGCAAAATGTGTCTAACCTAGGGGAAGGTAGAGAGAGAAAAAGGTAATCAAACGATAAATCGAAAAATACGAGGAAATATCACAAGTTAAAAAGATTTCACCAATATCAATATCCCGATTTAGACAGAAACTTTTAGAGATGTTTGTGTTCTGTTGATTCGTCATTGCTTCATACAACGTTATTCATAGGAAGATTTGATGATTAAGGTTAAAAAATTTCTGTCTGGAATAACAATATTTGATAAAATGGGAATTAAACATTTTGACTAAAATTTAAATCGTTGTCCCCACAACTCCAAGTACTTCATCATGTACAACCATTGGTGAAATAAATTATGATCTCTGCCTAGGATTACCAGGGAATTATTACGAAAGATAGAGTTTCATGTGGGAAAGGTGTTCATTAAGCATATTACTGTGAATGGTTGCGAAATCTGTGAAGTAACTGCATAAAAATGCCTGACTTACTTAGGGATAAGAAATTAGTTTTGAAGGAGTTCGGCAGAAAATTGAGAAAAGTCTCCTAACCAAGTCGCTAGGCTGAAGTTTCACTCCACCAAAAATAAAATCCTCCAAAGTTCTTCCACGGATTAAAAGAGCTCTATATGGATTACAAGGCAAAAGAGACTTCTTCAGAAGTTACTCACGCTGTTCAAATATTGAATAATAATATCACCCTAAAACGAATAGCTAATCTTCAGGTGGATCACAACTAATGTAAACAATGGGTTCACACAGGAATGTAAGCGGATACCGCCAAAAGTAAAATTAACTAGAGTGAAAAAATGTTAGTGAGAATGATTAAATAAAAATATTAGCATTGCGTTTTAAATTAACTTCGTATTAGTGTATTCCGATGACCATTACCTGTTCAAAAAGTAGCATAACCGGAATAGTAATTACCAGAAATGGAATTATTTATAATTTTACGTATTTGTTACTCTGACGACAAGCCAGCAGTAGACAGTTTGAAATCTATCAAATTTCTACATACATAATATCAGAAATCAAATTAACGATTAACAAAGAAACGTAGCACTGCATGATTTCTATTTCAAATTCCATTTGTATTAAAAATTATATTTATTCAAAACAAGTCGCATTTCAGGTGGCAAAGGATCGCAAGTAGCTCGCGAGCCGCAGTTAAGGTGTCGGAGAGCCGCAGTTTGGCCATGTGTGATATAGTGGTTAGGCGAGCCTATTGAGGTACCGATGGACCTAAGATTGAATCCCGGAGAAGGCATGGATATTTGTAAATGTAGTCTAGTAAATGTAGTTAGTGTCTTTGATTCATGGGGGCACTCTAAATGTGTGGCGAGCCGGAAGTCTTCTCGCGTGGTTTGGTGGCGAGGGAGAAGTTTGCGAAATCCTCGGACCCCGCCCCAGGTGCTCTTCCTCAAAACTGGGGTGGAAGGAGAGGCTTTTGCAACTATTCTTCCATGAAATACATCGACACGATAACAACAACAACGACATGTTGAATGTTTATTCCCTACGTCTTTTTTCGAATTACTTGTCGAAGATCAGTTCGCAGCGCAGTTTTCTGAACGTATGTTTTGATTCGAGTTATAAATTCCGTTAGTGAAATCGTCCCAAGCCACTGTGCGGACAAAAGAATTCGAGCGCAATGCTAGAAAATATAGACGAACGTATTTCCGATTTCGTGAGGATTTTAAATCTTATTATTAATCTCATTATCTTAAATATTTAAAAATAGAAATGACATAAGAATATTTTTAGCTAAAAAATCTGATGTGTACACCACATGACTTCCCTGTACGAAATATTAAGTTATACGCATTTTTTCTTGCATTTCATTTAAACTTATTTCCTCGAATTTCATTAAAGATACATTTCTTATTCAATTAATTCAGTTCTCACTTCGAGACGAGGCAAAAATACATAAAAACTCAGAATATCTGTATTAAAAATTGAAAGTTATAGAAAAATATAAAACACCAAATACAGTTAAAGCAATTTAAAAAAAATTCTTATAATCAAAATTACAGTTTCTATGCAAAAACAAGCAGTTCAGCCAGCGGAGAATGAAGAAAGCAATGTTTCAAACAAGAAAGCAATGTTTCGGAGCACAAAACTGAAAGTGTACTTTCGGTCTCACTCGGCAAAAAATACATTGAAGGCGTAGAAACTGATTCAATTTGTTGTGAACGTTACGCTGAGTCAGTATATGGGATAACTTAATAACTTAAATGATAATTCCAGGATGGATTAAGCTTAATTTAATTCGCAATAATCAAAGAAGACATTATTTTGTTGTTGCGAAGCTTGGCTTCTCTAGATTGGCAACAAATCCGCTATTCTGCTAAGTTTCAAATGTGAATAAATATGGCTGCTGTGGTAAAAAAATTAGGCTTAGCCGCACTTAAGCAACTTTTAAATTGCTGATAATTCTACAACTATTGCAAACTACAACAAAACCACATTGGTATTATCGCTTTTAAGAAATATGCCAAATTCCAAAACGGGCAAATATATAATTCAAGTGTATCTTAGGAAATTTTAATTAAAAAATCTGATGTGTACACCACACGACTTCCTTGTACGGAATATTAAATTATACTTAATTTTCCTGCATTTCATTTAAACATACTGAATTAACAGTTCACGAATTTTGAATTAAATCTACTTCTTCGATAGCGCATAAACCACAATAGAATAAATGCAATCTTTAAAGTTCATTATATTTATTCACCATAGCCACACTTCGGCCTTAGATTCACTTAACAGCGTTACATCTCATTCATTTTTTAACTCAGATTGCACAAAAATTATATCACCTGCAGAATTACCACAAGAAATCTAAAACCATGCATAACAAAAATTAAACAAAAGAAAAAGAAACAGTTTTTCATAGACGATTCAGCGCCGCTTTCCTAATGCGCATGCGCTACTAATTAATTCAGTTAGGATATAAAAAAACATAAACTACCAAGTACAGTTAAAACAGTTTTCACAATTAAAATTAAAATTTGTGCGTAAAAACCAGTTAATAACTTAAATGATAATTCCAGAATGAATCAAGCATAATTTAATTCGCGATAATAAAAGAAGACGTTACTTTGTTGTTGCGAAGCTCAGGTTCTCTAGATTGGCAACAAATCCACTATTCTGCTAAGTTTCAAATGTAAACAAATATGGCGGCTGTGGTAAACAAAATTAGGCTTAACCGCACTTACACAACTTTTAAATTGTTGATAATTCTACAGCTGTAACGTGCATGTTAACTAAAAGCATAAAAACCTTAACCGAAAAATAAGAACAACATAATACAATCATTTTTAAAGCAAAAAATGCACAGTTTACAAACATATCAGAATAAAGAAATTGAGTTCGCCGAGTGACATAGTGGCTATATATACATATATTTATATAATTTCGGTGCTGCTGATTGCTACTAAAATAGGACGTGCACATCTGCATGTTATAGCAGTCCTATATACAAAATTTCAATGTCCTGAGGCTACTCACTTTTGAGTTATGCGAGGTACATACATACGTGTGTACGTACGCGCAGACGCCAGGAAGAAATCACTTCAGAATCCATTTTAAATCAGTTTTATAGTTTTTCTGAGGAAAAACGAATCCTTTACTCTGTCCTTACATATAGATGTCACGCAAAAACATCCTTTAATTGCATTCGATAGCGGTTAAAATGGATATTTTTGTTGAAATATGATACCTGAAAATTTTCGCAATTACAATAGTGCCTTTTTGCTTTGTACAAGGAAGTAAAAACGGTATTATTTAATTTCTGAGCGTAAAACATGGCATGCACGCAGTTTATAGCCTAATACTTCGAAAATAATTTTTTACCCAAAATATTGCCGAGTAAAACTTAATTTCATAATAATCCTTGTGGTTGTTCGCATGTTTAGGCAGGGGTCTTTTACTCGAGTGGAAATGGATGTCATTAGATATCGGATGTTAGAATCATAAAATGTTGTAAGATCTAAAAAGGGATATTATAGACACATTAATCATTAGATTATAATTTAAGAATCTATGGGTTTGAAAAAAAAGTATGGTCAAACTCATTAATAACAACAATTTTAATGTGTTTTGCAATTTTAATAAGAAACAAGTAATACATTTAATTTTAAATTTATACCACTTTTATTTTGCGAAAACATCTCTGAAGGCAATAACAGAAATATAACTCATTACTCAAAGTAATTTCTTTAAAAAGAGAAACTCAGAGTAATTTAAATGTGGAACATAAATATTAGATACATTTAATCTAATATGAAAAGCATTTACTCGAAAGGCATGGATTTTTTTACTTGAATTTTAGTATTTGAGACTTTAAATGCAAGTGAAACAAGTGTTGGAGAACTTAATTAAATTCTTCTCTTTTAGTGGCATTTATTGGTAGTATCGGTTTTTGTTATATTTATTTTCCGTATAGGTCTTTTAATCGAAATGCGTTTTAAAATGGCAGTGAGATATGATTCAGTTTGGACTTTTTAATTACCTTCGGCTGCTATGTAAGTGGAACGGGATCAGAGTTAAGAGCTGAATTAATGACTTTAACTGGAGAATTTTTTCAGCTGCGTATTTTGTAAGATACGATTTTTTTCTTCTCGCCCTTATGTGCATCTTCCACTGAATTTTGAAAATATTTTCCTTTCCTTTTCCTGTACATACATTGGTTATCATAAATTAAGGAAAAATCACAAAAATCACGATTACTGAAAAAGTTACGTGTAGAATTTTATGAAACTTAACCACAATATACAACACATAGTAAGGTATCAAATAACATAAAAAGAAATTACCAGACAATTATGGTAGTATGGAAATTAGCACATTATAAAATGAACAAACCGAAGGTGTCAGTTTGCTATAGGAAAAGTACCTTTAATAGGGATTATGAGCGCCGCTAGAAGCAATACAGCACAAACAGCGATATGTGATGCTTTCAATTATGCGGTCTATCACTTTCATAGGATGCGAGAGCCATAGCTCTTGCAAAGCAGTTGCAAGGGTCTGAGGGGAGGGACTGAGAGCTGCTAGACGTCTCCCTAAAGCATCCCAAACGTGCTCGGTAGATTCAAGTCCGGGGATCGAGCTGGCCACTCCATACGCATAATTGTTTCCTGTTGAAGATAATCATCTACGATGCGAGGCTTAATTTTGAGGGAATTATCGCTATTTGTGTGATTTCTCCTTAATTTATATATATGATTATTTAGTTGTAGATAATTTGATATAATAAAGCGGCCATTAAAGTTTTAATCACGGCTGCTATAATGATAAATGTGGCAGACATGCAGAGATTAGGTAAGAGATGACTGGAACTTCGAGAAGCACAATTAGCGCGATGGTCACATCATTTTATTCCTTTGACGAATAATTTCTTGGGCATATTTTAAGACATCTTTGTTTATGCAACACTATGGGTGCTGTAAACATCGTACAATTTTATATAAAATATGTCACATTTTTTAACAGTAAATGAAAACTATAAAGCCCCGAACTTTAAGAGATGCTGTAGGCGAGAGAAGGAAGGAAAAGTGATTGTATATTGAGCTATGATTGGATAAGAATAGCATTGCGGATCATTACAGATAAAAGTAACGCAATGCAGATTCCTTGAAGGGGAATGTAGCCAAAATAAAATCAGGAATTAAAAGGGTTATTGCCAAATTAAGTTGGTAATTTGTTAGTAATTTTCTTTCAAATTTTATATTTTAGATACACACGCACACACATGCACACAATATATATGTTGGCAGATAGTCCTCGAGTATTTTAATGCGTAGGAGAAAACTGCGTAGTTTAACCTCCGACAGTCGTCATGCCTGAAGTAAAGGCATGTAGACGAAGCTAACAAAGCTGAATTTCAAGAATAACCATCTTTATTTTTACGCATATCAAATCATTCTTTTGTAGACAAGATAGTTCTAGAACATAGTTAGTAAAAATAATTTTTATGTGCACTGGTTAGAAAAGTACGACGTTATCTTAGACAAGAAAGCATAGTAGCGCAGAGATGTTTGCAGAGCAGAAGTTAGGAAAAGGAATGACGTAATTGCTCGCGAAGTAGATTTATACCACATAGGTGCATTTGTACAGCTAAGCTGCGATTGATTAATTTTTAGTTCTCTTTACCAAGCAGCGTTATGTAACATGGAAATACTTCGAATTTGGGAGAACATCAAATTTAGAATAGTGAATTTTGAGGTCGCCAGTCATTTCTTAACGTAGCCATCGTATTTTCTTATATCTTACATATTCAATAAATGTGATTAAAGCCTTGAGCATAAGAATGTGCTGTCAATCTGAAAGTTAAGCTGTTTACTAGTCAAGGAACGAGAGAAGACATTCGCAATTAAGAAACTAATTAAACCCACAATAACAAATATTTTTAAGACAGGACTCGTTTGCTTATAAAAGTAAATGACTGATGTTATCATGGCCATCTAAAGTATCACGCGCCGTATTATTAAACAGACACTAAATGATTTCGTATACAATTTTTCATTGACACTTGTGCATTTAATAATATTCATTGCTAGTTTTAATATACCTTGAAAAACACATTACAGTAAATCCTTGCAGAACATGAGGGTTACATCATTAACACAATGCAGCTACGACAGTATGGCGTCAATTTATACAAACCTAAATGTTATTGTAATTAAAAGCGTTTGGCTGGGTTTACGTGATTAAAGCCTCGAGGGCTATCTGCCTAAGACGAGGGATGTCTTCATGGAGGACTTTCTAAAGGAAACTGACTCGTATATACGTTACACATGGGGAAAACTACGAAAACGCCCATGCAGCTGGCCCGTTTTCTGTATTCGAACCTCAGAGCGAACTATCAGTGTTAAGCGACTTTACCGCTTGGCCGCTGGTGGAACCCGTAATTAAAAGTGAAAAATGAAACAAATGCTAATTGGAAGGCCTTCTGTTATTGCTGTAATAGGAGCTCTGTTTTAATAGGAGCATGATAAAAATATTTTTCTGACAGCTGCCGATTTTTACTCAGGACAGTGTCTGATGCAACCTACTGAACGTTTCGCGGCAAGGAGTGCACAGTTTTTCAATACCTGTTATAAAGTGTCCTCTTCCTTCTTCATTTAGGTCTCCATTATAAAACTAGATAGTTGCTTTGTCTTTTTTAACAATTCATTTAATTTAATGTACGATGAAGGCTCTTTATCTTCTTCATTATCTCTGCTATCACTGTTCGCTGGTGTCGTAAGATATTCCAGTTCTTCATTTGTCATTTCACGATCGTCATTATCGACTAATTCTTTGATTTCTCCTTGTTCCACATCTGAAAACCTTTCGCCGCCTATTGCTTTTGCAATTGGTACGATTTCTTGGTTTCATTTTCAGTCGATGGAAATCCTTTAAAATTGTTGACAATATCTGACCAGAACTGATGCCAACAAACATTCATTGTTGATGAATTCACTTGTTCCTATGTGATTTTAATCATTTCTGTGCCGTGCTTTATGTTGAAAAGTTTCCAAAATATCATTAGTGTGTCGTGTTTTCTTCATCTAGTGCTTAATTTGCAGAGAAGTAAACATGCCTGGTGTAATAGACTTTGAATGCTTTTATGATTCCTTGATTATTTGGTCGGAATAAGGAAGTGGGTTCGTTGGAAGGAATAAAATCGCTGCATTTGGAAGGGCTTCCAAACCGTCTTATTGTTGTTGTCGTATCCATTAACACATGGAACAATGGTTGCCAGAACCTATTCCGAAGAAAGGTTGTATTTCTATTTTCCATCCCCCAATTTTGAGTGAGAGCACCCCGGGGGGATATCCGAGGGTATCCCACCCAACTCCTCTCCCACCAATTCACACAAGAGGACTTTCGGTTCGCCGCATATTTAGAGTGAAGCCATGCCGCACCGACACTGTGCATTTTTACAAACATCCATGCCTTCTCCGGGATTCGAACCCGGGCCCTTCGGTACCGTAGTAGGCTCCCGTAACCACTATACCGTCTGGGCGACTTACGAACCGTATCCTGGAATATTATTGAAAGTTAGAAGAATTTTAAAGCATCGGTTTTGCTGTTCTAAGAAATGTTTGACATTTCTACTGAATTTTCAAACCACTCTTTAAAGAGGACTAATCACAACACGAGCGATACTCTGCGGCATACCTCGTATAATTGAAATTCTCGCGTTGGCCAAATTAAATGGAGACAATTAAGATAACATATACATGCAAAATCTTGTTTCGCAAGCCCGTGTTCGGCAAGAGTTGTAGTTCTAGTGGAGTATAGATGTAAGAGCTCTAAGGAGATAAACAGTTTTGGGTTAAAAAAAGCGCTTCCATCAGAAATAACCAGCACCGATCCTGCGCTGCTTAAATAACTCTATTCTATACCTATTTTGTTACATAAGCACCCAAATCTTGACTAATTTGAGGGAGAAGCTGATCACGAAAAGGACATTAAAAAAAGTTCGATTGGCTCTCGTTACACTGTAATAGAAGACGAGGTAGGTGTTTATCGCAGTCTGATTGTGTAAAGAGATAGTGTTAAACGTCTGGCAGTGTCACGTTAACGTGGCAGCATTTGTGGGAGTATGCATAAAATAATCACTCGGTATGGTTAACAAAAGGGATTTTAATTAGTAGCATAAATCCGCGATTTCCGCCACCCGTGGGGGGTACAGCTAGATAAAGCATGGAAAATAGCACGGGAATATGGAAAACTGGGGTGCAAAGAGCAAAAATGTTGCAAAAAAGAAATTCTTTGGTACTTGAATATGATAGATTTGAGTACAGTGGGTTTCCGAAAGAATTACACAAATTATTATCTTTTCTGTTTGAATGTGGCAGTCGAGAAAAAGGGTATGCATTGGAGAAAGAAGGGCTTCATATAAACATTTTACATCTCATATGAAAGGTATTGTTTTACAACCTCGGAATGCCTGATGGGTGTAGAGGCGGAGCTGCATATTTAGTGCGATAGGTACTATGTCTGTAAAATCATTGTTTCAGTTCGGATGGTTCTGCACGCTTCTTCCTATTCTACGATTTCCCCTTTATTTCCATCGCTTTAGGCATTTCGGAAACTGCAACGTGCGTTTGCTGAGCAGAAGACTCCCCAGACAACTACGCTTATTAATGCCTTCTCAGCAGGGCCACTCACGTCAATGCTCCAGTAATGTAGACACTCACAGACGCGTTGTTATATAAAATCACAAGACAAGATATGTCAGACTATCATCGCAAATGCAGCCCTGGGACAGGACATCTGCCAGGTCATATAAGACCTACCCCACTTTATCCAACGAAACAGCATATATTCTGCAATGTAGAACTGCAGCACATTTCGTGCGCATTCTGAACACTTAATGCAATATAATGTGATCATGTGAATGACAATAAACTGTGAACAGCGAACTTAAACTAATATGCATATAGTGTAAATTTAAATTGCTCCATGCTTCATTCATAGTAAACTATGATGTGCAAATACCTGACTTTCTAAATTTTATTGCCCCTACAGCACCCTATTAATTGTCTCTTTAGAATGCTTGACATTTGCAACATAATACTACGTACCATTTTTGTCTTTACTAGTTAAGTACACCTTTTAGCTCTTGATATATCCAAATATCCTGCTTGTATTCTACAAATTGTATTCGTCTAAACTCCCGAAGGGTACTCCCATACGGCTCCAGGAAGTTGTTGCTTCTAGCCAGAGAAGGACATAGAACGTATACCTGCTTACTTCTGTTAGCCACCAGGTGTCTTCATGCTCCGTCATCTGTCGCCTGCTTTCCTCCACTTCATATCAAATTGAGGTTAAACAAAGAACTTCGTGAAGACAAAATTTTCAAAAACATCTTGCCAACTAAACATGATGAGAGATTCATTATTAGAAAATTCGTGAAAAACCCATGTTTGAGTGCTGTAAAAGTTTCTGCAGAATTTAATGCAAAGTTTTCTATTTCAATTTCACCTGAAACTGTTCGACGAGTTCTCAGAGAAGCTGGATTACATGGGCGTTTTGCCCGTAAAACATTTTTTGTTAGTGAGAAAAACAGAAAGCTTAGGCTTTCATTCGCAAAATTGATGATAAATACACCCGAAAAGTACTGTAATAATGTCCTATTTGCTGACGAAAGCAAATTTAACATTTTTGGTTCCGATGGTCGAATAACTATACGGAGAAGAAAAAATGCGCAATTTCTAAGAACTTAGTTGAAACAGTAAAGCATGGCGGTGGAGGTGTTTTTGTGTAGGGGTGCATGGCAGCATTAGGACTATGTAATTTGGTATTTATTGATGGCTAAAATTATCAGCCCAAAATTTGGGTATTGGAAACAACTTTATTTTTAATCATGATAACGATCCTAAGCATACGGCTCTCAACGTTCGCCTGTGGTATCTCTATAATTGTCCATAGGTTTTGAAAACACCACCTCATTTGTGAGATTTAAACCCCATAGAACACATTTGGAAAGAATTGGAGATGAAAGTACGAAAACACGACATCAAAACGAAAAGCGAACTCAAAACAGTCATGATAGAAGAATGGATGAATATTGATACAGAAATAACAAAAAAAAAA
>KK120629.1:275899-315205 GCA_000611955.2 Stegodyphus mimosarum
AATCTATCCCTTTCCAGACGTTTAAAAGCTGTTGTGGATGCTAAAGGATATCCTACTAAATATTAATTTAACGAAAAATGAAAATATTTCCTAATATGTCAAGATTTTTTTGAAGTGTACGAAAACTTTTGTGAGATAAATTGTTTGCCATTTTTCTATTATTAATTTCTTAAAAATAAAGTTTCGCTATATTTAAAAAATATTTCATGTAATTTTGTTACGAATAGATTATAGATCTTATTATTAAAATCTCATTCAGAAAGTTTACTTTTAATTAATGGATAGAGCCCTATTTCAATGAAAATCATAAGTGTACGAACACTTTTGGGAGCCACTGTATATCGTTTGGCGCTTGTTAGTTTTTGACGTTATCGAGTTTCATCGTGCAAAAATGACACTACATTAGCTTAACAGTAAAGGTAATAAAGATGTAAAAAATGTTATTTATCTTCATAAACGATAATTATTTATGCATATTTTAATCTAATAAGTTTACGATTTAATCAAGCAAATTAATTTAAAGCCGTTAAACTAATTTGCTTCGCTTTTCTAAAGAACTAACAAAGTCATAAAAAGAATTAAGGAAGGCTTCTCTGTTCTTAATAGTGTATAGCATTTAAACGATACTTGAATATAAACTCTCAAAATGGTTCTAAATATTTTATGACTTATCAAAATGACAGTATAAAAGATGTAGATACATTAGGATTTTTTTGGAAGCAGAAGAATGAAGGATGAGCAACGCCTTCGCCGTGAATCGAACCACGGACCTCTCGGTTACGCGTCGAGCTTGCTGACCACTACACCACGAAGGCATGCGAAGAAGGCGAGAGTAATACCTTTCCCCCCTTTTAAAGGGCGACTGAGGTTTTGGAGGACCCAGTCGGCAAATCCCGGTGGTGGAGAATCATCATCCACCACCATTTTAGTTCGAGCACCAGTTGTAGAGACATTAGGTATGTTTGAAGCAAGAGTCATGAAAAATTAGCATCGCCTTCGCCGGGAATCGAACCACGGACCTCTCGGGTACTCGTCGAGCGTGCTGACCACTACACCACGAAGGCATGCGAAGAAGACGGGAGAAATACTTTATAAAGATTATTAATCCAAGGTGTGTTGGTGAATAAAAGAGTGTTTATAAATTCCTTCCGCTGGATAAATTTAAAGTTCATAAAAGTAAAGGAAAATAGCATTTGGAAAATTCGAAAAATGGAAAGCATACATAAAGAAAAACGTTACAACAAATTATTCAAAAGGAAATTTAATATCACATTGCTCGCTTCCACATTCCCTTGCAGTTTTAATGCCAAGTTCTGAACATTTAAAAAATATTCGTGTAATTCTCCCTCCTCCTCAATTCGTTCAGAGAACAAACTTTCCTAAATTTAAAAATAAATTCGTCCACGTGGTAATTGTTTCATTTATACACACATATACACACAATAAATAAATAAACCTCGCAAATTACCTGCGAAAGTCACGCCGAATCTTTCCCTTCTAACTCTTATACTTTATGCTAACCTAATATAACAGAGCGAAGGAAACATGAACTAAAATTCAGTCATCAGCTGCACATTCACCATTTGCAATTATTTGTGGAGGATTTGAGGCCTCAGGAGTAGCAGAGACAGTAATAAGAACGGGTGAGATTCGATAGGAAAGTAGAAACGAAGATATCTCATTAGAGGATGGTAATGTTAAAATTACTATGTATTTTTATTGGAGCTCAAGCTTCT
Source organism: Stegodyphus mimosarum (assembly GCA_000611955.2). Lineage (NCBI taxonomy): Eukaryota > Metazoa > Arthropoda > Arachnida > Araneae > Eresidae > Stegodyphus > Stegodyphus mimosarum. The sequence continues at coordinate 277,636 of KK120629.1, forward strand.
TTTAAATAAAATATATTGTGGTAGTTTTTGGTATTGGAATCTATGAATACTTTTTATTTGTTATGCAATTTGGATGCGGTTACAGTACTTTTATTTGTTGTACTTTTTATTTGTTTGCATCCTTCGGAAAGGGAATGTATATTTCAGACGTAATACATTTGGAAGGTAAAATTAAATTCTGAGGATAAAATACTCATTAAATTAGCCTGGTTTACTAAAGGTTTTGAATTGTTCACTGCAAGGCCAAAATATAACGCTGCAAAGCAATGCTGTGGGAATTCGTTTATCAGTTTTGATTTGTATCTGATGAAGTATGAAACAGTTCTGTTATGTATTCTTCCATATCAAGTAGATAGATGAACTGTCATGATACAGTGACTACTTATTCACTTCATTTCCCTGACCTTAAGAGTACGATGACCTAACAAAACAGCTCAAAGTTGAACATAATCCATTTGCAGATATGAATGAATATTTTTAAAATAGCTTGCAAACTGATTTTCGTTTCTCCACGAGCAAAATTTTTGTTAATACTCGAAGAGGAAGAAGAAAATGTACTGTTGTGTGCGTACGGGTTCGTTATGGACTGAATGCACAAGTCGTTAAAAAGTTAACAAAAATTTATTCTTTCCACAAGAAATAAATCAAAATGTTGAAATATTGCTTCAGAAATATTCGCACAATATCACAATATCTCAAACGTTTAGCAAAACTCAATTCAAAACAGATAAACTAATTCTATCTCACAGCGAAATCGCTACAGCATAAAGTAAACAAACAGCAGTTTGCTTTAAACAGCTACAACAACAACTGAGATGAGGTGTTTCAATTCGGCTTTTATAAGCTTTTTAATTGTCACTAGAACAATCTCGATTTTTCTAGATTTTTCTGGATGGCAACAGTAATTACGAGATATTTATTTATTAAATACTAAATGCACGCGCGCTTTTATTTTTATTTTTCCGATGTAGCTTTCTCTTCAAAAATCGTCTGCCTTGCACGGGAAAATAAAGCAATTTTAATTACAATTCTAAATAATAGCCAAATAAATATGAAATCCGTAACAGTACTTTAATTGATCGCAAATAACAATTCTTGTCCTAACCCTGTGGATGTTTTTTCTTGAGTTGTATACTGGAAGAATTTTAAAGGTTTCTATGACGTTTGTCCACAACTTGTTTGATAACATTAAGCAAGGAGAAAAAAGATCCTTCGAAATAGCAATGGAATTTAACTAATAAAGTAAAACAAGAAACTTTTACAGAATGTTAATTAGGGGAATAAAAAAAGTGTACATAATGATGTTAACGTTCATGTATGAAATTTTCATAGCATTTGTGGAAATTATTTGACCGATGCTATATCTCTAATCTTAATACTTGTAGGGCATACCTCATTCATTGGAAGAGAACAAGCAAATGTAAAATTTAGAATTAGACGAATAAAACTGCTGAGTTTGGAGTAGGTATTTTGTAGAGATTTTCTTTCTTTCTTTCTCTTTTTTTAAGGAGCGGAGGAAAATGTTTTCTTCCTGAAGAATAGGGATCTATATCTGATCATCCTCATAATAGATTTAATTATTCAAAACCTAAGCCAAACTGAGGTTGCTTTTTTTTCTAGTTTCAAATGGCTAACTAAAATCGAAAACAAGCTGTTTGGCGGCATAATTGCTTACTTGGCGATATTTTTTTCATTTTTGACATTTTTTATATTCTATTTTGATCTTATTCCGCGACTTTATTTCAGATTACAAAATTATTCCGTAATACTTTGGTCATATTAAGCGTATTATTGATCACAATAAGCGATGCATTTTCTATGTTTTCTGCACAAATGGGCGGGACTTCGACAGTTCGACAAGAGTATCCGAACGATAACATTAACCATTAAGTGGCGTCTAATTGTAGAACTTAAGAGGAAGTAGAAAAAGTACTTTAGGTCGTAAAAAGTAATAATCCGTGACATATCTCTGTGGCCTTTATTTCATCTGTACATCGTGGAAGAATTTAAAGGGTTTTCAAGCTTTATAAAGAAGTCGAAAACGAAATTTTCTATTTTGTCGTATTCTGATCTTTTTCAATCATACACAATTCATAGCTTGGTAGAAGAATACATTAAAAATTTGTTTGGAAGTAGTTTGGTTAGATTGTTTGAAAATGACAAAGCATATGGGAACTATCTGCTTAAAGGGAGAGATTTCTTCGGAAAGGACTTTCTAAAGCAAACTGGCTTTTGTTCACGTTAAGGAAAACCATGCATCCAAGCCCATTCGTCTGAGTTGGAACCCATGTCGAATTACCAGTCTTCAACGGTATTAAACACTGCAACTTATGAAACCTGCACTGAAATAATATTTGGTACTTATATTTGCTTTTCAATGTAACCCTTTCCCATTTTAATTAATCATGTAGCAAGTACAGTATAAAATTCACAAACTTCGGCGACTGGATATTTAGATTTTGTTACTAGTCTGTTGTCAGACTATAGCTGGTAATGGCTAATGTTGTTGTGAATGATATTCAAACGCTTAATTTATGGCGAGGAATTTGCCTGACTCGTATATATTAATATATATCTATAAAGATATAAAGTAAGAAATTTAGAACTACTTTTTCACAAAGACGAAAATTGAAATTCATAATTAATAAATTTCAAATAAACCTATAAATGCAACAAAGAGTTTTTAAAATTGTTAAAACCAAAATTTTTAAACAAGCACACACCAATTAAAAAACTTATGCAATTTAAAGAAATAAAAAAAACTCAAAAGAAGAGGAATTCAATTAATTTCAGTGTCACTTCATTAGAGGAAAGGAACATTGAAATCTGTCTTCTATAAAAATCCTTGCTTCTCTGTATCCAGAATTAGCCATTGAACCATTTCAATGTATTTTAATTATACTAGTTCACCCGAAAATTCTGGCCCTTCCCCAAAACAAGGAAAAAACAAAATAAATTTAAATTAGAATCTTTTACCTTAAATAAAGACCTCTCTATTACCTCTGTCTCTTTTACCTCTCTATATAAATATATCTATACATATTTATCAATCTCTCTTTTACTCTCTCTCTCTATATATAAGATATACCAAAATACACTCACTTCCAAAAGTTAAGCAGGGAAAGGAAAACGCTAATTTCCGGAAGCCAATCAGAATTGAAGAGGATGCAATTCGCTGCAGAGATAGTTGGAAGTATGCAAATATGCTAGGTAACAACCAATCTCGCTTTCATGTCAAGAAATATGCAAAAAAAGGCAGTCTTATAAGAAGCTTTATGAAGGGTTATAGAAGTTGATTGTAAGTGCTGATAGGAGGTGTTTGAAATTTTCGTACAATTTGTTTTCAAGACATACGTGTTTCTATGACTTCCAGAATACGAATGGAAGATTCTGAGCCCTGGCGTGCTGTTGAGCGCGTTGAAGCAGGACAGTCGATCACAGTTGTTGCTCGTTTCTTCGGTGTTCATCATTCTGTAATTTCACGTTTATGGAAACAATTCCAAACCACACAGACAGTTGTCCGAAGGCCCGTAGCCGGTCGCCCAAGGGTTACAACCCCCGCGGAAGATCGATATATTGCTACTGTAGCCAAGCGAAATCGCAGAGCGACCTCCACACGTGTGACATCTATAGTTACAGCGTCCACTGGTGAGGCGATATCTGCAGCTACTGCACGCCGAAGGTTACATATGAGTAGACTGTACGCCCGGGTACCTCCAGTTTGTGTTCCTCTATCCGTCCAATCAAGAGGGGCACGATGACAGTGGTGCCGGGAACATGTCAATTGGAATGTGTCTGACTGGAGCAATGTCATGTTTACAAGATTTGCTCTGGAGCCAGATGACAAGCGTATAAGGATATGGCGTGAACAACGAACACGCAATCAGTCCCATAACATCACCGAACATCACGCATTCCGAGGCGGAAGCAATATGGTGTGGGCAGGGATTTCATTAGGATACCGCACCGACCTGCACATCTTTAAGCGGGGTTCTTTAACGGCCCTCCGGTATCGAGATGAAGTCCTAGAACCCATTGTGAGATTCTACGCTGCAGCAGTTGGTCCTACTTTTGTTTTAATGGACGATAACGCACGTCCGCTTAGAGCTGACATCGTCGATGACTACCTGGAGTGTGAAGGGATTGCGCATATGGCGTGGCCAGCATATTCGTCCGACCTTAATCCCATTGAAAATCTTTAGGATGCTCTCGGCCGTGCTGTATCTTCACGTTTCCCACCTCCAGCCACTCTTATTGAGCTGGAAACTGCTGTGCAAAAAGAATGGCAATTGCTTAATTTTGCGGTGGTTGACCACCCAATTGAAAGCATGGTCACAAGGTGTAAACTTTGTATACAGATGAGGGGGGATCACATACCCTATTAATTTCGTTTTTTTTTCATTTTATGCTAATTATTTTCACTTTATACATAATTCTGTTTAAGTCTCCAGTATGTCATTATCTGATAATTTAAAAAAGTTAATATTGTTTTCATTTCCATATATAATTATTGATTTTGTTTTATGCATAAATATATATGCTATTTTCCTGTCAAATTTTGTGTCAATCAAAGCAGTATTTGTTGAAGTTTTTTTCTTTTTCATTTTACATCTTCGTGCTTAACTTTTGAAAGTGAGTGTATAATAGCTGCTTCAAAAAATAATTGTCGACCTCAAAATTAACATTCTAAGTTTGGTGCTCTTCCCCTAAATTCATCTGTTCTCCCAAATTCGAGATTTTTACACGTGATGTAACGCTAATGAAAAGAGAAACCAAAACTAATGTTAACCAATCATAGCCTGTCTCTAGAATCGCACGTAGTCTGGTATAAATACCTCTCCCTATCATTAATAAATTTCAAATAATCCTATAAATGCGACAAAGAATTTTTTAAATTGTTAAAACCAAAACTTTTAAACAAGCATACTCCAATTTAAAAATTTAGAAATTTAAAGAAATTTAAAAAACTCAAAAGAAGAGGCATTCAATTAACTTCAATGTCACTTCATCAGGGGGAAGGAACATTGAAATACAGCATGAACACAACTTATTTTTCCTAGATTCTGCCACTGCTAAAATATCCTCGCTGCTGTGCCTCACTGCTCTAAAAGGATGTCGCGCCCATTAACCTGTGCATATGAGAAATTATTGCAATTGTTTATGATCAAAAACTATATTGTCTACGAAGAATGACTACAAAGAGTTTGTCCAGTATGTAACAGCTTTAAATATTGTTTTTAATCTTTTGTACAATTTAAATAGGCGAACATTAATATGTATCTGAATGGCAACGTTTTAAATGCACGAAGAATAGTTTTAAATATTGTTGCTAATCGTTTGTATAATTTAAATAGACGAATATTAATATGTATCTGAATGGCAACGTTTTAAACGCACGAAGAATGTAATTATATTTATTTTAAAATAGTTTAGAATATGTTTTCTCTTCTTGCTTGTAAGTCGCCTTTTTGAGTGTTAAACTATGTTCCATCAACGGCGTTTGCTTCATTTGCGAAGGAAGTATCACAAGCATCTTTCTTTATCATCTGCTTACCCTTCAAATGTTTCTCTATCAACTGTGAAGAAAAAAAAGGCTTTTTTATGTTGCTGTTATTGCTGTGACCTATCTTACTTGTTTGACAGTAACATCAGAAAAAGTCCACAAATTTAATCGTGGTGAGAAGCGTAAAACTGCATCTGTCGTTGGCTTGAGTCTTGCGCCCTTTATAGGTGACAGTACGACTTTGCCCAGCTCCGTCTCAGTTTTGATGAAGAATCCCCCGGGAAACAGATCCAAGCGTCTTCCAGCCACCTTCTCCTGCCACCAAACCTCAGGAGGGAGCTTTAGGCTCGCCGCTTATGTTAAGTGCTCCTATGCAATTAAGACACTTTCAAACATTCAAGCTTTTCCTGGGTTTCGAATTCGAATCCTACAATACGGTAGCTAGCATCGCTAACTAATGTACCTATCACTTTCATCAGTTTGAGATGAAAAACACCTGCAGAACTAGGGAAATAAAACCTGAAGTGGCGCGATTTTTGTTGCCACCTCCAGAAAATCTGAAGTGGGAAAGGCTGAGATGGGACGTCACGGAAAAAATTAGGTATCACTGCAGAATTTGATAGATAATACTAGGGTGTGAAAGATAAGACACCAAATAAAATAGCGACAATAATGAGCAAATCAAAATAATGCTGAAAAATAGCTTCATTTTGATTTTAATAATATTGCTTCTAATTTTTTTAATTCAAAGATTTCATGACAAATTTTTATTAACAATGATAAAATTTCGAGCAACTCTTATGCTTTCAAAGAAAAAAAAATCATTAGAAAGATCTTCAAATCAGGATTCTGGTGTTCCAATCAAACCAAGAGTTGTGTGGATATCTTTGTTCCAAGAACGGCAGACACTTTTATTGCTGCAGACAGTTCTTCCTGAGAAGATATTAAGCAGTTAAATAAGCATGACCTGGAAAAGAATTATGTCTTCAAGCAGTCACGAATTATTTTTCACAGTTTTGCAGGGTAATTTAACAAAATGATTCCGTTATGCGTGTTAATTCTTCATTTAACCCAATCTTCTCGGGAAACACTGGATGACTTTCACGAATAAGCGCTGCAGGTGTTGAGACTTGACTAGCAATATGCTGTATCTTATTATAGCATAATTTTATGAATTTGCTTAGTTGAATCCTTTTGAGAGGTTCTGTTTTATATTTTAAATATATCTGTGATGAATCTTAATTTACTGAATGCAGGATCACATAATTATAATAATCTAATTATAGAACAGCTTTTATTATGCGAACGCTAATTACCTTAAAGGTCGATTACCAGATTCATTGAAGCATATTTTCGACGGATATTAGCAATGATTCTATGAAATGCTACTAAATGGCGCAATGTCCCTTAGTGAACCATGGTCTGCAGTGCCCTGATATCAGCTTTCTTGACCGTGGGCCTCGGGGTGCATGAGCATATACCCTGGATAAGTGGTCAGCTTGTTGCAGCCCTCCCCTTCGGTGTTTAGTCTCCAAGCGAACTTGATACTCATTTTATCGACCCACTCAAGGAAAGAAAGGCTGAGTCAATCTTGCCCAGCCCGGGGATCGAACCTCGGACCTGTGGTGCTGCTGCGGGGTGCGCTAGCCACTGCCCCATCGGGCTTTGATTTTATAAAATATCTGGAAGTAAAATTCAAATGTAGGGAGCAAATTTCTCGAAAATCTTTCGCTAGGATTTCTTCTTCTACCGATGTTTTTGGATATTGAATCTTTAAGACTTTTGCATGATCATTGTTCTCGCGTCTACTAACTATGCCGTACTCAGGTTCTTTCAGTTCAGACTTATTTCTTTCATTCACACTATTTCAGACTTTAAACCTAACAAAAAATTTGTTTCGTGAATGTATTCATAATTGTGCCATTTAAACCTAATTCTTAATTATGGCATATGGAACTGTGTTTTCAATCAAGAACTAGCTAACGCTAACTATTGTTCCTTGTTTTAAAAATGGTCAAACTACAAAGGTTTTAGCTGTGGCTTTAGGTTTAGCTCATACGTAATGTGGGAGCATAAAAAATTACATGCCATTTGTTTCAGAGCAGGGCCAACTCGAAACGTAGATGATATAGACGACAGGCCGCGAAGGGTCACCTTCGCGAAGGTCACGCCAAGCCACCGATTTTCTGAGGCGCCGGCTAAGTTCTTACTAGCGACAACTAAATAAATGCATATTTTTCTTTGAGTTTTGTTACGTTTAAACTTCCATGATGCGTTGACTGTGCTAATCGCTTAAGGCGCTGAAAATGTGGGAGCCTGCGCTGTTCATAGTTACTACTTTTGTTTTTCTTTTCAGTTTTGTAAAAAGCATAATTTAAAGGCGAAACAAGTTACTTAATACTTGAAAATAAATTTCTTTCCATTTAAACTAAACAATGTAAAACTGTACTTTGCTTGAAATGCACATTTTTAAAATACGAAAAGCTTATTATCCGAACCCCTCCCGTCAGTTTGGATGCCGAGTGGTAAACATGCTAGTTTCTCTTAGAAAATCCACCATGAAGGCATTCCTTCCCTTAGGCAGGTAACCTTTCTGTGCTTTGCCATATTCAAATAACCCAGCCTAACAATTCGGATAATCGAAGCTCTATTTTAATATTTAAAAATAAGTATCTGTTTAGTTAAAATAAGTTATGTAATGTGTGAGAATAATGCTTTCTCTTGAAATAATCCTTTTTTTAAATGTGAAGCCTGAATATTCGGATTCCTTCTGGTCGTATTCACTTCATAATCGAAAATCTTCTATATTTAATTTCCTCATTATTTTAGTACGATTGCAGCTGGTTTTACAGTTCTTTTTTTAAAGGGGGCTTCTTATTTTGCCCCCGAAATCATTTGTTATTTCCCCCCAAAATACATCTATTTTTTAAGTCACTTGCGTGTGAGATTTTTGATTCTTATTTCTCTAACGAAAATATTATTACCTGAAATACTGTAAAAAAAATACGGACCATTTTAGCCCATCTGTAACGTGGGCATATGGAGTGATTGGTATTTTAGATATTCCTTGCGTGACCCATTCATTATCTCGCCAATGGAAATTGGCCACTTCCGGTATGTCTTGAACTGTCTCTCTCTCTTGTCCATAACATACAATTTATGCATCCATTCATAGTTCTCGTAAAAACTACACCTACTCTGGTGACGCAGGGACTCGAGAGGGAAAGGAAAAAAAAACAAATTATGTAGATGGTTGTCAGGACTTAACTTTGTTTACTGATGCTTTGAATTTGTAATTGCCATACGTGGGTGCACTTTCTGGCAGCTTTTCCTGTCTCGGGCTGAAAGTTGTATGTAGTTACCTTTATTCAAATCAAATATTTTGAAAATTATGCATTATCGAATGCTTGCTAGGTGAAATGAAGACGATTCCTCAGTACCCGGATAGGTAACCTATCGTCCGTCTATCCCAGTGCTTTCCAAAGTGGACAATATCACCGTCTTAAATTATCCAAGGCGGCTGTAGGTTTTTAGAGGAAGCAGTGGTAGCAGTGATTTTATAGTAGTATTATAATAATAGTAGAACATTATCTAATATTCTGAACACGTTAAATGCAGAATAACATCATGTTTGCAATTCCCCTCCAAAAATATCATTCTCAATATTATACTAGTTAGTGGAGCGAGGTTTTAGTGTTGAATACAGTCTTACCCACGTATCCACGGTTTACAACGTACAAAAAAGTCCTTTGAAGTTCAAAAATGAACACCGAGTGATAAATAGTCTGTGCCTGTGGCCAAATCGAAAAACACAGCCACTGAAACCATGTAAGCACTATATTCTCTCAGTAATCACAGTTAATATGCACACAAATACGTTTTCCTAATGAATGTAACTAAATGAGGTGGGTTACCAGATGCAAAAGTCAAAAAGGAGGCCATTTATTTTGAAAGGGAGGCATATCAAATTAAATTTAGAACCATTATGCCATATGTGCACCACCATTATGCTTGCATAGATTGATACGCCTGAATATTCTCCTACTCATTCGCTTTGTCACATGCTGGAAAGCTTCAAGTACATTTGCCCATACAGCATCATTGGTCACGTACGACTACTTCTTGGTTATGACTTGATGATCACCACAGACCATTGCCAGGTGTCGTAAGAATTTTGTCACGGCTAAGGATAAGGTACCGGCGAATCCAAAAACACTTCACAGAGGAAAGCTGTCTTCTTCCTTGTAACCAAAATCTGACGACTTGGTGGTCCCTTACCGAATCGTTCACGAAACTTATCCAACACCTGTGTCATATTTTCGTTGTTGCGCTTCCGTTTATGGACCCACACACTTATTACCAAGCGCTTCTTTAAAGTGATGTCGCTGGTATCTGCCATTGTTCTTCATCAGAGAGAAAGGCGCAGTGAGTCGGTTTAAGCACATACTTTATTCCCTTCCCCGGGCAGTTACGCGGCAATCACGTTGAAATTCACGTAAGGAGCACCGTTGCTATATCAATGATTAGGATGGAAGGTTCAAATCTTAGATAGCGTACCATCTTGCACAGTTACAAGCATTTAGTTCAGACGTAAAGAGACTTTCTGGCCACACAAGATGACCTTTCTTCTAAAATAGACTTCTGAAACTTAGAATATTGTCATCGAAAATAAATAGGAAAATATTTTTTCGCTCTGATTAGTTCATACACAGTTTTTGTAATTTTCATTATGGACCCTAATAAAGAATCTTAACTCTGTAGAGTCATTAGATTTTTTCGAAGCGCGAGATGTGAAAAATGAGCAATGCACACTCCGGGACTCGAACCTAGACCTCTCGAATACGCGCCGAGTGTACTACCGTTACACTACGAAGGCATGTAGAAAGGCGGGAGAAAATACCTTATAACTCTTATCCTAATATTTTGTAATAATAGTAGCAAACTTTACGTAAGCATAAATCCATTGCTTTCTGATATTACATGGTGAATGATTCTACTATCTATTATTACTGAGAAAATAATACGCCATTTTTCTCTTGGAATTTTTTGACATTTTCTACTGAAAATATGTAATTTCATTCCGTTTTCTACAAAATATATACCTTTAAAATGTTTTTTTCTATCTAATATTTTATCAAAGGATCATTCAATACTTCTAGTTTGTGTTAGAGACTCATTTGTAAGTTAACTGATTTATTTGGGCAATTTTAGTCGTTTCAATTTTTATGATTGAAAGTGAAAATAATTCTTTATGAATATTGTTACGGATTTCATATTTATTTGCTATTTGTTTAGAATTGTAGTTAAAATTGGTTTATTTTTCCCGTGCAACGCAGACGATTTTCGAAGAAAAAGCTACGTCGGAAAAATAAATTGAAAGAGCGCGTGCATTTAATATTTAATAAATAAATATCTCGTAATTATTGTTGCCATCTAGAAAAATCGAGATTGTTCTAGTGATAATTAAAAAGCTTATAAAAGCCGAATTAAAACACCTCATCTCAGTTGTTGTTGTAGCTGTTTAAAGCGAACTGCTGTTTGTTTACTTTATGCTGTAGCAATTTCGCTGTGAGACAGAATTAGTTTATCTGTTTTGAATTGAGTTTTGCTAAACGTTTGAGATATTGTGATATTGTGCGAATATCTCTGAAGAAATATTTCAGCATTTTGATTTATTTCTTGTGGAAAGAATAAATTTTTTTAACAGTTTAACGACTTGTGCATTCAATCCATACCGAACCCGTACACACGCAACAATATACACTGGTGTGCAAAAATTAAGGACAAAGTCGAAAAATTAGCATATCAGCTGAACGAAGGGGCAGAGCGGACAGAAAGACCAATCAGGAGATTAAGTAAGGTCATGTACGGTAGCACGTGCGTAGATATGCAGGTAGACGTAATGGGGGAGTGTCTGAGTAGTATAAAGCATGTTGTCGGTGTAAGATCAGTATTTCTGGCAAAGAGATTGCACGCCGTATAGCAGTTAAAATCACACCGAGTTGCTGCCTCAGCGAGAAAGGGGAATGATCAATCTGTTAGACGACATCTGGATGCTTTTACCCTAGGTCGAATCATTGGGAAGTTGGAGGAAGGCCGCAGTGTGACAAGTGTGGCTGCAGAGTTCGGAATTGCTCACAGCATCGTTTCACGACTTTGGAGACAATTTCAAACTACAGGAACAGCTATCCGGGGGTTTAGTAGTGGTCGTCTACGAGGAACCACACCCGCAGATGACCGGTATATTGCCTTACAGGCCAGAAGAAACAGGCGGCAGACAGCGGGAGAAATCGCTAGACACACGACACAGGCGACTGGACGACCGATATCGCGTTTTACCGTGGCCAGAAGACTGCACGGTGGTGGTCTGTTTGCACGACGCCCTGTACGGTGTGTACCTCTAACGCCTGCCCATCGGAGAAGGCGTTCTCTGTGGTGCCGGGAACACCGGAATTGGAGAGACAATGAATGGGGACGAGTACTCTTTACAGATGAGAGCAGATTTAGTCTGAGTTGCGATTCTAGACACATACACATCTGGACAGAGCGGGGAACACGCAATAACCCCTTCAACATCATCAAAAGGGACTGTTTTGGAGGTCGCGGAGTTCTCGTTCGAGCAGACATAATGCTTGGTAGCCGGACCGACCTTCATATCTCCCAAGGAGGTTCGTCACCTGGGACTGCTATTGTAACGAGGTTCTTCTTCCTTACATGCGTCTTTTCACAAGGGCTATGGGTCCTCAGTTCCTCTTCATGGACGACAACGCTCCACCTCATCGCACAGTTACTGTCGAAGAGCTGTTGGAGAGTGAAGATATTGAACACATGGATTGGTCGGCAAGGTCTCTGGATCTAAATCCCGTCAAGCATGTACGGAACTTACTAGGGAGACCCGTGGCAGCACATAACTTATCGCCAGTAACGATTCCGAAACTGCGATTGGGGCTACAAGAGGAACGAGCAGCAGTGTCTCAACATCTCATTAACAACCACATATCCAGCATGCACAAATGATGTGAAACCTGCCTAGCAGTCAGGGGAGATCATATCCGCTATTAAAGAGCGGAGGTTTCTTGCTGGACACCCATCACAGGGATTTTTCGGCCTTCAGTCGCATTGCGCTCCATGCTACTTTTTCAATAAAGCTTCTTTTTATCCCTCTGATTTCTCTTTTAGTAAGTGTTGCTTACATTACTCATGTCCTTACGTATTGGGGATCTTACGGTATTAAATGTGTTGATTTGGAAAGAGCTTTTGTACAAAGTTATATTGAAAAAACCGTCTCGTCCTTAATTTTTGCACACCAGTGTAGTCATCAGAACGTAAACAGAAAAGCTATTTGAAACATTATTCATGACTGTCATTTCAGTAATTTTCCACATACACGAGCAATAGTTGCTAGCTAGATTACTTCTAAATTGATTCTATTTAGAGATTAGAAGAAACGTTATCAGTAACTTGTCTCTCTTATTCATTCCATCACCCTTAATCAATCAAGACCGAGGGAAATAACTGACTTATCATTATTTTTTTTAAATTTCGATCTTGTTTATTGCTTTCGTTTCGATGCAGTTATTTACACATAAAATAAAAATAATAAAAATTTAATGATATAAAATTAATATTGGATCGTCACATATTCTTTCTATTTTGTTAATAAAATTTTTCTGTGAATTATATTAACAAAATAGAGTTATATTTCTTCCTATGTTTTCTAAACTGCCATCAGATTAACCTTCACTTTGAGTTAAGTGTGGACGTTGTCCCTTTTATTTACTCCAAACTATCTCCAGCATAGACCAAACTGTTACTTTTTATTCAAAAAGTCAGTTCTTTGTTCTTATCATTATAGAACTCAACAAATTGTTCTGAAAATCTACATTAAATGTCCTTCCATTCTTCACTTTCGTGGTCTGAGATTTTATTTTGTATGTAAATTATTTATTATAAATATGTCTGCCGAAAAACATGAAAACCTGGCCGAGAAAACAACAGAAAGAGAAACATATACAAACTGAACATCGTTGACAAAAGAAAGCAGTTTGACACATCGTGAGATAAAATAAAGCGATGCAAAATCTTCGCAGTTTTAAAGCATCGTCTTTCGAACTGTCGTGGGGAAAAAATAAAGCACCTACAAATCATCACATGATGATAGCATCTCAGACATGCAATTTTTTTTTCCATAAAAAGATTAAGCGAAATTTCGATTAATGATTTACGAGTACAAGAAGAAATAAGAAATATTTTGCTTTTATATATCATTTTTTATGTTAACTAAAAATAAATGTTTACTGATAATACAAAGAAAAAACTGAACCACTGAAAATATGAAAATTAGTAAAAATTAATGCTACATATAAGCAGTTAATAGAATTTTAAACTTATGTCTCTTCTTCTTTCTAATCTTTTTTATACTATATTTTTTCACGAAGAACAACTAATATGTCTTTATAAGAGAGGTTAGTTAAATAATGACTTTTAATGTGTAGCAACATAAGTTTCAAGTTCTTTCAATTGGTATATGCAACATTAATATTTACTAATTTCCGGATTTGAAATGCGTAAGATTCCTTCTTGCTTTTTCAGTAAAAATGTATTAGTTACTATAAAAATAAAATATAAAGATAAAAATATTTCTTTTTTTCTTGTGCTCACACGCCATGATGCGAAAATTTGCTTAAATTTTTTATAGTCAGAAAGAGAATATAGATAATCTGTAGGTACTTTATTTTTTACCATGCAATTTTATGCGATGATGTTTCAAAACTACGAAGTTTTCGCACCGCCTGATTTTCTACCACGGTGTTTCATAAAATGATGTTTTAAAACAGCGATATTTTCTCCTTGCTTACTTACCTCCTTTACTTAAGATGTTTTGTTCGTTGATGAATAAGTACTTAAGATGTTCTGTGCGACGATGTTATCGCCTTGCGTTGTTTCCTCCGAAGCATTGTAATCCGCGGTGTTTTCACCCGTAACCATTATAGTGAATTGTTGGCATTTAACGTGCTGTAAATTTCAAAAACATAGCTGTTTCACTATCTTTCTAAAGAAGACTAATAATAAAACTGTAAGTACTATATTATGTTCTTCTTAATTCTGTTTGTCGCAAGATGGGCTAATTTGAAATTCCATAAGATACTGCTATTGTTGTTCTGTTATGACTTTTCTCATTTTTCTGATAGTACTATCAGATCAAGCCCACGAAATTCATCTTGGTAAGGAGAGCAAGACTGCGCCTGTTGTTGACAAGAGCCTTGAGCACCATAGAGGTGACAGTACGACTTCGCTCAGTTTCGCTCCTCTATTTTGATGGACAGCACCCCGAGGGACGTACGGGTTTGAGGGTTTCCCGCTCAATCTTCCCCTACCATCAACCTCTCGAGAGGACTTTCGGCTCGTCGTATATTTAGAGCGCCTTCATGACGCAAAGGCACTATACATTTACAAACATCCATGCCTTCTCCGGGATTCGAACCCGAGTCCTTCGGTATCGCAGTAGACTTCCCCAGCCACTATGCCGTCTGGGCGGTCGATATGATACTGAAATATATAACAGAATTTCATGATTTATTTCAAAAAATATTATTTAATATAAGTTTATGTGGTTTTATAAAGAAAGTTTAGGGAATTGCAAGGTCTTATCAGTAGTTTTTTGAAAGAGAGAGTAAATGCTTTAGAAATATACAGACTAGCCGTAGATTTATGATTCGTAAACTCAAAAAATAATGTAATAAATAAGATATATTGGCTTTCAAAAATTTATTTCTGAATAGAACTGTTTAATGACGCGTGTCTTATTCGAAAGAACTGTTCTAAAACTATACTGTCATTGCTGAAAGAGTCATACATATTTGAATACTTTCTCCTTTCCCGTATTTCCAACTCAGCCTGAGTACAGTGGATTATTTTACGCTTCGTCGCATTGACATCGTTATCTTGAGCGCCGCTGAGCATGCAAAAGCGACAAAGAAACCGAAAGACAGAGAGATAACGGTAGCTCGTTATATAAATGGCTGTAGGTATTGATCGTGGTATCACGAAAACCTTGATCTGTCGTGATCATTTCTCAGATATGCTGCAACTAATTTATCAAGGAAGGATAGTTAGAATGTCTCATTTCAGGTTTTATTACGCGCTATTAAATGATTTAAAACTATGCTGGTGGCATTTCTAGCATATTCTGTACCGGCAATTTTTTTTTGGAACTTCTAATTCTTTTTTGGAACGCAACTTCTAACATTTTAAACTTACTGAAACTTTTTTTTTGGTTAACCAAAAGGGGACTATTAGTCTCGAATGGAATTTTGCGTCGGTTCACTATAAACGGAGAATCATTTTTCAAATTTTTGCCACCAAATATTATCGCCCTTGTGTTACTTATTTAAAAAAAATTAAATAACGCAGAATTTGCTTGTGTGTATGCTCCTCGCATTGTTAGAAAATGACGGTATCTAGAGCCATCAAATTTTGAATAACGTAGTCCTCCACCTGAACATGTGCACTGGAAGACCGAATTTTGAATTTCTAATTTTATGTTTCTTATTTTGGAAAACTTTAATGAAATTTGATTAACAAACTCAACAATTTGAACGGCAACACTGCCTGAAATTAAACATTTTTATCTTCTGGGAGAGAGACTGTCTATCGGAAATTCAAAAGGTATGCTGTTTTTAAATATTTTATGATTTTGCCGCTGAATTTAATTTTATGTGGCGTAAGTGAGAAGATCGTGATGTTTAAAAGTTAAGGCTAACCTGCAAAACCTTGATAATAAAAAGACAAAAAAAGCATTTTGCAAGTCAACTATCTTGCTAAGAAAACTGTACAGTGGTATGATGAACTGAGAAAAGAGTGGAAAAAACAGAAAAATGTATGCAACACTTAAATTTTTTTTCATATTAATAGGCGACAGAGATGACAAAAAATTTATTTTTTAATTTTTAAATGAATTGATTTTGAAACGATCAAAATAAAAAAAAGTCTTAAGTTGTTGAGATCTTAACGATCGCCGAAAAGGGCTCTTTTAAAATTTAGTAGCGCTTTTCGATAGAGACGGCCCAAGCGGAATAACGGAACATTTTATTTGTTGAATATGCATTTAGACTAAAGTACGAACGTTATATATCTTTTGTATATTCAAAACATGAAAAAACATATATTGTAATTCTATAAAAATATTTAGTATTCTTAATTAGATATATATTATGAATTAAAGGCATTTTTAGTTAAATCAATCAGATTAAAAAGAAAAAAATTAGGATATGCATGTATTGCTTTTAAATAGTTTTGTTTGTTAATTAATAATAAATGGATTAAAAGAATAATATCTTACGTTTTTCAGAATGGCAACAACCTCGAATGAAAAGTGAAACAACGCATTAAAGAGAAACAACGCAAAATTCCGTTTGGAGACAATAACCCTTTTAGGCTATTATTAAGAAATATAATTAGAAACGAGATCAAAATTTTATTGTGATTTCATTTTAGTGTGGAACTGATAAATTTTAATATGTTTTTAATATGAAATCATCTAAATTAGTAGTGACAAGCTTTAATACTTTCTCTATGAGGATGATAGAAATAGAAAACAGCGAAAATGCTTTAAATTACTGCAATTTCCGGTATGTAAATTCGACTTAAAGTCGGGTATAAAATATCATAATTATTTCTGTTTATATTTATTAACCAAGTTAATCTTAAATTAAAATTGAATTAAAATGATTAAAATATATTTATCATTCCAAATAATATAGTTAAATCAAAGAAAAATATTTTTATTTATAAAAATTGAAAAGAAAATTTCTATTCTCTGACTGTTTAATGAACAGCGATGTTCAGTAATCTCGAAACATTTTTAAAAATTCATTCTTGCAGGAAAACCTTTTTTTTCCCACTGATGTTTAAATCACAGATGCAGATTTAACTCAATCTTCATCACCTGAAATTAAAATGTTCATTTCCATTTTTATTTTCCCACAAATGTTACGTCATTGTATTTTTTTCTGAATTATGTAAAAGTATCTTTATAACGTAGCATAAATTATAAAGTCCTTATAAAGTATCATAAATTGAAAAGCAATGTTTATTTAATGAATGTGTGTTATGCTTCTTGTAGCTTGACAGCTACAGTTTTGTTCAGAACTGCAACATGATATTGAATTACACTTTTTTATTTTGTGAAAATCTTTTAATTTAACCGCCAATAAAAGATTCGAAGCATTTCAAATTCTCAAAACTGATTATGTGATACAAGACTTTTGGTTCACGCTATATTTCAAAAGAAAACGCAAGACTGAACTTCTAATAACCCTATACCTAAAGAAAAATGAATGGTAATTTTTAATACCATTTTACAGAACTTTGTGCCACATTTTCGTCTTGTGACCATGTTATGGTCGCTTCCCTTTCGACAATTAAGTCTAATTTTCCCTAACACGTGTAATGCACAGGTTGGAGTTGTTCTGAACCTTTTATGGACTAAATGCAGAGGCTGGAGTTGTTCTGAACCCTTTATAGACTAAGAGGATTGATTATCCTGAGTCCCTAGAAGATGTTTCCTCATGTAGTTGATAAGATTTAGACCCCAAACTGGTTCTACACAGAGTGTGATACAAGATAAGCAAAGACGTTCTGTTCGTGATCGTCAGAAATGTACCGACGTAGAGCGCATGATACTCAGCGTTAAGTCTGGAGTAATCTTCATCAGCATTTAGCATTCTTTCCCAATGTTCCTGCAACATTTCAATGCCCTGGCGATAAAATTCTGGGGTTTTGGAGGAGGGGAAAAAAAACGTGAGTGCGTGTCTCAGGTCTGCTTTAATGTCAAAAGATTTGTGACGGAGGTGGTTGACCAGGGAATGAAACAGGTGATAATTTGTATGTGCTAGGTTTGGCCAATACAATACATTGTCTTCCAGCCAAGTGGTTCGTCTTTACCACTGGTAGACTCGCACTGTCGTGGAGGTACAGCAAGCACACTGCTGCTATTAACCATCGCTGGGGTCTTTCTTCAGCAATGCATGTTGCGCCTGTTGCAATTGTCGAGAGTGCAGGTTCTCATTGATGGCTAGTCTTGTGGTAGTAGCTCGTTAAGGTACCACTTGGCGACTAGCTCACTAGACACAGATGATGATCTCGAATGGATGCAGAGGTAGTCTTGAGATGTAAGGCACAGGGTATGCAAAGCAATTAATGCCTGGTACCGTTTGAAGTGCCATACTCATTTTTTATCATTTTTGAACACTCGACTAAATACTAGTGTGCTGCGATGCCGAGACAGCAACAACAAGCCAGCTGCCATTCATTGTTCCTTGTTGGTTGCTGATATTTGTACGAATTCCTTGTGCAACTTGTTCATCTTGTACACTTCCCTATGCGATGTAGGTGAAATTTGACTATTTCTTCGGACACCCTGAAGCATTCGGCAAGTTCAGCAGATATTTGACAGCGTTTTCTCTTAGGATTGCTTTTAGGGCCTCGTCATCCAACACATATGTATCGTATATGTGTATATTCAACACATATCTCGTCATCCAACACATGTGACCGCCTGTTGCGGGGTTTATCACAAAGACTCATATCTCCCGACCTGAGCTTCTGCAACTAATGCCTGGCAGTGAGTTCTTTCAGGGCATCCTTCACAGATGCCTGATATAATCGGCGACTTGACGCGATTGCTGATCGTTCACCTTAATGTCATACAAAAAAAAAAAGCATACAAGTTGTTTCGATACATCTGTTTCCCTCACAGTACGAGCTGTGATTGTTGTGTACGTGCAACGTGCCTGTATTAGTGCAGGTCAATGGTCTTTGTTTCCTTTCTTTGAGCGCATTATCAAATGGGACGTCAAAATAACACCGTTTTTGGTCACCTTGCATTTTCAGTTGATAGAGAGAAAATAAAAATTGTATGCAATCATGCACAAACACATGCTTCTATAATATTCGGAGGAGATTCAGCCAATTTAAGATGCGCATGGCTCTATATCCATTTTGCCGATGATTTTACTTCCTTGTACGAAGTAAAAGGGGAGTGTAATCGCGAAACATTTCGGGCAACATATTTAAAAAAAAAGTATCCATTTGACCGCTATCGAATGCAATTTAACGATGTTTTTACGTGAAATCTGTACGTAAGGACAGAATAAAGGACTCCAAATAAAGTCTTCCAAAAAATTAGAAAACTGATTTAAAAAGGATTCTGAAGACATTTTTTTCGTGGCTTCTGTGCTGCGTACGTATGTATGTATGTATCTCGAATGTCTCAAAAAACGAGTAGCCTCAGAACGTTGAAATTTTGTATATAGAACTACTATAACATGTAGATATGCACCTCCTATTTTAGTTGCAATTGGTCACACCAAAAGTTATATATTCACTCTATTACTCGGCTCAGTGAACTCAGTTTATTTATTCTTATATCTTTGTAAACTATGCATTTTTTGCTTTAGAAATGATAGAATTATGTTGTTCTTATTTCCCTGTTAAGGTTTCTATGCCTTTAGTTAACTTGCATGTTATAGTTGTAGAATTATGAACAGTTTAAAAGTTGTTTAAGTGCAACTAAGCCTAATGTTTTGGTCATAGTAGCCATATTTCTTTACATTTGAACCTTAGCAGTGTAGTGGATCTGTTGCCAATCTAGAGAAACTACGCAAAAACGAAGGTAACGCCTTCTTTTATTATTGCGAATTAAATCGTGCTTAATCCATTCTGGAGTATATTCAAGGAAATATGTGTTTAAGATTTACCACGTAATGTTTAATATAGATATTTTGAGTTTTTATGTATTTTTGCCTTGTCGCGAAGTGAGAACTGAATTAATTGAATGAAAAATACTGAACTGTCTTGTAGAGACATTAGGTGTTTTTTTGGAAAGCAGAGAAGATAAAATACTGTGCAATGTCTTTGCCGGGACCAAGTTACCAGGTTAGCGTAGAGCGTGCTGAGCATTACACCACGAAGGCATGCGAAAAAAGCGTTAGAAATGCCTTATATACTCTCACTTTTAAAGGGCGACTGGAGGTTAGGGGACCCAGTCGCCAAATCCTGGTGGTGGAGCATCATCATCTACCACCTTTTTAAATTCGGGCGCCACTTGTAGAGTCATTAGGTAATTTCGAAGCAAGAGAAGTGAAAAATGAGCAACGCCTTCGCCGGGACTCGAACCACGGACTTCTGGTTCGAGTCCCTGCGTGCTGACCGCTGTACCACGATGGCATGCGAAGAATGCGTGAGAAAAACCTTATAGTCTGTGATAAACCCCTTTTTTTGCTGTTGTTTAATTTCTTTTATGCATCGTTTTAGATTTATTATAGTATTTGAATAGAACATATGGCAACGATTAGATAATTCTTCAGATGATATTCGTAATTTTTGTGCATTCTGCGTTATAGAATAAAGGAGATGTAACGCTGTTAAGGGAACCTTGCGCCACAGTGTCGCTATGGTAAAGAAATATAAGGAATTTTAAAGAAGGCATTTATTCTATTGTGGTTTATGATCTATCGACGAAAAAGTTTTAATTCAATGCAATAAGTTTAAATGAAATATAATGAATGCAAATGAAATATAAAGTATAAACTAATATTTCATTTAAGTTTAAATGAAATATAAGCAAAATGCGTATTATTTAATATTCCGTACAAGGAAGTCGTATGGTGTACACATCAGATTTTTTAAAATTTATTTTTCCACAGCATCTTAATATTGTGGCCTGTTTCGATACTGAGCTGTTTTTAAGGTATATTTTAAATTCGGTATACTTTCTAATGCGCCATCTTTTCTTGCTTTAGCTGTTGAAGAATGTTTTTGTTTATATATATGTTTCTAGATGTACATATTAAGAGATGATTTAAATATTGGATATACCTGTATTTAATTCTTATTTAGCTAAAATTTAAGGGCGGCTTATACCTGACGAAATACGCTACATAGTGCTATTGGTATTGTTGCGAAAAATTCGGCGGTTGCGCCTGTATGTAAGCTTTCCGGCATAGCACTAGGGTTGCCATAAAATAGTGTATGGTAGGGTTGCCAGATTGGCGACTTTATCGCCCATTTGGCGACCAAATTGGCGATATCCCATGGTC
Source organism: Stegodyphus mimosarum (assembly GCA_000611955.2). NCBI lineage: Eukaryota > Metazoa > Arthropoda > Arachnida > Araneae > Eresidae > Stegodyphus > Stegodyphus mimosarum. The sequence continues at coordinate 299,239 of KK120629.1, forward strand.
CAATCGGGAAGCTTCTAGAATAACTTCCTGTCGAGATATTTCTCGAAACGTGTGGAACTTAAAGAAAACCTATATAAACCCCTTCGTTTCTGAGAGCCGGCATTGTGAAGTAGTGTGATTAAGTGTGAGAAGTTGTGAGAAGTGTGAGAATAGCTGCTTATTGTGAGTGCTAAACTATGCGAGAGTTTTGGTGAACGGAAAGCGATCGAGATAGTGCTTTGCCGTGAAGCTACCTTTACAGTATAGCTTGACAGTGTATTGGTGATTGTTCCACGGTGTTTATTAGAAGTTTAGTGTTGCCGTGAAGCTACCTGTACAGTTACAGCCTGAAGCTGTGCTGCTGATTGTTTCAGCATATTTATTGTAGATTTTCGACGCTTTTAAAGGTAATTTTGGAACTGTGCTGTAAATAGTGATTCTTGTAAATAAATTGTGCTTTTTATTGTTCTGCATCGTGTTTTCATCGGATACTCTCAAATCCACGAACCCGTATAACGCAACAGTATGTTATATATACGTCCCGATTCTAAATATTTCCAGCTTCGAAGTTCTTCGGTTAAGTAATTTTTGCCTTCATATTAATAGGTAATAATAACAGATAAACATAGGTAATAATAACAGCTAACAGAAACAAAAATGGAGGGGAGAGAGAGACATAGAAAGACTCGTGCAGCCAACCCAAGTACGAAATACCATATCTAGCGGTCTTACTCATTCGGTCACCGAGGGGCTCGAAAGAGAGAGAGAGAAAGAAATGAACACAGCATGGCTAATAAAATTAGAAATCGGTGCAAAGGTGAAAGTATTTTAATTTTATGCTGTGTGACGGATAAAAAATTCATAAAACTGAAATTCTTTGATAGATGAAAAAAATTACAAGTAAGTTAAGAGTTAGCACGATGAAAGTTTAGTTTTATTTTAGTGTATAACAATAGATAAAAGACAAAAACGAAGTAAAAAATTAAAATTTGTGCAAAATTAAGTTCACAGTTTTAGGAAATAAAGTAAAGATTAAATATTTCGTTACTGATTTCTTATCTGAGAATAGTTATCCATTTTCTTAAGGGTATGTGTTAGGGGCGTATTCTTGTGGCGTGAATAATTAGTACATTTGGCTGTTACATGATATGTGATTCGCATGAATAAAAAAGGACCAAAAACACAACTTTACCAACGTTCGTGCAAAAATGTGTTTGAATGACGATAAACAATGATGTTTCAGAGTAGTCCAAAACACAATTCACTTTCTCCTGCACCGATGGCGCTATTTTGATTAATATTTGCCTCTAGCGGCGATTTCGTATAAACTTAATGTTTTTTGCTGTTGCCAGGCAAAACTTGTGTAATTATAACTTCAGAATTAATTTGTTTCGGCTTAATAAATCAGTTACAGGATTTGTATCATTATTCTTTTTATCCCACTCAATATGAAACACCATGTATATATAGGTTCATATAGGGCAACCCGAATCTCGAAAATTCGTTCAGAACAAAGAATTTAAAACTTCTTGAATTCCATGTGATTTCCTTGCATATCATTTTGCTATTTTCTGCCATTTTGTATACGTTAAATTTGTTTCTTTTTGGCAATGCATTTTGAGCTACGTCTTGTGCATTTTCCCTATTCTTTATCGATGCAGTTTTCTCCTTTCCATTGTTCATTCTTTTATCTAAGAGCTTCTAAGCTTATTAAGAAAATGTTTCAAGGTCTCTTACTGTGAGTTGTGCTCGTAAAGAAGGTTTATTTTATGAACGAATAAAATAAATATAGTCGGAGATAAAGTTAGTCTCTCAGATTTGTCTTGCTTATCAGAAGGGTATGCGCATTTAAAAGGCAATAAAGATAATGTCGTATTTCAAATCTTATTCAGTGATTGAATGTTTTCATAAGCTTCTTTTCATTTAAAAATTTTCTTAGAATCTGTGCTTTTGATATCTTCTTAAGAACTGTTACGTTGTACGGGCTCGTGGATTTGGAGTGATTAACGACAGCCCTTGACAAAGAATCAAAATACAATTTATTCGTCAGTATTACGCAGGACAGTTCCAAAGACGCGTTACAGTCGTCCAAAAACTACGACATATACGCTGAAACAATCACCAACCCAGCCGTAAAGCTATCAGGCTATAATGATGAAGACAGCTTCACAGCAAAGCACTAAAGTACAGCTTCCGACTCTGTTCTGTCGCTCTCAAGCTAATCCCTGAGCTCAAAGCACTACTACTGAACACAACATGCTACTCTACTAAATCAAGATACTCTCGATACTCTCCTACTGCACGTACAGGCAGGGTATATAGAGATTTTGACCTGCTTCGAGAACATTCTCAGAAAAACTGGTAAGAATTCATTCTAGAACGTTCTATTCGTTCGTAATTCTTTCTAGAATGAATGTTCCCTCTATGGAAATATTCCTCAATTTTGTCGCCAAATGGACGATTTTGCGCCAAATCTGGCAACCATGTCTTTCCTTGCCACTTTTTGGGAACCGAAACCCGCTATGCGACGAAGCTATCTAACCGCAACAGGTCGTTTCTTAACAATACTGAAACCTAGCCTTTCAGTAACGTTGCTTGTTTATACACTGGTTATCATAAATTAATGAAAAATCGTAAAAATCACGATTACTGAAAAAGTTACATGTAGAATTTTATGAAACTTACCCACAATATACAACACATAGTAAGGTATCAAATAACATAAGAAGAAATTACAATATAATTATGGTAGTACAGAAATTAGCACATGTATAAAATGAAGAAATCGAAGGTGTCGATTTGTTATAGGAAAAGCACCTTCAATATGGGATATGATCGCATCTAGAAGCAATACAGCACATACAGCGATGTGTGATGCTTTCAATTATGCGGTCTGTCAGTTCCATAGGAAGCGAGAGCTATTGCTCTTGCAAAGCAGTTGCAAGCGCGGCAAGGCTCTGAGGGGGCGGATAGATAGCAGCTAGACGTTTCCCTAAAGCATTCCAAACGTACTCGATAGGATTCAAATCCGGGAATCGAGCTGGCCACTCCATGCGCATAATTGTTTCCTGTTGAAAGTAATCATCTACGTTGCGAACCCTGTGTGGTCTTGCGTTATCATCCAGTAACAGGAAAGCATCACCTATTGCTCCAGCATATGGGCGCACGTAAGCATCAAGGATGTCATCTCTATAAACCTGAGCATTCGCGGTTCCCCTTGGAAAGACATGGACGTCTGTGCATCTACCCAAAGAGATGCCACCCCAAACACAGACACTGCCTCTTCCGTATGCATCTCTTTCACGGATGTTTGACGGATGATAACGAGTTCCAGGTTTTCTGCATATCAAATAACGCCTACTATCGCTTTTTAGACTAAACCTGGTCTCATCCGTAAAGAGAACAGCCCTCCATTGATCAGGCCACTAGTGGACATGTTGTCGTACCCACTGCAAACGGTCCCTCCTATGGCGTGACGTGAGCGGCACGCAAATGGCTGGTCGCCTCGCATACAAGCCACCTTCGTGAAGCCTTCTACGCACAGTTGACGTTGACACCAACCTTCCGGTGACTGTAGTAAGGGAGGATCTAAGAAGAGCTGGAGAAGTGGCTCTATTCCTACGTGCACATAATGTCAAATATTGGTCATCGGCGCTCGTCGTTGCAATCGGCCGTCCTTGGCCGAACCTCCTAGATGTCGAATCTGTGGTTTGAAATTGCCTCCAAAGTCTATGAACCACAGAGGGACTCACATTTAGGCATCTGGCCACTTCTGTTTGATCAACAAAGAAGCGGAGGAATTGGAAATTCCATGGCCACACTCTACTTTGAAACGACATCTCCATCTGCAGGCTCTCGCTAAGTGGCAGGAAGAATGGGACACTGCACAAACAGGCAGGCGTACACACTACCATCTAATGTACGTAAACCCTGCCCGGCTATATTCTAATACGCACTTGGTGCGCTATATCACGGGCCATGGGCCTTTCCCGGAGTACTTTGCCAGGCATGGCACGACTGACACAGATCAGTGAAGTTGTGGCCAACTGGGTATTCCGGAGCATTATGTCACAACCTGCCCACTTACCAGCGAACTGCACATACGTATTCCAACTGTCAATACGCAGGAATGTTCGTGAAGAGGCAAGGCATGCAATGTGTGAGTTAAAGTGTTTGATTACTAAGAATTTTGAACGTATTAAGTCGTTGGGTTACCGTGAAGCTTGTAAGGAAAGTCTTAAAGACATTTTTGTAAAACCAACGTATGCTAGTGCTGTGCTGCCATCTCCTGTGGACAATGTGAAACAAAATTCTTTAAGCTGTGGTCTTGTTATTTCATCGGAAAACCGTTCGTCAGAGGATATTAAAAAGATTCTTAAATTACAAATTAATCCTGTAGAGAAAAAAGTGGGTATACTCAATCTAAAAAATATTGGAAATGGCAAGGTGTTGATAGAATGCCCCTCTGAAAATGACTTAAAAAGTATACAATCTGAAATTCAAGTAAAATCACCAGAATTAACTGCCTTTCCTTCGAGACGAAGGAATCCCACGATCTTAATAAAAAATGTCCCTAATGAAATAAGGGATGAGGATGTTCTTGATGTTTTAAAAAATCAAAATCCAGATGTTATTGCTTCAGAAAATAAATGGAAGGAGTCTCGAATTAGATTTACGTTAAGGAAATTTCAAAATGCGAGACATTTAGTAGTTGAGGTGCATCCAGACGTGCTACATCCAGAGGTATTTTACAGGAATGTAGATTAAAAATTTCTTGGAGTATTTGTATTGTGGATGATTTTGTTGTGATTAATCGGTGCTTTAACTGTTTAGGATATAATCATCGTGCTGAACATTGTAAAAACCTCCGCGCTTGTTATTTCTGTGCACGTGAGCATGAAAGTAAAAATTGTCCACATAAGAATTTGAAAGTCTGTATTAATTGCATTAGTCTCAATCAAAAGATAAAAGATGAGAAAAAAAAATTAAACGTAAGCCATTTGCCTTTTTCTGAAAGTTGCTCTTGTCATGAATTTATAAGAAGTCAAAATATATCAAGAACAAATTATGGATAATGGTCATAATTCTGTTTTAAAATTTGTTCAAATTAATTTACATAGATGTAAGGCTGCAACTCAGCAACTTGTTTTGAATATGGAGGTAAATAATGTTTCTGTTGCTTTCATTCAAGAGCCTTACTTTTATCATGGTCTTTTGCCTGGCTTTCCAAGTTCCTTTAGGTTATATTATGATTTTAATGCAGAGGTCATAAAGGCTGCTATTGTTGTTCGAGCCGGATTTCTGCCTACGTTTTTGGATTTAAGATTCTTGGATTATAATATGGTGACTCTGGACATTATTTTTAAAGATACAAAATATTTTTTATTTTCATACTACTTTGAGCCTTCCCGATGTATTGACTTTGATTTACAGAAAATAAGTCGGGTCTTCCAGGCTAGGGATCTTGTAAAGCTTATTTGGGGTATGGATTCCAACAGTAAGTCTGAACTATGGTTTAGTCCTTACAGTGATGCTCGAGGAAACAAGCTTGGAGATTTTGTCAGCTCCTATAATTTATATGTGATCAATGAGGACTGCGGCCCTACCTTTTGTTCGGAACAGGGATCAAGCTATATAGACGTCACAATTATTGGTGCTGATTTGCTAGCAAATGTTACCTGCTGGTGTCTCTCGGACTGTGAAACATTGTCAGACCATGCAATGATTGAATTCGACTTGTCTATTTCTACTGCTTCTTTTATTACTGTCAATAGAATTTTATTTAATACAGAAAAAGCAAACTGGGGATATTTTGAAAAATACTGTTCACTGTACATATCCTTGATCAATAATATTTTGGATTCTTGCAGAAATACTGACTCACTTGATGTTAGTGTGGATTTTATAACTTCAGTTATTTTTCGGGCATGTATTAAATCTATGCCTACTAGAAGGACTGGTATACGAAAAGTACCTTGGTGGTCGTTGGAAATTTCCATTATGAGAAAGAGAGTCAACGCTGCTAGACGGAGGTTCCAGAGAACTACTAGCATTGATATACGGGACTTGTATAAGCGGAAATACCTTGATTTAAGGAAAAAATACAATGAAATGCTTCTTGACGCCAAATTAGAGTCTTGGAGGAAGTTTCTTTCGGATATCAATAATGAGAATGTGTGGAAAAAAATTTACACTTATGGTATTAAAGAAAATTTTATGAGGAAAATTGAGATCTCGGGCCTTCGGCTTCCAAACGGTAACTTTACGTCTTCCTTGGAGGAAACTATTGACGCTGTTCTTGATAAAGCATTTCCTCCTGATTGTGTGAGGTTTGATAATGACTTTCATACTCAGTGGCGCTCATCTGCTCGCAGTGAATATGCGTCTCAGATTGATCCTCCTTTTTCGCAGGCCGAGGTTGATGGTGTAATTCGAAATCTAAGGCTTGGCAGGGCTCCTGGCCCGGATTCTATTCCCAATGAAATTATAAGATACTTTCATCGGCTCTTTCCTGCAGTTTTTTATAGATTATTCAATATATGTTTGAATCTTGGTGCCTTTCCACGAACTTGGAAGAATGCTCTTGTTATTGTGATACCCAAGAAACAAACTTTTAGTGTTCCGCATGTGAATAATCTCAGGTGTATCTGTCTTCTTTCTTCTTTGGGCAAATGTTTTGAAAAACTAATTACTAATAGAATTACTTGGCATTTACATAAAGAAAACATTCTTAGTCCTAACCAATATGGTTTCATTGCTCAAAAATGTACTGAGGATGCACTTCTGCGTCTTAGCAACATTGTACAGAGGGGCAGGACGAGAGGTTTGTACACTATTTTAAATTTTCTTGATATTGAAGGCGCTTTCGATAATGCATGGTGGCCTGCTATTCTTAATTTGCTAAAAAAAATGAAAATACCTCATAATGTGTTTAATGTTGTTTCTGATTTGTTGAAAGACAGGACGGTTGAGCTTTTTCTGGGTGGCACCTCAAGTGTTCGTCAACCTCAGAGAGGATGTCCACAAGGCTCTGTTTCTGGTCCCAAGTTTTGGATTATTATTATGAATGATCTCTTACAGAAACTCTCTGATCTCTTCAGTTGTGAAGTCATTGCCTTTGCAGATGATTTGTTGATTTGTATTCAAGAAAAAGAAATGCAAAAAGCTTTTCGTCTAGCTCAAGATGTTTTAGATTTCATTTATCATTGGTCAATAGATTTTAAATTAAACTTTAATCATGCAAAATCCAAGACCATGTTTATTGATAGAAAAAATACTACTTATGAAGGATATCAACTGTTTTTAAATGATAATCCCCTAGAGAGGGTGAATGAAATTAAATATTTAGGTGTTTTGTTGGACAGCAAATTTAACTGGAAAAAGCATATTTCCTACATTTCTAATAAATGTGAGAGACTTCAGCGTGGGCTAAATCGAATTGCATGTAATAGTTTTGGTGTTAAATCGAATGTTAGCGCAATTATTTATAAACAAGGCATTGTTCCCTTTATTTCATATGGATGTAGAGCTTGGGGACTGTCTCTAAAAAAGAAAATTAACTCTAAATGCCTGCTTCGAGTTCAAAGACGAATTTTACTGCGAGTTATAAAGGGTTATCAAACTATTAGTTACAATGCTGTTTTCTCTCTTGCCGGATTTCCACCGCTGGATTTGTTTATTTTGACTTTTATAGATTACAAGAATAGTCTTGCAAACTGCTCCAATTCTCATTTTGATCGTTTATTGCCTTTGTCTGTTCTTCCACATCCTTCCGTAAGACAACCAATACATATTCTAGATAGTATGGACACTGATGTAAATTCATTCTCACTTGTGTTGTATACGGATGGTAGTAGGATTGATGATAAAGTTGGTTTTGCTTACGTTATTTTTGAAGATGATATTGAAATTGAGTATCACCAATTTCGCATAAGAAATGAATGTACTGTATATACTTCTGAGCTTCTGTGTATTAATTTTGCAATTAAATGGATAATTAGCCAGGATGGACGTAGTTCCAGCTACTTAATTTGTACGGATTCACTCTCTTCCCTGGAGTCTCTTAAAAATATCTTTTCATGTAATGATATTATTGTTAATATACAGCAGTCTCTTGGAGATCTGGAGAAGAAGGGTATTTCAGTGTTTTTTACATTTGTCCGTGGTCATTCGGGCAATTATGGAAACGAGAGAGCTGATTGGCTTGCTAAGAATGCAACTAAAAAGGATATTAATGTTGATGTAAATATTCCAAAATCTTATTTCAAAAAAACATTCAAGGTTAAAATGATTGAGCGGTGGAACTGTGATTACATCTCTTCTGATAAGGGATGTGTTACAAAAACATTCTTCCCAACTATTTTTGATAGACTGAAAAGTAAGGATTTGTTGCTCAATTTTAAAGTTACTCAATTTTTGTCTGGACATGGTAAGTTCAATGTCTATCTTGAACGGTTTAAGCTGACGTCTTCCAATTTGTGTTATTGCAATCTTGGCGTTCAGCAAAGTGTTTTCCACCTGCTTTATGACTGCCCATTGCTTGATAAAGCAAGAAATCTATTGAAATGTAGATTAAAATTAATTGGAATAGATTGGCCGCCGAAATGTTATGATTTGGTATCTTCAGCTTCGGCCTACCGAGCTTTCAATTATTTTGTTGATTTTTATTTTAAACATTGTAAATAATTTCTTTATACATTTTCATACTTTGTATTTAATTACTTTTTTCCCTTATGAATGTTTTCATTGTATTATTGAAAAGTGATGTTATTTCTTATAATTTTGCTTTTTACTTACGATTTGTAAGCCTCGTGTGATACTTTGTGGTACACGAGGATTCCTATTTTTTTTAAATTAAAAAAAAATACGCAGGCGTTCTGTAAATTCATGATTAAGCAGAAGCACCTGTGTCTACAAATCATTAAAATCATGAATTTACTTGCCAGACGCGGCACTGACCTTTGTGCAGTCGAATAGTTGGTGCAGGGCCTATATGGCTTCAGAGAAGTGTCTCCTCAGATTATGCAAATGTGGCGCTGAACGGGCAAACAATGACAACAGTGGGTCAGGCATGCCGGGTACGCCACGTGTGTGTACATGTACTGTATATACGAGGCGTCGCATCGGACGTGCTGAACGGCCAGGGGACACTGCCAAGTACAGGTGTAGTATACATGTGGACGTATAGCTCTCGTGGGGCTCTTCTCTGGCCAACTTTAGATAAGGGTGGACGTGGTGCTGTACTGATTAATCTTTACGGCAAAGGGACAGTGCCCACGTCTACCGTCACTTATCACTTCTGTTTGACTTTGTCCTTCCTCTAGTCTCCCAATGGCTCTCCGTGGTAGTTCTGCAGGCAAATGATGCCTGGGGGTCATTGTTACGAATTGGCTATCTCAGATTTCTGATGTCACTATCACAGTGAAATATGTGGGCTTGCTCTCAAACATGGACTTTTATGCTCCTCGCAGATGACGTATTCCGAGTGCAGAGCCACTAATTTGCATATAGCAGGTTTACTCAGCTACTCTTACTTGTCAACATATTCAAATTTTACACTTTTTGGCTTATTTTTGAGGGAGTTATCGCTATTTTTGTGATTTTTCCTTAATTTATGGTAACCAGTATATATTGCACGTGCTTTCAGAAAATGGGCATGCTTGTGGACAGTTAAATGAAATTTAGTTGATGAAATTAACAGTGGGCCTGAAAAGTAATTTTGTTTCTCAATCGTTTTTCAAGTAACGAACACGTTTTACAAATTAGAATGTTTTGCGGACCACCTTACTTTTCTCCCATTCGAAAGCAACATTTTTAGCGTGTTTACTACCAATATTCTTATAGTTTTAAAATGTGATTCATTATAATTATTAAAGTTTGCGTTGGTGTTGAGTAGTTAAGTTAACAGAAAAAATTTTGTATTTAATTTTAATAACTGAAAGCCATTAGATTTGAGTAATCTTTATCTTATTAACTAAAAATAAAGTAAATTTTGGTTTTCACATCAAAGAGATGGATGAGCCTGGTTATTAATGTAAGGTTGTTCTCTGTTTCGATGTATGTTAAGAAGAATCACATTCATAGTGCTTCAAATTCCTTTTTAGGTGCTAGAACTAGAGGGAGAAGTTCGTAGGTAGAGTACAGGTGATCAGTTTCGCATAATGTCAGCCTCAGGAGAAAAAATTATAAACGACTGCCATGTATAATTTACAAGTCTAAGATTTTTCAGCTATAATGTGGTATACGCAGTTAATTAAAATTTTATTTTTGCCTTTTTTGGAAATCTGATAGGACCACAGATTAAGGAACGCTGCTATAGTTGTTAAAAATAAGTTGTTCATGAAAAACAATTATATGACTAGACGACCACAGTCCAGTTATGGTTTTAGCCTTTGATTTATCTTTGATTTATAAGGGTTTGAGTTGCGTGGTTTCTTTTTGTCTTTGGAGATGTAACGATGAATCTGAGGTTTAACTTCTAAAAGGGGGTGGACAAATTGGAAACTATTTGTTCTCAAATCTAATGGCTGAAGTTATATCTAAGGAATAGAGAATTATCGCTTCTGTTAACGCTTAACTTTGAATGAACAAAGTAGAATTCAAAGTGAACTCTGACACAAATTTTATTAGCCTCAACTTGTAGTAATGCAAATGAAAGTACTGTTACAAAAATGTCTTATAGAATTCTATAAAAAAGATCCAACATGAAACTCCTTTAGAAGCCTAGAGAATTATGGCCCATTTTATAAACTAGGCCAGAGATCTATAGATTTCCATGGGTGTAGATCTATAGATTTCCATAGATTTTATGTAGTCTTCTATACAGTTATATATTGAGATTCTATATAGATATGTGTAGGTATTCTATAGAGATTTGTGCAGCGATTCTGTAAAAATTTATACAGTTTTCAAAGGTCTCACGTATAGAATCGTACATAATAAATAGTATAGTATTCTACAGAAAATACCAGGTCCAGTTTATGAAAACCTAGGCCATAATTCTAAAGAATTCGTAGCAAATTTCCTTACTTTAATTTTACATAAACGATTCTATAGAAGCTTATGAGTGTTTTAAAACATTACAAGTTTCTTAAAAAAATATCTTTTGGGATTAAAAAGACTGGACTAAATTTTCGTTTTTCAATAAAATTTTCAACTTAAATTTTAAAATGATCTATGACATAAGGAATGATAAAAACTTTCAAATAAAATGTGATTTTTTTCTAGTAAAATATTTTAGCATCCTTTTGATCTCAAAAAAATATTTAAATAAAAACAAATACATTTTAAATAATAATTTAGTTAAAATTAAGAAACCTTTTCTCTTACCAAGGCTATAATATGCAATTAATTAATTAAAAGGATTATTTTTAGAAATTAAAATTTTAGAATTAACAGGATGCATTTAATCTTTCAGATTCAACGGAGACGTCTTCGTAATGCTAAGTTAACGAGGCTAGTTTATACTTGCATGAATCAGGATCGGTGCCAGAGCCGGTGAAACCGGCTAACGTAATTTAGGAGCGACGAAATTTTTAGAACTTAGAGAAGCAATCAGCTGAAGATTTAGAGATGACAAAGGGTTTAGACTCAGTGGGAGATATTAGGCGCCAGAATTTAGGAGCGAGACAATTTTTAGAATGTAGGTAGCATCTGGTAGCAGAACTTAGGACCCGCAAAGATTGCAAAGAACGACAAAATGTCTAACGCCGATTCTGTCAGGAATTCCGCTTGTTGATTTCGAAATTGAATGTAAGAACAGTATTTTTGAAGCAGTATCAACTGATACTTTGGAACATTGCATAAATGTAGATGTACTCTTTTCCGATATTCCTCATCCAGAATGCGTTACAGCCCATAAGTTTCTGTGACAGCTGAAAAAGTGTTTTTATATACTTGCTGTATGGGTGGTAGTAAAATGAATAATGAGGTTGTCCTAGCATTTGTTCTTTTCGAATACTAATATGAGATTTCCTGTCTTAAGCACAGTATTCGAAATGAATGCACAGTTTTTCAAGCAGAACTTCTTTGCATTTATCTTGCCGTCAAGTGGATCAAAGATAATGACACTGCATCTTCAAGATATTTTATATATTCTAATTCTGTTTCTTCTCTCCGCTTTTTGAACAGTATTATGAGCAGCGACAAAATGGTAATCGAAACTCCCTTAGCTATCAGTTCATTTAAAAATGACAGATTTGATATTCGATTTGCTTTTATGCGTGATCTTCATGTAATTTCTGGAAGAGTTGATTTCCGAGCTAAAGCTGCATTAAATTTACCCGTCGACTTCACTATAAATGTTCCAAAGAGTTATTGCAAGTCCTTTTATTATAGGAAGCTTCTATCTAGTGGAATGGAGAATATATTTCTCCTCGTAATATCGGACACACCAAAATATTCTTTCCTTCTATTAACTATAGACTAAATTCCAAGTCTTTCTAATTTACTTATTCTAAAATAGCTCATTTTTTATCTGGTCACGGAAAATTTGCAATTTTCTTGTTTCGCTTTAATCTAAGATCATATAACTTACGAAAAAATTAGCTCAAAATGTGGAACAAATATTGTTTTCTTTGTTTTTTGTGCTGCTTTCGATATCCCTAGGTTATGCCTGCAGAAGGATTTTAGAAGGCTAGGTGACTTGGGCAATGAACTTATCTATTTTCGGGAAGGTCTAGAATACTAATTTTCGTTTTTATTTGTTTTATTAATGCATGCTAGGTTTAATATTTTAATTCACTTACTTTTGTAAGCCCCGTGTTCTACATTTGTGATAGTGCAAACATTATGTTCTAAATTTTTGATGCACGGGGTGTTTGCATGTGTTTAAAATAGTAATAATAATGATAATAATAAAATAAGTTAGCACACGCAAACACTTGTGCACTTTGCAGGATATATTTTGGCAATGACTGAAATATAAACAGATTTAAAGATAAATAAATTAAAAAATAGCTGCCTTGTATGTTGGTGCCACTGAAATAATTCTGTAGCCAGCTTCAGGTGAAAATACTGAGATATAACCGTAGGTTTTGGGAGTATCTGGTTAAAACGCTGGCCATTTTTGTTTGAAAAGTGATAATTGAATCATAACAGTAAAGAGTGAGCTTCAGCAGTTTCTTTGTTAGTTTTCGCCCTGTTTATACGTTACTGGAAAGTTCAAGTAACACAAAATTTGTCCACGAAGTGCGTCTAGTTAAGCTCTCAACCTTATATATTTAAATTTTTTTTATATGTTTAGATCGGTGGTTCTCACACTTTTGACTGACGCGTACCATCTAAACAAAAATTGAAAATGTTTAATACCACCATTATAATGGTGGTACTAAATTGTTTCAATTTTTACACTTCACAATGATTATCTTTCAATTTCTCAATAGAATATATTAAAAAAATGCATATTGTTTGCCATTTGCACAACCTATTATATCATTTTCGGACATAAAATTGTCAATTAATTTGAAAATTCCATTTGCAGTTGTCCTATCATGACGGCTATTCGTTTATTTTCTTCGCAACGTATGTTAACTAATAATTGAACAAAGTTCGTTATATCAATACTTTCATCCAATTGCAGTGTGAAATACTCACTTACTTTTGTTTTTTGAATAAGTGTCTCTTTTATGGAATTTGCCATTTCATGAATTCGTTGACTTACTGTATCATTTGATAACGGAATATTATTAAGTTCATTAGCCTCTTGTTCATTGAATAATGTTAAAACGGTATCTTTATCTGCTGATAATATAAGGTTTTCTCCAATAGTGTGAGCCTGCCCAGTTTTGGCAATTCTTAGGCTTACTGGGTAACTAGCTTCCAAAACTTTGCCACTTGAAGTAACAAAACCTTTCATTACTTGTTTACTATTTTTGAACTACGACAATTTTCTCTTAAAATATACTTCAGATTTGTCCTGCAAATTGGTATGCTTAGATTCAAGATGTCTTTAAAGAACGTTGGTTTCATGCTTTAATTGTGTAATGGTTCACCGCACATTAAGGTTCACAATACATTAAGGTTGAGGGTCCGTTTTCATATCCATTCCAAGTAAACTCAAATGATAACTTTCGTTATATTTTCTATAAACAATTTTTCTTTTCAGTGCTCTTAATGCTACTAGATTGTCCTGGATCCATGCCCTGCGAATCATCACTTTTACTCTTCTCTCTCGGTGGTCACACTGACCTGCATGTGTTCCATGCAGGAACTTTGACCGGTGTGAGACATCGAAACGAGACCCTTGATCAATACGTCCTCCCATATGCTGCTGCTATTGGTTCTGGATTTTTTCTGATGGACAATTCGCGACCGCACCGAGCTCGGGTTGCTGAAGAATATCTTGAAGGTCACAGTATTGAGCGGATGGAATGGCCACTTTAGTCCCCAGACCTGAATCCGATAGGCATCTTTGGGACTACTTCAGGAGACAGGTTGCTGCTTAAGTTCTCCTCCAAAGTCGTTAGATGAGCTTGAACAAGGAATTACTCCGTGTCTGGTCGTTGCTTCCCATTTCACTAACCGACAACTTATTTGACAGCATGGAACGTCGCTACCGCCAATGTATTGCAGCTAGGGTGGACACATTCCTTATAAGAACCCGTTTTGTTATCACCCGATTTTTCCTAAAAAAATGTAATATACTGTTTCTCCAAGACTGAATTTCTCTGCCAAGAGTGCAATTTTTTGTTGTAATTCATGTTTGTGCTCAACTTTAGAAACATTCTATGTCGCATTTATTAAAGAACTGTTTGGTGAACAAGTCCTGTAGATTTCTTGTTTCTGTTTGCTTCATTCTCAAATTAGACACAAAAAACGACATGCTGTTCCTTAACTTTTGGAGGACAGTGTATTTTACCTAAGAATTTCGTGTTTTGAATGTTCTATTTGATAACTCTTATTTTTCACTATCTTTCAACACCGCAAATTCCAAGATAATAAAGCCTTTTCCAGTATCAAAAGAGATATTTTATCCCATTCCCCTTGAACATCTTTCCAAAGTCCAAGGAGGGTTGTAGGTCGACGTTTGGACAATTCGCTTTTTAAAAGTCCAAAAGCGTAAAATTCCATGGGTGACAGATTCATTAAGAGATGTAATAGGGACATGACTGAAGGATATGGCCTTGATACCCGTTTCTTGTTCCATTTTTTCCAGGAAATTAACTGCGGATTATGACGTGTGGATGTTTGCTTTGTCTTTAAGTAGTTCTACTAATTGATTGGCACTGTGGGTAAGGAGAATATATTTGATATTTGAAAACTGGGTATAAAATATTTCTTGAAAATATGTGGAGTTGATCTTAACATTTTTCTCCTCTCTCTTTATTTTTAACTTGCCGTTATATGAAAAACCAGCAACGATCATACATCTCTTTGAAAAACTTTCTTTAGATTTCTTGAACCATGTTTTAAGATTTTTTTTGTCCTCTTTGATGATAATAAATGTACCTCTTTTTATTGCCGTCATTTAAATACACTAAAAATTCATTAAGCGTAACAACATTTTTTCCGTTTTTATCCGGATGAATGTTTCTCATAAAGATTTCTGCAGTGTGTTCCGCCTTCGGCGATTATGTAGTGGAAAAAGGCAATGCACATTATGTTTTTTCACCTTTTTTACTTCCTTGTACGAAGTAAAAATGAAGTATTGTAATCTCGAAAAATTTCTGGTACCATATTTCAACGAAAATATCTATTTTGACCGTTATCGAATGTAATTTAACGATGTTTTTGAGTGACATCCGTAAGGACAGAATAAAGAACTCTTTACCCCCCAAATAATTATAAAACTGATTTAAAATGGAGTCTGAAGAGATTTTTTTCGTGGCGTCTGTGTGTACGAACGTACGTATGTATGTATGTATGTATCTCGCGTAACTCAAAAACGAGTAGCCTCAGAACGTTAAAATTTTGTATATAAGGCTGCTATAACATCTAGATGTGCACATCGCATTTTGGTTGCAATCGGCCGGACTTAAAGTATATAAAT